>CM045737.1:36429847-36584847 GCA_024760905.1 Plotosus lineatus | reverse complement strand
GAATGACATGCAAAATTTGCTTTCATCCGAAAAAAGTACTTTGGACCACTGAGCAATAGTCCAGTGCTGCTTCTCTGTCGCTCAGGTCAGGCGCTTCTGCCACTGTGTCTGGTTCAAAAGTGGCTTGACCTGGGGAATGCGGCACCTGTAGCCCAGTCCACTGCTTCCACAGGTCCCCCAAGGTCTGGAATCGGCCCTTCTCCAGGGTCCTCAGGTCTCCTCAGGGTCCGGTCACCCCAGGGTCTCCTCAGGGTCCGGTCACCTCTTCTGGTTGTGCAGCGTTTTCTGCCACACTTTTTCCTTCCCACAGACGTCCCACTGAGGTGGCTTGATACAGCACTCTGGGAACAGCCTATTCGCTCAGAAATTTCTTTCTGTGTCTTACCCTCTTGCTTGAGGGTGTCAATGATGGCCTTCTGGACAGCAGTCAGGTCGGCAGTCTTACCCATGATTGCGGTTTTGCGTAATGAACCAGGCTGGGAGTTTTTAAAAACCTCAGGAATCTTTTGCAGGTGTTTAGAGTTAATTGGTTGATTCAGATGATTAGGTTAATAGTTCGTTTAGACTACCTTTTCATGATATGCTAATTTTTTGAGACGGGAATTTTGAGTTTTCATGAGCTGTATGCCAAAATCATCAGTATTAAAACAATAAAGACCTGAAATATTTCAGTTGGTGTGCAATGAATCTAAAATATATGAAAGTTTAATTTTTATCGATACATTACAGAAAATAATGAACTTTATCACAATATACTAATTTTTTGAGAAGGACCTGTAATTGAGGATAATTGGCCACAGTCACCGATTAGAAGATTATTGTGTGTAATCGTTCAACATTGAGAAACAGGTTTCAAAATCCTATGATGGGGGGGGGTCCACAGCCTGTTAATAGTGGGGCTTGAACCCCCAACCTTAGTATCAGTGATCCAGAACCTTTCCACCAGGCCACCACTTCTTTCAGACATGAGTGCTGATTTTTGTAGAATATTTAAATTGTGAAAAGCATATATTTTTTGAATGTCATCTTCTGCCTCCTCTTGTGTAGTAGCAGTAATTAAGATAATCTAACAGGAGCACGTGGTGACAGAGCTGAGCTGTGGGTCTGTAATTTAATGGAAATGTAAATCTTTTCTAATATAATCTTTGTGAAATCCATTTAACTCTGTGATGTGATAAATCACACTGACAGCCACACAATCACCCGAGCCTCCCCTTCAGACTTTGTATGATCATTCGACTCCCTGAGTGATTATAGTTATGATTCATACTGGCTGTTTCATTGTATTTTAATTCGCTATATAAATAATTTGATGATGCTGGAGATTTTAATTAGCTGCGTGCTTTCTGTGGTAATGTGAACTGCAGTAATTCTGCATCAGTAAGTTGCTTGGCTGGGTTACTTAGGCTATTGCTGAGAACTTTATTCATTTATTTTCTAAGCCGCTTCATCCTAATAATGGTCTCGGCCAACTCTGGGCGAGGGCGGGGTACATCTCTCCAGGCTATCGCAGGGCCAATACTCACAACCACTCCCACTCCCACTTGCATCTAGGGCTGAATGGGAACAGCAAATTAGCCCACTGTGCATGTTTTTAGACTGTGGGAGGAAACCAGAGTCCAGGCTGGGAATTGAACCCAGGCCTTTTTGCTGTGAGGTGGACATGTTGACCATTATGCCGTCATGTCGCTGCTTAGACCTTTAGGGTTAGCTAAAATCAATAGTTCTTTCTGCTGTAAATTCTACTTTATATAAATGCATATTTTTATTAAAATTGGTAAAAATGCTGTACATTTTTGGTAGATTCGGTTTTTCCCCCTTTTCCAGCAATAGTTATCAATTTAGCGAGAAACCATTAAATATTTATAAAGTGTGTGTGTGTGTGTGTGTGTGTGTGTGTGTGTGTGTGTGTGTGTGTATGTGTGTGTGTGTGTATGTTGCCTTGCAATGGTCTGGAAAGCTGTTCAGGGTGTACCCTGCATTCACCTAGTGTTGACTAAGCTAGGTTCCACCCTCCCTGCGACCATAGTTGGATTAAGTGATATGGTAAATGGGGGTGAGTGAATGTCTTTGGTGGTATTGTATGCTGTATCTATTAGTGTATGACTTTTTTCATGACGTTAGTTGATGACAAACACAGAAAACTCAAAACCGAAGGTTTTTATATATAATAAATTGTATTTTTTTGTGTGTGTGTGTGTGTGTGTGTGTGTGTGTATATATATATACATATATATATATATATATATATATATATATATATATATATATATATATATATATATATACGGTATTCATTGTGATTAAAAAATTGGAGTGGGTGGGCACTTATTAAAATGGTTACTAGCGGAGTGGAATGTGAACGCTTATTACCATCGAGGTAGAAAGCATGAATAATAACAGAACAATAAAAGAGTTTTACTGGTATTCGTGTTATTCATTTTGGGGTATGAAGCAAATTACTTACAAGAAAGCTGAAAATAAACAGAAAACAGCATAATTAAAAAAAAACCCTTACTTTTCCCTCCGGGTGCTGTTCCTTTAAACATTTTCCCCGGAAGTAAAATTGAGCCAATCAACACGAACATAAACAAAAGCCCATGGCCAGGAACGTCTTTAAATTTATGAAGTTGGTGAGCAGGAGAAGCGGGTGAAAAAAACCTCGTCATCACTATCTGATAGGTCCATATCTGGCTCATCGCTCCATTCATTCAGAGCATCCCATAGTTTTGCTGTAGCAGTTTCTAATGGTTCATCTTGTTGGACATTTACCAAGAGAACACAGCAAAAGATTTTCTTGATTTTAAAGCACGGCAGAAAAATCAAATGTGTTGTTACAGATGAACATTATAGACATTCCCCATTGGCAGGGGGTCTTGAAATACCGTGTAAACTCACTTTTACAGGCAGTGAACACCTCATTTTACGATTACAGAGACTGATCGAATAAAATTGGTAAGTTTGATATACCATTTTGCTCCCAGTACACATGGGCGGTTATTAGACATAAGATCAAAAACACGGGGGGTGGGGGGTTTATTGGAGCAGGACGCTTATTATGTCAAATATGGTGTGTGTGTGTGTGTGTGTGTGTGTGTGTGTTTGTGTGTGTGTGTGTGTATATGTATATATATATATATATATATATTTCAGTATTTTCAGAAAAGCACAACAGTGTTTGCTGTTACAGAAAAATAATAAATTATAGGGTGGTCCAAATGCCTGTTTTTAACCTGAAATAGCTTATTTTTTAAAAAAGCTATTTTTGTAAGAGGGGTGGTACAGTGGTTCAACAGTTAGTGTGTTACCTCACAGTGATAATATTTGATGCTTGAATCTCAGCTAAAGGGCCTTTCTGTGTGGAGTATCCCATACTTGAGTTCTCCGATTTCCTCTCACAATGGAATGGCATGCTTATTAGTTCAACTGGATTCTCTAAATTGCCTGTAGGTATGACTGTGAATATGGTTATTCTTCTTTGTGCTATATCTGCAATATCAGACTGCAGCCTGTTCAGGGTGTACTCTACTTCTCAGCCAAGGTCAGCTGAGATTGGCTCAAACCTCCCCTATGATTCTCACGAAAAAGTAGTAAAGATAATGTATCAATGGAACATGTGCAAAAGACTATTATTTATTTTATGCCACAACAATTTGCTGTGCAAACATAAAGAGGACAATAAAAATAAGATAAGGAAAAACAGACTGATGTTTCTTTACAGAAAATTTGTTTTTCATTCGGTGTGATTTTTTTTTTTTTGTGTGTGTGTGTGTGTGTGTGCATTGCATTGACTTTGGATATAATAAGATTGGGTGATATTACAAAAAGTCTTACAGTATTTCCAGGGGCAGCATGCTGACTTCGTGGTTAGTACGCTTGCCTCACAGTAAGGTCCTTGGTTTGAACCCTGTAGATAGCGGGGGCTTTTGTGTGCGGAGTTTGTCTAAGTTCTCTTTTTTTCCCAGTCCAAACACATGCACATTAGGTCAACTGACAGCTTTAAATTGCCTTTAGGTATGAATGTGGTATTTCTTTGTGTTCTCTGTACTTAAATGTCGATATATAAAATCATGTACAATTTGCCCCCCAACTCAGTAGTCTATGAAAAATGCATGGCAGTGGGAACATGTCTTGCTTTTCCTCTTGAGGCTCTCTGCTAGACCAGACTCCAATTCGAAACTTGCTCACAAAATGTCAAGCAGGTCCAAAGAGGCCGATGCCATCAAAATGATCTCAGTAACCGACTGTAGATCGAATATATGTTCAGGATTTTTGTGTGGGTGTGTTTATGTTTGAATGCTGGAGACAAAGACTCGAAGGAACAAAGAACCTATTCTATGAGAGTTTATCACATGAGCTGTCAGATCTTATCAAAATTAGCTCGCTTAACCCTGGGCATTTACTTGTATATGCACCTAAAAAACATTTTTTGGGGGAATTTAATCTGTATTTAAATATAGAGAAGGGAGACGATACAGGAAGTGTTGTTGGTGGGAGAATGTCCCAGTTGATATTTCACTGTAAGTGTTCTTTTTTTTTTTTTTTTGCTGGTCTGTATTAATGAAAATGCGTAACATCTTAAAATGTGATGTCACATTTCATTTACCTAAGGGGTACAGCCTGATCAGCTCACTACTGCATCACAGGGCAAATACATAAGAATTCCTTTTCATGCTCAAACATTTGGACAAATTGGAACAGCCAGTTAACCTAATGTGCATGTCATTGGACTATGGGAGGAAACCAGAGTATGCAAGCGTAGGAAAGACATGCAAACTCCATACCGAGACGCCCTCTCCCAGTGTCCTGGGTATTCAAACCTAAGAACCTCTTGCTTTGCGCCAGACTCATTGGCTGTTCCAAATTGCAAGTGTGTGTGTGTGTGTGTGTGTGTGTGTGTGTGTGTGTGTGTGTGTATGTGTGTGTATGTGTGTGTGTGTGTGTGTGTGTGCGTGCGTTGACGCTACAAATGACTGGAGAGCTGTACAGGGTGTACCCTGCCTTCACTCGGTTTTGGGTGAAATAGGAACCAGCCTCCAGGGGCTGCACAAATTAGTGGATGATTAAGGTGTGCTTGTTGATCCATAGTTTTGTTGATGGAGGTGTGGCCTCAGCCCTTTGCGCTTAATTTCTATTTAAGAATGCATAACCCTTGCTGTTCAGACCTTAGAGAAGGAGGTGTACACTATTTTAGACGATTAAATTCTTTGTGAGAAGCAAAAAAGTTATTAGGGGATAGCTTAAGACTGTTAGCTGTGGAGTCTGGTAGATTTTAATTAAGATTTTGTTTTATTTAAATATTTAAAACATCCTCCAGAGATTGAAAAAAAGCCATTTCAATATTTTGGCAGGTGAACATCTGCGAGTCTGTCCTCAAGGGTACACCTGTTGCACAAGTGCCATGGAGGAGACATTGTCCAACCTGAGCCGCAGAGAGTTTGAGGGCTTGGTGAGAGAGGCGGGACGCTCCATTCAGGCTTCTCTGAATGCCCAATACAGGAGCTTCGACAGTGAGTAACACACGGTGTAATGCAACCTCTCTCTCTCTCTCTCTCTCTCTCTCTATATATATATATATATATATATATATATATATATATATATATATATATATATATATATATATATATATATACACACACACACACACACACACACACACTGAGAATCAACAGGGGACAGTAGAGGGCCTGAGGAGGTGTTAGAGGGCTCTGGACTGACACTGATCTGTTTTCCTTTTATCACCAAAGTCTTCATCTGTTTTTGCTTGGAGTTTTTTATGCTTAGCACTAAATGAACACTACAGGGTAAGATGTGAACACTTTGAAGCACACACTCTCTCCTGTTTCTTGCTGCACTAAGTGCAGGTTAAAAGTGTGGACGGAAATGTTCATTCTCTCTCTCACCATGTGGCTTTTCATGGCCTTCCCAGCAGTGACCCATTAAAATGTGATCAGCTACGATAGACCGACCATATTGTATCCAGCCATAATGATCAGAAAGTTAGCAGGAGTCTTTATGTTACTTAGCAGGAGCTTTCATGATACAAAAAGCCAGACCCTTGATAATATTATGTATATTTTATACATTCAACTCCTTTAATGGGTGATTATAGTCTGTCAGGGAGGCATTGTTCTGTTTTTTTTGTTTGTTTCTGAAGTTAAAATGTGTCAAAACTTATAAAGAGAATAGAAAAGACTGAGATTTAAATTAAGCTGTTAGTTTTATGTTGAGGAAAAAATATCAAACATATCACTGTTTCCCAGTGAAATAAATCTACTAATAATTTAAATACATGTAAATTTTACAACCAACGGAACAACGAGTAAAAAGAGCAACTTGGCAGTGTGAACACAGGGCTTGGTCTTACAAGCTGCAACACAGGACAAGATCCTTGCAAGCATGTATATGTGCTGGTAGGCAGAATTTCGTAGTAACTGCTACTAATTTTCCATCAAAGAAAAGTTATTTCATGAAAGTAACACAAAACTAAGCTAATTAGAAAAACTCAAATATTTACAAGTTTAGTCAAATAGTAATGAGTGCAGCTAGGGCAGTGGTGGCCTGGTGGTAAAAGGTGCTGGATCGCTGATCCTAGGGTTGGGGTTCAAGTCCCACTCTCCACAATGTTGTCACTGCCCCCACAGTGCAGCTAACTGGGTTATCAAAGGCCGGCCATGTCTCTCACTGTCCATAGTGAGAGGTTCATGTAAAAGAACCATTGCTGACTTTCGACAAGAGTAGCTGCAAAGCCATCAGCATGTTTCTGTTCAACCCTAAAGGGTTGTGTCAGGAAAGGCATTGGACGTAAAAAAAAACCCTATGCCAAATCAAGCGTGATGATTCACTGTGGTGACCCCTGAGAAAAAGGGAACAAACGAAAGGAAAAGAATAAGTAATGAGTGCAACTAACTAAGTTATCAAAGGCCGATCATGTCTCTGACTGTCTATGGTGTGAGGCATGTAAAAGAACCATTGCTGATTTTTGTCAAGAGCAGGCTGCATATCCGTCAGCGTGTTTCTGCCCGGCGATGGCCCGGTGAGTCATCCAGGGTGTACTCTGCCCTTGCCCCGAGTCGGCTGAGATGGGTGCCAGCCTCCTCACGACCCTAATTAGGATATTAGAATTAAGCGGTTCAGAAAACGAATGAGTAATGAAGTAGCAGAGGTGGTGTTGCAGTACTTATACAGGTTTCATTTATCATTCGCTTTTATGCATTTGTATAAGTATTCCTTTTTTTTTGTTGTTATTGCAATTTTCAAATTAAATGTAGTCTTAAAGAATTCAGTGTTTTTCAAGTTCCATGTTACTCGTCCTCAAGAAGCTGAACTACTGAAATGCCGACTGAGTCTCAGACAGAAAATAACTTTCAGCTTTGATCTGTTCAAAGCAAATTTGGCAGCTTGGATCCAGTGCTCGCTGTTTCTCCTACTGGAGAGTCTTTGAGCTGGAGGACAACGTACAAATATTTTCATCTGTTCCCAAGACACACACGTGTGTTTATCATGAAGACTTTAAAGGCGTTCCAAGCAGTGATGGTTTAATTTTTGAAGTATTTATGTGAGCAGCGCGAGTCAGAGAAAATATTCTATTTTATGTTTGATGAAAAATTCATACAGAACACTTGAACATTTTATAATACAGTTTATCTGATGGCTGTCAACTGAAGCAATCTCAAACATATGCATGAACATCACCCTGAACTGCTCAACTTTATTATGTAGTCATTTATCCTTAAGCATATTATTTAGGAAGTACAGTGAAAATTGATGTCGTTCTGTGTGTGAGGAATGTACAGCTGGCCAACTGATGTCTCGGAGGGATTTTTGGAGTATTCAATAATATATTTTAAGATCACAGCTTGATGAATTCTTAAATATGACCCCATCAGAAGCTGGTAATTATTTTTCTGCAAGAGCTGCTCTGACAGGCTGCAAATCACTGCTTTATATGAATGCAGTTAACACATTCTCCTTATGTTAAATATATTTTATTTATTATTTATTTATGGACATCTTCAGTATCAACATTTTTCACTCTTTGCAAATTTCTGGTAAAATCAAAAGCTTGTTTTCATCTTATGAGGTTCAAGACATACAGTGTAGGTGAGAGCAAGAATTAACTTGCCATGCAGCTGTTACATAACTTTAAATATATAAATATATATATATATATATATATATATATATATAAATATATATATATATATATATAAAACAGATGTAAAATAAAACAATACATTCATACTCTTGCTAGATGTAGTTCTGAAATACACGCTCAAATGATAAAGTCTTCATTGTTTACTAAATGATGCATCAAAAAAGATTTATTTTTAATCCAGATAGTAGATATTTCTCAGAGTTATAGTATAAATAGCATGGGGGTGTGATAAAAAAACAAGTTAATAAGTACAAATAATGGATTAAATTAATAGATTTATATGAACCAGTTTATTCAGTATAATGTAAATCATGCTGCCTCTTATTATAGAGACCTTTAAGTTTCATCCACTTTCTCACTTGGGGTTTTACGTACCATTTCTTCCTCAGAGCTGGTCTCATAAGGTGATGTCAGACTCTTAAGGGAAATTAAAATTAGCACATATGAGTGCTGATAGAGCTCTTTTGAAAAAGTACCAGATGGACCCCCTAAAATGATCTGAAACCTTCAGGGATCAGATAGGTTGCATTTTAAGTCCGCCTGTTTCTACAGCTAACTTCATTTCAGTGCAACACATTATACATCTCTGAAGAAATGCGGACTAAATAAAATAGATCTCCTGAGAATTTGATTTCATACAGTCTCAAAGCTGTAAATTGAATTGACCCTCAGCCTGGTGACCTTGGGCTTCTGCCTGAAGTGGACTCTGATTCCATTTTCTAACTTCTTTTCAACAGCATATTTCCTGGAAATCTTGGAAAGGTCTCAAAACTGGCTGGAAGAGTCATTTGTTAAGGCTTTGGGATCTCTCTACACACCTAATACTGGGGTTTTCCGTGACCTCTATGGTGATCTGCGTCGATATTACCGTGGCACTTCGCTGAATCTGGAGGAGGCTCTGGATGAGTTTTGGATGCGCCTGCTGGAGCGCCTGTTGAAAGCCTCTGATCCGTCCCTGGTCTCTGATGATTTCCTAGAGTGTGCATCCAAACAGACAGAGACCCTGCGTCCATTTGGAGAGGCTCCACGAGAGCTCAGAGTTCGGCTGGTGCGTGTGGTGGTCGCCGCTCGTGCCTTTGTACAGGGTCTTAGCGTGGCTGGAGAGGTTGTGAGGAGGGTTTCTCAGGTATGGTGGGTAATTTTATTTTATTATATATAAAACATTGAGGAGTTTTGTGTGTGTGTGTGTGTGTGTGTGTGTGTGTGTGTGTGTGTGTGTGTGTGTGTGTGTGTGTGTGTGTGTGTGTGTTTGTTTTTTTCTGGGGGGGGCAGAGGTTTATGCCGACTATGGCACGAGTGTGTAATTGACTGATTGAATGCTGCATATTTCAGTATTTTTGCCTCTTACACTATTCTCTAATACAGTGGCACCTTGACGTATGAAATTAATCCGTTCTGAGGGCAAGTTCGTAAGTCAAAATGTTCGTTCGATAAAATAAAATTTCCATAGGAAATAATAGAAAACCAATTAATTCGTTCCAACCCCCTTGCAAACTCATATAACCTGACACAAACATATATATTTGACCTAATATATTAAAGTTAAACAAATATTTATTTTTAATAATAATAATACATGTACATTACCATTAATAATAATTAATAATAAATAATAATAAAACAAGAATAAACAATAAGTCAACTAACCCTTCCGATCATCGACCGTGGCAAAGATGTCAGGGGGCACAAAGATGTCACATGGGCAGGCATGAGGCTGTGCATAACAGAGAAGGAGGAGGAGAATTTTTTGCATGTGCACGCTACGAACACCAGCGAGGAAAGCCTCGTGGTAAGCTCCCACAAGGCCAGTGCTCCTCAAATAATGGGGCGCGGTGTGATGCCCAAAGGGGAGTGCTATGTGATGCCGGGGTGGGGGGGGGCACTGATGAGGAATGGGGAACATGCTTTTTTGCCATACTTTACTAGATTTGTAATTTTGCATCCTCTACAGTACAGTACACCTACTCTAGAGGATGCGCAATTACTCCAGGTGGCAGTGGCACTCTTACTGTGTCCCCTATGGTGTAGGGAAAAAGCTCCGAGCAAATGATATGAAGTGCAGTAAACACTATTTATAGTCATGTTATTGGGGCATTGGGGGGCTTGAAATGTTTTTTTTTTCATATTGGACATGAAAGAAAATGCTTGATAAGCACTGCACAAGGCTTTCTCGGAACATGGAGGAATACACTCGGAAGAATGCAAGGCTAATCGGCCCGGAAAAGCCATTTCCCCAGCAGAGCTCGTAAATCAACATTTTGCTCGCTGGATGGGACAGATTTTTGGTGGGATCGAAGGTCGTATCATGGAAAACTCATGATAAAAGAAGTCAAGGTACCACTGTATGTGTTTAGAAGTAAATTCTGAATTTTCTTTAAATGGATTTTATTGAATGTAACAAAACTCTACAAATTAATTGTACAGAGGATGTTACTTAATGTTCGAAAATGGCGATTCTAACAGGAGGTCTTGATCTAATGTGTCGTCACATAACAGAAAAAAATAAAAATCAACATCAAAAAATTATTACAAAGGAAAATTTATAATCATCCATATTATTGAGATGATTGTAATCACTACAAGAACTAATATTACTCTAACTTTTGTTGATATTCTACAAAGAATAATAGACAATAAAGTGAAAAATACAGCCGGCCCCCAATTTACGAAGACCCCGACGAACATCTTCCTGAGTTTCCGTCCCCGAAATACGAAACAACCCCCTCTTACGAAAAGAAATTCAAAATTCAAACACGCGACTCAAAATTTCACACAACACGCGAATTGCTCTCTCATTGGCTGTCTCTCAACATCCGGCTCTGCTGGCCTCCCAGATAGAGACAGAAGGAAGCTTCACTCTTTAGTTTTTAGTTTAGTTTAGTTTAAGTTATTTAATTCAGTAAATGTTTAATAAATGTGGGCGCATTTGAGCTCATCTGGAATTCCGATCCCTCAAGGAACCAAATTAAAGTTGAGTTTGTCAAGCAGGGAATGCACTTTCAATTTATGTCTTGTGGGCGTGGCCTGCAGCGTGCGCGAGAGAAGGAGATGTAGAAAGAGAGAGAGGGAGAGGGGGGGAGAGAGAGAGAGAGAGAGAGAGAGGTGTGTGTGTGTGTGTGTGTGTGTGTGTGTGTTGTCATTGTCTTCCTTTCGGCTTTTTCCCTTTTACTCGGGAGTCGCCACAGCGAATCATGTGATTCGCACGTTGATGTTTGTGTGTGTGTGTGTGTGTGTGTGTGTGTGTGTGTGTGTGTGTTAATAATGGTTTAATTAATAAATATGTTAATAAAATGGTTTAATATGTTAATAAAATGTTTAATTGATTTAATAAATAATTTTCTGTTACTTTTAACAAATATTTCATACAAAATAGGTGTACTTTTATCATTTTTAAAGGGTTTATGGGGTTTATCCAGTCCAAGACCTGGAGCCATGGAACGAATTAGGCATTTAACATGTAAGGTGCGACCCCTACTTACGAAATCCCCGCTATACGAAAATGGCTCTGGAATGGATTAATTTCGTGAATTGGGGGCCGACTGTATTGTGAATGAAAAATGTCTAATCATTGGTGAATTTATGTGGTGTGAGCGAAATAGAAAATTTCCGAATGTGGAGCATCAGGAAAGGAATCAAATATGGGATGGTGAAAGTAGAAGCACAAGCATTTTGATCAATACATATTTTAATATAAATTCTGAGAAGTTGTAATAGTCTTTCTTGTAAACTTTAGCTCAAATGTCAGCTCAGAGCATTCATCAAAGAAACTGCACAGTCTAAATACAGGTTTAGTTGCCAAAGCAGTCTAACCTCCCAATAATTAGTGTTATTGTAGATATTTAAAACTCAGTCTCAATGCTACAGTAAAACCTAAAAGCACCATTAAAAATTAACTACCGTTCTGGGACGATTTGGCACAATTATCTGGCAAGCCTCATGGGATTAGGTGCGTTAAATGTTCAACTTTTTTGTTTTGATAAAAAAGTAACTTGAGTGTAAAAGCTCAAAGTAAACGCAGTACACACCTGTTTAAGCCCTCCAGGTGAAATGAAGCTCAAGCCCTCTCAGGCTGTCCTTCCTCTTCCGAACTGGAGCTCACAGCTCCCTTGACGAATGAGAGAAGGCCGCAATGCGACAGCTTTCTCAGCTTTTAGAGACTAGCGACAAAGCCGCCATGCTAGTCTCTGGAGATTCTGGCTCCATGGCTGGATAGTCGGTATGATGTCGGGATCTATAAGCACTCGATGGTGAACACTGTAATAATGAAGCCAACACTATGCAAACTCTTCTGCTGGCGTCAAACCGCTTCTAATTATAAATCAACTTCATCAGTTTTGGTGTGTGGCCATGCTCTATTATGCATCAGTTCTGTTGTTTCAGCAGTTGCACTTTTTTCTTTTTTTTAATTGTAAGCTATATAATGTGATATTACTCTTATTACCATGCGCACTGCTGCACTTCAACTCTATTCTTAGACTGAGTTTTTTTTATCTTTTTATTATGCACACGTGTTGCTTTAGGTGTTTGCAGCTTTCCATGCTGTGACTGTATTTCATAAGTCAGAGTTTATTGTGTGCTTTACATTTTTATTTATTTACCTGCCAGATGCATTACTTAAAGCTATTTTTACGTAGCATGTAAATAAGTTGGCAAAAATATATACTACCAATATAATAAGAAGAATAAGTATAATATGTACAGTACATGCATGGCAGCATGGTAGCATGGTTTTGTAATGGTTAGCATGTCCGCCTCACAGAAAGAAGGTCTGGATTTGATTCCCAGTCTGGGCATTTCTGTGTGGAGTTTACGTGTTCTCACTGTGCTTGTGTGCGTTTCCGCCGGGTACTCCAGTTCCCTTGTACAGTCCAAATAAACATGCACAGTGGATTAATTGGCCATTCCAAATATCCGCTAGGTGTGAATGGTTGTGTGAGTGTTGGCCCTACGATGGCCTGGTGAGCTGTCCCCTAGAGTCGGCTGAGATGGCGCTTCAGAAAATGAATGAATGAATATATCATATTATAGGTTATAGAATATATATAATTAGGTTAACTTTTTAGATCCTAGATAGTTCTCTCAATTAAGAAGCCAGACAGGTTTTCATTCTCTGTGGGTAAGAATGTAAGTATTATGGTGAGAAGCACGATCTTGGGGTACAGTCACGATGTCGAAAATTCAAATAATCACAGAAGATATTACTTTGGAACTCGCCGCTGTAGTTACTGTATGTTTGATTTAACTTTGTATTAAATACCACCTCAATAAATCTGCAGTATTCCCATAGGTAGTTTAAACTTCGTAACATATGCTAAAATGCATTATAACATGTAAACCAAAATTAATAACGTGACTGGTTTTTGCTTTGTGGAATTTAAAAAAGGAACCAACAACCTATAATTTGGACTGGATTCAATCATTTCAGCAACAGTTGAGAAATCCAACCCAATATTTCACTACAGGCATTTTAAGAATAGAATATTTTGGGATAAAATAAGTCAAGATTTTAGCTGTGGCGCTATTAATTAAAACACTAATCTGATGCAGAAATCTTAAAATTTTAAAAATATACACAATCGTACTCATGAGATGTACTTATTCTTTCTGAACTTTCAACCATTTGTCTTCAAATCTTCAAGAAATAATAAATGTACAACCCTGAACAAAATAAAACAGGGCTCATTTAAGTGAAACTCTTCCACCCTGAACCGATGGCTTCCAATGGTGGATTAAATTTTTTTGAACTGTGGTCACAGTCTGTTTCTAATAAAATAGTCTTTTATTTATTATTAATTTCCTTTCCTGAAACAACATCAAACAGCCATAATTGCGAAGTATTTAGAGTCACCACCCACACACACACACACACACACACACACACACACACACACACACACACTTTTGCAGCAGATCCAATTTTTTTTAATTAGTGTTTATTTTAGTAAACATATGTATAGTGTAATGGAAAATTATATTTATTTTTACATTACTAAATTTTTTATTATATATATATATATATATACATATATATATGTATATATGTATATATATATATATATATATATTGTTTTTCATGAGTTTTATTATGATCTTATTTATTAATTATTATTTTTGATGAAAAATTGAGGTTGCTGATTACAGGGTTGTTGTTTTTTTTTTATCATGAAACATGCATTAAGGAGTCCTTATGAATCAAGACAGTATGCAATTTAAAAATATGTATCATTAAATATCAAGTTGCACAGAAAACACCTGAGTACCGAACCCATAACCTTTTTTCTGTAAGGCAAATGTACTGAGCACACCACCGTACAACCCAGTGTGAGATATCTCCAAAATTACACATATTTCCAAATTTGATCAACAGCTTTATATGCTAGCATCAACATTGTTGCATTTGCTAAAAATGTACTTGTTCAGGTGATTATTAAAATTAGAGCAACTTTCATGAAAGATTTATGCAGGTGTCGCTATAGAACGGTTCTCCTAGAGGAGTAGCTTCTCGACATTTATCAAAACCGACCAACTCATTTGCAAGTGACTTGTCAAGTAGAGCACTAATTGTCCATTAATTTTGATAACACAGTGAAATAAAACTGTACACACTGCAGTAAAGTACATCATCATTCTTTCAAGTTATAGATGCATTAATAAATGGGAAATAAAGAAATTACATCTATGTCTTGAAGCCATGCTGTAGGTCTCGCGTAAGCCTGCGTTTGGTGCCTGAGTGATTCAGAAGAGTGATTGAGGTTTTCTTTTATTAGATTCTTCATTAACTGGTACATTTATAGTTGCTATTCCTCCACGACTACCTAAAATTTATGAGGTTGAGATGGAATGAGGTAAATATGGTGCACATAAACTTAAGACAAACTTTATGACAGTAAAGGGGCTTAAAAACCTAAAACAATTTTTGAATACAAATGTAATAAAAGTGCATAACCCTGTCTAATTAAAGAAAATAAAGTACCTACATGATTATAAATGATGGACAGCATGCCATTAGATTAAGGTTCATGATAAAGACAATAACATGCAATACATGTTTTAAGGTTCCCCTGAGTCCCGAGTGTAACCGTGCCATCATGAAGCTGGTGTACTGCCCCCACTGCCGTGGTCTCAGCTCAGCCAAACCCTGTGCTAACTACTGCAAAAACGTCATGAAGGGCTGCCTGGCTAATCAGGCCGACCTGGATGCAGAGTGGGAAAATCTCATCGGTAAGTGACACACAAGCTCATATTCCTCATATTCGTTGCCCGTGTTTCAGGGACATCTCCACAGTTTTTGTATTGTGTTTATTCATTCGTTTGTCAAATTGCTTAATCCTATTACGGTCGCAGTTACAGAAGTGTATCTCTGCCAACCGAATTTTGTGTATTATCATGAAAATGCTACACATCTAAATTGTGTTACTTTTAGCTGAATCAGTTTTCATCCGTTTCCATGATTGCAATGATGTGCTGTGCATTCATGCAGTCATTCATTTGCCAATTGCTTAATTCTTACTTGGGTCCCATGGAAGCTGGAACAAACTCTGGGCCAATGCGGGGTACACCCTGAACAGCTTGCCAGCCCATCACAGAACAAATGCACACACAAAACCTTTCACGCTCACATTTTAAGAAAATTTGGAAAAGCTAATTAGCCTGATGTTCATGGTGAGAACACGTAAACACAACACAGAGGAAACACCCATGCCGAGACCAGGACTTGAGCCCGGGACCTTTTTGCAGTGAGGTGGAAGTTATAACCTTGACACCACAGTGCTGCCTGCTGCATACTACTGTTTGAAAACTAATTTAAACTGGTGGAGTCTTAATAGTAAAACTGAGAGAAAGTTGATGGCATGACAAGAATTTTAGTTGTTTATGTTTTTTTACGCTTGACTTTCTCATATTTGTATATCATGATGCTGTTGTGAGATTTATTTATGTAGTTTTTTAATAAAAGTGAATTAGGCAATAAAAAAAACAATAGAGGGTGCGAGCAATCTTTGCCAGCTGTGTTATTATATTCTTAGAAGCATTATATAGCAATTTCTACACAAAAATATAGCAACATGCAAATGAGTGTGTGTAATTAAATATACCTACACTTTCAATTATGATAAAAGCTGGTAATGCAGATTAATTTCCTCTACAGAATCATTTCTTAGACCTTTAATTATCTATTGTTTAAACATGAATGAACACCGTATTTGTTAATTTTAAGCCATAATTGCAACAATTATCAGTAAATGTGTGTCAGGAAATGACTTTGAGAGGAAAAAAGACATTAAAAGTTATGAAAAAAAAAATCCTGTTTACACTCTAGTTATTGTGGTTTATGAGTTTGTAAAATATGTGGCCATATATATGGACTTATAATATGATATATACATAAATGATGTTAGAATGTTATTGTGAAGTGGGTGGAGCTTTAATTTAACCTTTTAACTTTTATATAATACACATATACTGTACATATGATATATAATAGGCTGCAGAGCTGTCAGCATGTTTCTGCCCTGCAATGGCCTGGCGAGCTGTCCAGGGTGTACTTTGTCCTTGCCCAGAGTCAGCTGAGATGGGCTCCAGTCTCCTTGCGACCCTAATTACTATTAAGTGGTTCAGAAAATGAATAAACGATTGAATATAATTATGTAATTAGCACATCTTAGATTATAAAAAATTTGATGATCACAAGGCTTCAAAATAAAAGTCACTTTCCCGAGTATCTTCTAATCTGTTAAGAGTAGTTTAAAGTTTATCACCAGCTCTAAATTTTAGAATATTTAATTGTTTTTGCAAGAAGGTTCCAGGCTCGGCAGGGGTGTGTTACATGTGCTCTGTGTTTGCGTGGGTTTTCTCGTGTTTTTTCTTTAAAAAAAACAACAGAAATGCCACAGGGACTTGTAACCAGACAAATATGTACTCTCGCTATATGGCAACAGGATCTACTTTATAAAAACTGCAGACCGCAGACAAGTTAAACACAACTCCGGTAAACTGAAAAGCAGCTTATCTTCTCTGGCTGTGCTTAGAGACAATGCTGCAGGTGGCTGCTAGCTTCGGCTCCGAGCCCAGCATGGATGTGGTGCTGCACTCCATCCCTGTGCGCATTTCTGAGGCTGTGCTGCACATGCAGGAAAACATGGAGCTATACACAACAAAGGTCAGCAATTTACACTTACGTAGTTGTGGCTTAATAAATATAACTTTGAAGCCTTGCATTAGGTTTGAATCGAAGTGTTTGTGTGTGTGTGTTTGTGTGTTAGATTTTCCAGGCATGTGGAGGGCGTGGAGAAGAAGGCACCCAGAGCTCAGTGTCTGATGAGCCCAAAAAGAAGGAAAGGAGTGTAACAGCCCTGGAGTATAAAGCCAGCTCCCCAGCAGCTGTCAGACTGGAAGTGCAGGTGTTTGTCTTGGAGAATACTTTTATACTCTATTAATTTGTTTTCAATCTGACGTACGTGTGTGTGTGTGTGTGTGTGTGTGTGTGTGTGTGTGTGTGTGTGGTTGTTAGGTTTCTGATGTGTCTAGTAAACTGAAGGAAATGCAGCTGTACTGGATTCAGCTCCCTTCGGCTTTGTGTGACAGTAAAGCAGCCTCCGGCTCCTCCAACGATGATGACTGCTGGAACGGAGTTGCCAAAGCACGGTAAGACACATTTATTTCTCCTGGGTGCCACATAAGATAATGCAACTGTGGGCTTAAGTGATGTTTGACTTTTGAGAGATGTTGATACTTATTTAATTTGGTAAATAACCAGGTAACATTTACTTCATAGAAAGTGTCACATTCACATAAATAATAGTCCATCAATGCGAGTTGAGTGACTGGCTAATTAATTCATAGAGCACTCTTTTTAAATGAAATTACACTTTCCTGATTTCGAAGCATCATACTCCCCCTGCGGTTTGCCTTCATCACATGCTCCGACCCAGTGGCACTAACACACTTGTTGTAATGTTAAAAAAAGTGTACAACACGTGAAATAAAGGACGGCGTTTGTCCTGCTTTACTTTATTTTGACCGCACATCGTATACTTGGCCTGAGACCTACACGATCAAGTCGATCAAGAAAACCACCAACTAATATCTGATTGGACTGATCTGTTTTGTTTTATATTACTGGTCTGAGTCTGTACTAAACCTAGGTTCTGTTTCTGACTTTTGGATCAGAAGGGTTCCCCAAAGGCTAATCAAAAATCTCCTGCACCACAGAGAACACCCCACAGGTGTTGCTGTTACGGAAATGCTCTGATCCAATCGTCCAGCCATCACAATCTGACCCTTGATCAAAGATGTTCCGTGGCATTGAGGTTAGCCTGCTCACTTCACAGCAGAGAAGGTCTTGGGGTCAAGATTCTGGGCTTTTATGTGAGTGTTTCAGTGGGAACTTTGTTGCTATGCTTGCTTGGGTCTCCTCTGGGTACTTCAGTTTCCTGCAGCAGTTCAAAGACATGAACAGGCTAATTCTTCCAGATTGTTCCTTGATGTGTTTGAATTTTTGTGTGTGTTGGCTCCGCGATGGTTTAGAGAGCTGCTCAGGCTGTACCACACCTTCGCCCAGACTCAGCTCAGATAGGCTTAAGCCTTCCCATGATCCTAACTGGATTAAGCAGTTTGACAAATGAATGAATAGTGTAAAGTAAGGCCACCTAGAGTATAAAGAAAAATACGTGGAATAGTACAAAGAAGCAAGACTGATTTTTATTTATTTTTATTTACTTATTTTTTTTAAATGGCCCATACTTTGAAATTCGAATTGTAGCATATTATTGAGAATTATCAGGTGATTGCACCGAGTGGAATGCTGTCAAGTTCTAAGCTTTGTTTGTGCAAATATTTTACACATACAGTACCAGTTGAAAGTATGGGTCCACCCACTCATTCTAACTGAAGTGGGTGTGTCCAGATTTTTGATTGGTACTGTACATCAGTAACATCTGCAGAGCTTGAGGAGGTGATTGTTATGTGTCATTTTCTGCACCACTTTATTAGGATCACGTATAGGCTGAACAACAACCATTCCAGCCAACTCCAGGCAAAGGCGAGGTGGATCCTGGAGAACCTGCCAGATTATCGCAGGGCCAACAAATATGCACACAACCATTTACACCAAGGGGCAAGTTTAAATACCCAATTAGTCAAAGGCATGTCTCTGGACTGTGGGTTTAACTGAAGGACCTGGAAGAAACCTATACAAGCCAGGAGAGAACATGCAGACTCCACATAGAAACATCTCAAGCACAGGGCTCAAACTCGGGACGTTCTTACTGTGAGGTTGAAGTACTAACCACTATGCCATTGTATCACCCAGAAGGCAATCGTGAAATATATACACGAGTGAGGTACAAAATGCATTGGGAGGAGAAAATAAAAGTACACCAAACACACATTGTGTAATCAGAGGACAACATGGCAGAACTGTAAATCATTATGGGATCATTAGTTTGTGTGTGTGTGTGTGTGTGTGTGTGTGTGTGTGTGTGTATACAGTGCTGTGCAAAAGTTTTTGTCCCCGACCCATTTCTGACATTTTTTGTACTGAGAGTGTCATCCATTTCAGATCTAGCAAACCTAAATATTATACAAAGATGAAACACAAGTAAACACAAAATGCAGTTTTCGGTGCCAGTTACATTTATTAATGGGAAAAAACATCTGAACCTACAGGGGCCCGTGTGAATAAGTAATTGCCCCCCCCCAAACCTAATAGCTGGTTGAACCACCTTTTGCAGCAATAACTGCAGTCGAGCGTTTGCAATAAGAGGTGATGAGTCTTTCACATCGCTGTGATGGGATTTTCTCCCACTCTTCTCTGCAGAATTGTTTAAGATCATACAGATTGGATGGTTTTCGGGTATGAACAGCCTTTTTAAGGTCATGTCACAGCATTTCAATACTGTTCAAGTCGGGACTTTGACTAGGCCACTCCAAAACCCTCATTTTGTTCTTTTTTTAGCCATTCAGAAGTGGACTTGCTGGTGCGCTTCAGATCATTGTCTTGCTGCAGAACCCAGGTGCGCTGTAGCTTGAGGTCTCGAACTGATGGATGAACATTCTTTGGCAGGATTTCTTGGTAGCGAGCAGAATTCATGATTTTATCAGTCATGACAAGTCGTACAAGTCCTGAAGCAGCAAAGCAGGCCCAGATCATCACACTTCCACCACCATGTTTCACTGTTGGCACAATGTTCTTCTTATCAAATGCCGTGTTCCTTTTGCACCAGATGTAACGGGATGAATTTCTCCCAAAAAGTTCAACTTTAATTTCATCAGTCCAGAGGACATTTTCCCAAAATGTTTGGGGATGATCAAGATGATTCTTGGCAAAATGAGTCGAGCCTTGATGTTCTTTTTTGTCAACAGTGGCTTTCACCTCGGAACGCTTCCATGGTTGCCATTTTTGCCTCGTGTTGTTCTGATGGTGAAGTCATCAACATTGCCATTGACTGAGGCAAGTGAGGCTTGTAGTTGTTTAGAAGTGGTTTTTGGATCCTGTGTAATTTCTCCAGTTAGTCTGCACTGTGCTCTTGGTAGGTTGGCCACTCCTGGGAAGGGTCACCACTGTGCCATGCCTTCTCCATTTATGGATAATAGCTCTGACAGTGGTCCACTGGAGTCCCAAAGATTTACCAATGACTTTGTGTCCTTTCCCAGACTGAGACATCTCTATAATCTTTCTTGTTTGCTCTTGAAGCTCACTGGATCGCAGCATGATGATGTGTGTTCAGTACGACCTATCTCACCTTGTCAGACAGGTTTTATGTTAGGGATCTCCTGATTGGAAATGTCTGGCAGCAATCAGTCCTGGGTGTGGCCATGAAATTGAACTCAGTTTTCCCCAATAATAGGATTAATCACAATTACTTCACGTTTTAACAAGGGGGGGACAATTACTTTTTCACAGAGGTTCATGTAGGTTTGGATAGGATTTTTCTCTTATCAAATAAAATCACAACAGGAAAATTGCATTTTTTTTAATACTTGGGCTACCTTTGTGTAATGTTTAAAGTTGTTTGATGGCCTGAAAAAGTTAAGTGTGACAAAGGTGCAAAAAGGTAAAAAATCAGACTTTTGCACAGTACTGTAAATATGTATGTATGTATGTATATCTGTGTGTGTGTCTGTATTTTATATTTTTATTTCATTATTTTACACACACTATATATATATATATATATATATATATATATATATATATATATATATATACATACATACATACATACATACATACTAGTCCTTCTCAAAAAATTAGCATATTGTGATAAAGTTCATTATTTTCTGTACTGTACTGATCAAAATTAAACTTTCATATATTTTAGATTCATTGCACACCAACTGAAATATTTCAGGTCTTTTACTGTTTTAATACTGATGATTTTGGCATACAGCTTATGAAAACCAAAAATTCCTATCTCAAAAAATTAGCATATTTCATCCGACCAATAAAAAAAAAAGTGTTTTTAAGACAAAAAAGTCAACCTTCAAATAATTATGTTCAGTTCTGCACTGAATACTTGGTCGGGAATCCTTTTGCAGAAATGACTGCTACTTTGGACCACTGAGCAACAGTCCAGTGCTGCTTCTCTGTAGCCCAGGTCAGGCGCTTCTGCCGCTGTTTCTGATTCAAAAGTGGCTCGACCTGGGGAATGCGGCACCTGTAGCCCAGTCCACTGCTTCCACAGGTCCCCCAAGGTCTGGTATCGGCCCTTCTCCACAATCTTCCTCAGGGTCCGGTCACCTCTTCTGGTTGTGCAGCATTTTCTGCCACACTTTTTCCTTCCCACAGACGTCCCACTGAGGTGGCTTGATACAGCACTCTGGGAACAGCCGATTCGCTCAGAGATTTCTTTCTGTGTCTTACCCTCTTGCTTGAGGGTGTCAATGATGGCCTTCTGGACAGCAGTCAGGTCGGCAGTCTTACCCATGATTGCGGTTTTGAGTAATGAACCAGGCTGGGAGTTTTTAAAAGCCTCAGGAATCTTTTGCAGGTGTTTAGAGTTAATTGGTTGATTCAGATGATTAGGTTAATAGCTCGTTTAGACTACCTGAACATGATATGCTAATTTTTGAGATAGGAATTTTGGGTTTTCATGAGCTGTATGCCAAAATCATCAGTATTAAAACAATAAAAGACCTGAAATATTTCAGTTGGTGTGCAATGAATCTAAAATATATGAAAGTTTAATTTTGATCAGTAAATTACAGAAAATAATGAACTTTATCACAATATGCTAATTTTTGAGGACTAGTGTATATATATATATATATATATATATATATATATATATATATATATATATATATATATATATATATATATATATATACATACACATACACATATATATACACATACACATATATATTTGGTTTAACTAATCAACTGATTTGGGTGCTATTGCAGCTTTTCTGTTTACCATGTTTTATACAGAACATCAAATACTTTCTATAAATATTGAAATTTGAAATGTACTGTAATGTAAGACATTGCCATCTGTGTGTTTATGAGCCCTATTCACATAATTCATATACAGGGATCCCTCGCTACTTCACGCTACAATTTATGCAGCTTCAGTGCATTGTGTTCTTTTTTAAATATTCATTGAAATAAAAAATAAGGAAATTAAGGAAGAATAGGGGAGAAAGTTAAGGAAACTGCAGCAAAAACAAAGTAAATTATGCAAAAAAACCCCCACTAAACAAACAAAACCAAAAAAGAACCCAGAACCCCCCCCCCCAAAAAAACTTAGATTTTTGTGAGGTGCATGTCTGTATGTGTGTGTATTTATATTTTATTTACATCTTGTGCATTATTTTTTAATGTTAAATTTATATTATAAGCATTTATAGCATTGAATATGTATTGATATTATATACACAAATACATGTACGTATACGTCCGTCAGGGAGGGTTGGGGGGGGGGGGTGATCCTACTTAGCGGATTTCACTGTTCGCGGGGATGTTGATCCCAATTAACAGCGGAAAGTGAGGGATCCCTGTATTAAAATTATTATTCACAATATATTAATTGTCATTGTCAATGAAACCTCGTAATGTAATGCACTGCTCAAGCTGATTCTAGAGTTACTCTCAGACATTAGCCTCCCATCTAATAATCAGAATATAACTATACAGATGCTCCCCGACTTACGTTTTTAATTGGTTCCAGACAGCCGAGCGTAAGTTGTTATAGTGACGTGTGATGTATGACGCTCTGTGTCTCATAAAACACCCATAAATCAATTATTATAAACATAACATTGTAAAATAATGTTAAATATATCAAATAATATCAACAATAAATTCAAATAAGTCACTTATTTATACCGAGTCACTTTAGATGAAGCTTAAAACAGTCAATCAACGCTTACAACATGTGAAGCGCTCAATACCGAAAGAAGAGTACTTGCGAAAGTAGTGTACTTGCTGTGGGTTATACAGACTTCTGGTCTTTCAAGAGCGCAAGGGTGCCGTTGAACTCGTTTAGAACACAGCCTGCACTGATGCAGTCTCCCAGCAAAGCGGATCGTTCTTTGTTTTGTGTAAGTAAGTAAACTTTATTCAAGAGATGCATACAAAGAACAAGTACAAATCCTAATGAATATTAATATAAAAATAAGTATACACTCTTAGGATTCTGCTAAAAGATAAGATATAAAGATTGTGCCGATCTGAGCAGATAGTTAATTCATCTGTGTGTATGAGACCTGCACCCATGCTAGTAGGCTTACACTTCTGACCAACCAGATTTGCTTAGGGTTACAAAAGTCCGCAAAACAGTGTAAACACAAAGATCACAGAGACGACGTCTTAACACAAGAGTCTTCTATCATTCCGACTTTTTCCCTTTCTCAAGGGTCGCCACAACGAATCATCTCATTCGCACATTTGATTTGGCAGAGGTTTTTACGTCGGATGCCCTTCCTGACACAACCCTTTTAGCAAGGGACAGAAACACGCTGACAGCTATGCAGCTACTCTTTACGAAAGTCAGCAATGGTTCTTTTACATGCCTCTCACCATAGACAGTGAGAAAAATGGCCGGCCTTTGATAACCCAGTTAGCTGCACTGGGGGGACAGTGGCAACCTTGTGGAGTCTTGAACCCCCGACGTTAGGATCAGCGATCCTGCGCCCTAACCACTTGACCACTACTGCCCTAACACAAGCGTAACACGCTATATAACTGAGATATGTATATATATATACACACACACACACACACACACACACACACACACACACACACACACACACACACACACACACACACCCACACACACACAGTCTTTGTAAACAATGAATGCAGCGTCATTGCATCATTACATCAGCATACTACATAGGTATGTCTGAATTCAAAATTTGACTTTTTTTTTTTGGAAAAGAAAAAAACGTTAAATTGAAAAAAAAAGTAAAAAAAATGATTGAACGTAAGTTGGGGAGCATCTGTATAACAATAAATAAATAAATAAATAAATAAATAAATAAGGCCAAATTGCTCTGTAAAATGCGTTTGTTCTCCCACTGAGGTAGACAGTTCTTTCTTTGCCAGATAAAGTGCTTCCTCCTGCAAGTAACTGGTATCAGGAGCAGGTCCTGTGACAATAGAAAAAGTTTTCAGTTTTACTCAGATTGGGAAATTAAAACTGCTGAACACGGTAATTATGATGCATTTGTTTAGCTCATTCCTACTGAAAGCACCACAGATCAAAATCGATACCTGTAGTCCACTATCAGCCTCAAAAAGCTCATCCCGTTTTCTACTTCATATCAATGCATTGATTGTTCTGCAGGGTTCTTGTACTACCACAGAACTGCCCCTATTGAGTAGACCTCAGACATGATTAATCACATCTGATGAGTTTGTTTGTGGAAGAGCCCAAATACTATCATCAATAATTGCTTTGAAGGTGTTGTGTGAATTACTGACTCACTGCACTCCTCATGGATCATTGTACAGACAAACATAAGAAAAATTAATAATATGTAAGGGGTGGGGTATGAGGACACAGTGTCATACCTAGAGGACAGACAAGACCTGCAAGCAGAGCTTTTTTCCTGTCACTTATTTGCCTTTAGTCCTACTTGGGTTGTGGGGAGCCTAACTTAGCCAACACTAGATCATCAGACAATGGCAAGGCTAACACGAACACACAAATGCACAAAACCATTCACACTCACTTAAGGGCAATTTGTAACAGCCAAGAACCCTAATGTGCACGTCTTTTGACTGTGGGTGGACTGTTTCCGATGACGGTGCTGAAAGTTATAGATTCATGAATGCAGATTAACGGATGCTATTTTAATTGAATTATCCAGGTGTTCTCATATATTATATATGGGGGGCAGTGGTGATCTAGTGGTATAGGGCACTGGATCGCTGATCCAAAGGTTGGGGGTTCGAGTCCCATTCTCCACAAGGTTGTCACTGTCCCCCCTTTGCAGCTAACTGGGTTATCAAAGGCGGGCCATGTCTGTCACTGTCTATGGTGAGAGGCATGTAAAAGAACCATTGCTGACTTTCGTAAAGAGTAAATGCAAAGTCGTCAGCATGTTTCTGTCCCTTGCTAAAAAGGGTTGTGACAGGAAGGGCATCTGACGTAAAAACCTCTGCCAAATCAAATGTGCGAATCAGATGATTCGCTGTAGCGACTCCCGAGTAAAAGGGAAAAAAGCCAAAAGACAGATCTCATATTTTTTATATAATATTTCTGCCTTATTTCATGAGATATTCATGAGAAACCATTCTTGTCCATTCACTCATTCATTTCCTGAACAGCTAAATCCTAATTAAAGTCGCGGGAAGGCTGGTGCCCATCTCAGCCGACTCGAGGCAAGGGCAGCGTACACCCTGGACAGCTCTCCAGTCCATTGCAGGGCAGAAACATGCTGACCACTTTCGTGTACTTTTTTTTTCTCATGGACTATATACTCAACCCTTCGCCTGGATAGAGCTGAATTAAATAATCTGATCAATAGTTTACTATCTTCTTCTATCCTTTCAGCTTTTTCCCTTTCTCAGGGGTCGCCACAGCGAATCATCTGATTCGAGCAAAATCTAACTCACTTTATAGCACCGGCAGAATGAAGCACAGCTTCTGCCCAATTGCTGTGACACACATCTCCGCACGCACATGGCTGATCTCATACCCCCTGTCCCCTACCTGTCAAATTATACACAGACTATATGCAGTGTGTGACTGCACATTTATTGCTCTCATATGCTGCTCATTTTGCACTCTGTGTGTGTGTGTGTGTGTGTGTGTGTGTGTGTGTGTGTGTTCTCATGAGTGTCCGCAAGCATATTATTTATTTAGATGATTTTGTTTTGTTTTGTAGAGAAGCCACACAAAATTTCAAAAAGGCAGTACAGCTGATTCTGATTCAGTAACAGGTATCCTTAAGATGACGGTTGTAATATTTGGATCATGTGATCACTAGGGTTTTGCAGGGTCAGACCGAAATAAAATAAAAGGTTTGGCAGCAATCAGGACGTTATGAGCACTTGAGAGTTGCTTTCATATTTGCAGTTTTGATCCCATTTGAAAGTAATACTGGAGTATTCTCCCTCATGATTTTTCAGCAGGTGAGAGCACAGCAAGCAGTAGGCGCAGTCATTTACACTCTGTCTCTTTCCCCACATCGATAACATGGGCAACTACGCGGATGAATCCCATGATATTTGTAACAAGATAATAAGTGTGTGATGGATTGTGTTTTCACAGATACCTCCCCCAACTCATGGGAGATGGTCTGGCCAATCAGGTCAATAATCCTGAGGTGGATATTGATATCACCAAGCCTGACATGACAATACGGCAGCAAATCATGCAGCTGAAGATCATTTCCAATCGCCTAAAAAATGCCCTTGATGGCAAAGATGTAGATTTTCAGGATACAAGTAAGTAGCACAAGAACTATTAGGGGATGTGACTAAGTAACAGGATTACAGCATAAATATTTCTGAGATTAGGTTTAGAATTGACAAGAAATTCATTTTTTCTGAACAAAACGACATATTTGTCTCCGAGCATGTGCTATGACTTATACAGTCAAATATTTGATTAATTCTACCATGATCATTTTCTATAGAGGTTTTGCAGTCACGTGACACGCTGAGTAGCAACTCTGTTCATGCCGCCATATTGGAGTGAAAACAAACGTATACTTTGCAATTGAGGTGCCTGTTTTTAGCTTGGTAGATGATATAAATCTGAATGTTGACAGCCGTAATACAATCCCAGTGCTTTCTGAGCTCCCTGGTAATTACAATAACGATCATAAACGACAGTATATTCAAAAACTACGGTTATCAGGGCTAACAGATGACGCATACGTTTTGCCCGATGGTTTGTTTGTTAACTGCATGGAAGAAGCAATGGACAGGATCTCTGGTTTAACATACCCGGATATCTATAATTATTTGATTAATCGCACATCTGATTATACTCACGAAAAACTGAAAAGTTTCAAAGGGCTTAGAGAAGCAATCATTGTTAATGATTACTCCCCCCGGAACTTGGGATATTCCCGTTCTGTAATGCATTGTGGGATTAAACAAGTGAAGCGGAAACCAAAGAACGGCATGTTTGTTGTGCGTGTTAGAACACGTATTAAAGACTTTTTATTTCTTTTGGCTTTTTCCCTTTTCTCGGGAGTCGCCACAGCGAATCATCTGATTCGCACATTTGATTTGGCAGAGGTTTTTTTGCATCGGATGCCCTTCCTGTCACAACCCTTTAGCAAGGGACAGAAACACGCTGACGGCTTTGCAGTTACTCTTTACGAAAGTCAGCAATGGTTCTTTTATATGAACCTCTCACCATAGACAGTGAGCGACACGGCCCGTCTTTGATAACCCAGTTAGCTGCACTTAATAGCGTGGCTTCATTGTTTCGCATGATTTTCTACTTTGACATGCCCATCTACTAGGATTGCACGAAAATATCCAAGATGTTACACGGAGTGTAAGCGTCTCCTTTTCACAAATCTGATGAAAATAAAGACATTGAGAGGAAATAAGGGTAACAACGAAACCTCAACAATCCAAGAATTAATCTAACTGTCCAAGAATTTATGCAACCCAGCATATACAGCTTGTAAACTAGATTGTGCGTCATATTCTATAACTCCGGCATTACAACCATGATATCGGCTTCAGTTTTTATCGTATATCATATTTATTTGACTTTTATGGTGAAATATTACAAGACTTTCAGTTATTAAAGATTGTTAAAGTTAAATCTGGAAAGCGTAGGAGTATTTTTTTATCCGGATGGGTTTCGGCACTTCGCGAGCATATTATACCCAAGAAAGCCTCCAATATGGCCCGTGGCAAGCTGTGTGAGGACACCAAAGTATTAATCATGGCAAAGGTAATTATGACTCACATTTTTTTTTTTTTTATCATTTTGCCTACATTGTATATTAAGCACAAACATGTGGATCTAAATCGATGAAGTATTATAATAGTTATATTTTATATACTGTACATGTTATAATAAAGACTAAATAGCATTTTAGCCGCCCTCAGCTTATAAACGGACACCAGATATACAGTTAAATAGAATCAAACTGTGGTTAAGACAATAAATAATAATATATCTACTGATTAAAAATTACTTGCCTCCAACAAAATGTTCGCTACATACACAACTGGTAGGAGCCGGTTGCCAATCTTTCCTTTTGTTGTCGGTATCAGCTCTTTTCAAAGCAGAAATTCATTTCTCTCGTCGGACCTTATTAGCAGGAAATCTATATTTATCACCTGCTTTCTTTCCTCTATAATTTGTACAACCGACAGCAACACAGTTAAGTGCCATTTTGCACTTGTTTAATAAATAAATGCAGTATTAAACCCTTACACACGCTTGTGCTATTGTGTTGGGGCCGGAGTGAATGGTTTGTTTTCACACCAGTGTGGCGGAATAAACAAAACCCGCATTGGGATAATGTATGCATGACGTCAGCTGCAAAACCTCTACTGAAATGCCATTCAACTTTTGGCACTAGTCTATCCGTCCATCTGTCTATTTATACCACTTATCTGACACCACAGTTTACTACAGGTGAAAAGCAGGCTACACCTTGAACAGGTCACTAATCCATATAATCGTAGAACTAATACAAATAAATATCCATTCACTTACATTCACACCAGTTATCACTTTGGAATAGTCAGTTGTCCAAATCTGCATGTCTCTGAACTATGGGGAGAAAATGGAGCACCCAGAGGTGTTTTGCAGCATTTATGAAGGTAAAGTGGTTAAGCTAGCTTCTCGATAACATGACATGCAGTGTTTTTGTCTTTTTTAAACAGAGATTCTGGTGAAGAAGTGGACGTTTACGGCTGTGAGAACATAAGTGGAAACAGGAACTAACTTATGGATGTTTCACAGCATTAAAATGACATAAAACCTATGATGTACAATTTATCCTATTCTGTATAAGGAATTGTAATCAAACCTCTGATATAAAGCAATAATCCACTTTGGAAATGTGGGTCAGCTCTCCACTTTGAAGCAAACCCACTACTGTCTATTACAATACAACACAACCCGAAAACAACTCTTAAGGTTGTAAATACAAATAACTTTTTTGCAATATTTGCTCGAACTGTCACTTTGACCTGATAGTGACCTTCTGATAGTACATGAGGAAGATAGTGCGCGGAAAAAGCCAGACTCCTCTGGCTCGTCTTAATCTTCCTAATGCCAGTTTCAAGAGTCCATTTCAACTGAATAACAAATGGATGAATCCTCTGCACTTTCTGTCTGTTTAGTTTTTCCAACATTAAACACCCCATCATCATTTTATATATACTGCATAGATAGATACTGTATATAGACAGATAGAATTTGGTAACAGATGCAAAACATAGAATGACGGGTATGATAAAGTTTCTCTGCAAGAATGACAACTATACTTAACAGTCATGAGATCTTTTCATTACCTTTTTCTCATTCCATTATGCCCTTAGGTGATGACATCAGTGGTTCAGGAAGTGGCATGTGCAGTGAGCAGCTATGTATCCAAAGTAGACCGCCGGTCTTTGGGCCTAAACTGGACAGACCCAAAGTAGACGCCTATAGCCCAGAGGACAAACAAATGGAAGGTGCTGGAAGTCAGATTGTACCACCTGCCTTCCTAATTGGGGTGCTTGTCGTGATCAATCTGCTGTTCAGACGGTAATACAAACGCAGACATGCCACAAAACTGGAACTGGTGAATTGGGTGGGGGCGGGGCTAACAGGGAAGAAAATAAATACTAATAAGTTAGTACGCTGACAAGATTGCAAAATGAAAGATCATGTGGCTGATTGGACTTTTTATCTCTGAGAGACTGAGGGAATGGCATCTTTTTTGTAATGTATGTAAGTTTTACAGCTGATTTTGTCTTTCTCTGTACCTTTGAATGTCAGAAAAGTAACATCTTGGAGATGTTTTTTGTAATGGTGCACATGACTCTAAAAACCTCTTAAGCAAGCTGTTCAAGCAGCGAGTCTGTGCTTCATTTTATTTTACAATGCTAATTTATAAACAATTTCCTTTTTTCAGCACTTCATAAATTAAAAAAGCTAAAAGTTGGAAAAAAAAAACATATTTGGATGCATGGACATGCATTTGAAGGAAAAAACAAATATTTGTGTCAGAATATGAAATGATTAAGTAAGATAAGATCACCTAAATTCAGTAATCTTGCTTCATCGGATCAGACTGTCATTGGATCTTCCTGTACTGTCGTTGTACTTTAAGTTCCTGTTGCTGGTTGACGTGAATTCAAAACAATAAATATTTGCCAACATGAGTGTAAAGGTGTTTAATTTCACCAGGATTTCTCTGGTAGCAGCATTAGATTAAGTTCAACACATAGGGCCGAGGGTGTCCTTGAAACAAATACGTTTTATGAAATAGATATGAGGGGTTTCCATGAGAGAAAAGCCAATTTCCTTGTTTGGTATAAGGTAGTAATTTAATATATACACCTATATATTCCTTTGAATATATTCCTCTTAATTTTTTCGATGGGTGTGTGACCTCAGGTCAGCTCATCTGCAAGAGGGTCTTGGGTTTGAGTCTTTCTGTGGGGAGATTGCATGTTCTCTGGTGCTTGGGTGGGTTTCCTCCCACAGTCCAAAGACATGCACATTAGGCTAACTAATTTGTCCTGAAGTGGAAGTGTGAATGGTTGTGTGTGGTGCACCTGTGATGGGCTTTGAGAGTGAACCCTAGTTGAGACCCTTATAGTAGAATTAAGCAGTTGAGGGTTCAGCAAATTAGTTTTCCTAATATTCTATATATATATATATATATATATATATATATATATATATATATATATATATATATATATATATATGTATACACAATGATACCTCAGCTCACGAACATAATTGGTTCCCAGAAAGTGTGTGTCAGGCGAAAAGTTCGTCTTCCGAACATTTATTTCCCATAAGAAACCATTAATATGAGAATAATCCGTTCCCAGGTCCCCATAAAACATAATTTTCTACTAAATAAGCCTTAAAACTACACAAAAATATACCTTATTTTATGTATAATAAATGTGCTATTGTATTGTGATTAAAGAAATAAACTGTACTGTATAATAAAGTCGTTTTATTTACCTTTGTGATGGTAGTTGATGGCTTGATGGAATGGAGTGGGAGGAGTTTGGAAACGCCTACTGTTTGGAAACACCCTTAGCCACACACGCACCCTTAATAGCTTCCTTGTTCTTAAGGATGGGAGCAATGGTAGACTTAGCGTACTGGTACTGGGACGCTAAGTCACACAAACGCACACCTCGTTCGTGTTTTTCAATGATCTCCGCCTGTGGTGGGGTCTTTTTCGGTCCCATAATAGCAAAAGTACACTCAATATGGTCCAAAATGTCTAGCAAACACAAACCACTTCCGCACTCAAAGAAAGGGGGTGACGAACTGGGACGCCATGAGCGTGCGTCAGCTTCTCGTGGCCGCCACCGTGGCGCTGTTTGACCGCGTGGTTTGATTCGTCCGCCGAAAACTAGTTCGTCAGCAGAGACTATATGCTCGCAAATTTAATGTTCTTGAGGCGAAAAGTTCGTGAGCTTAAGCGTTCGTCAGCGGAGGTTTTACTGTATATATATATATATATATATATATATAGCTCCCCTCATGTTATCACTAATGTTGTTTTTATATCCTTGTACACGGATTACAATCTGGATGATCATTTTAATCTTTGGAACTGCGAAATTCTTCTTTTCCTTTCAGTTGTTGCCTTCAGGGGTCGCCACAACGAATCATCTGCCTCCATCTCACCCTATCCTCTGCATCTTCTTCTCTTACACCAACTACCTTCATGTCCTCCTTCAACACATACATAAAATCTCCTCTTTCCACAAAATAGATTCTGGAGTTGCCGTAACATCAGCACTAAAACCAAAGTGAAGGTATACTCAGCTGCAATCATCCCATTTGCTCTATTCCACCAAGTGTACTACTCTCTACAGTACACAGATCAAGGTTCTGACAAGACTCCAGCTTCGCCACCTACGCTTAATTCTCAACATCAAGTGGCAAGACTGTATCACAGATGTTGAGAACAAACTGCCTTTCCACTCTTCATCCTCTTCAATGCCCTCCTCACTTCACCCTTAGTAATCTTTGCTACATTTTGGTCCTTAACGATCACCTCTTCTATTTGTTTTTCTCTCTCTCATTTTCCTCATTCATCAGCTCTTGAAAGTACTCTTTCCATCTTCCCAGGACACTTCTGTCATCAGTCAATACATTTCCCCTTCTGTCCTTAATCACCCTAACTTGATGCATGTCCTTTCCATCTCCATTTCTCTGCTGTGCCAACCTATATAAATAACTTTCTCCCTCCTTACTGTCCAATCTAGCATACAAGTCATTATACGTCCTGTTTGGCCTTTGACACTGCTACCTTTGCCTTACACTGTGTCTCCCTGTACTCCTGTTTACTCTCTTCAGTATTCTCAATATCACACTTCTTCTTAGCGAACCTCTTCCTTTGTACACACTCCTGCACTTCCTCATCCACCACCAAGTCTCCTTATCTACTTTCCTTCCAGAGAATGCACTAAGTACTCTCACATTAGCTGTAGTTGTCCAGTCATCTGGAAGCACTTCCTGACCACCCAAAGCCTGTTTCAACTGCTCCTTGAAGACAACATGACACTCTTCCTTTTTCAACTTCCACCACTTTCTCTTCTGCTCTGCCTTTGCCTTCTTCACCTTCCTCACCATCAGCGTCATCCTGCATAACACCATCCCAGCTGTCCGGCAACACTCACCCACTACTACTTTGCAGTCATGGACTTCCTTCAAATCACATCATCTACACAAGATGTAGACTACCTGTATGCTCCTACCTTTCCTTTTATATGTCACCCTATGCTCCTGTCTCTTCTGGAAGAAAGTATTCACCACAGCCATTTCCATCCTTTTTGCAAAATCTTTCAACATCTGTCCTTCTGTGTTTCTGTCCTGGATACCAAACCTGCCAATCACTTCCTCGTCCCCTCTGTTGCCTGCATCAACATGTCCAATGCAGTCTGCACCAATGAACACACTTTCACCTCTGGGGGTACTCTGCATCACTTCATCTAACTCACTCCAGAATCTCTCCTTCTTTTCTAGCTCACATCCTGCCTGTGGGGCATAAGCACTAACAACATTGGACATCACACCTTCAGTTTCTAACTTGACTCTTCACTTTCCTGACACTCTTTCCACTTCTAGAACATTCCTGACAAACCCCTCCATCAAGATGACTCCTACTCCATTTCTCTTCCCTATCCACACCATGATAGAACAGCTTAAACTCTGCTTCTAGCCTTGCAACCTTTGTGATCTTCTGAACACACAGTATGTCCACCTTGCTCCTCTGTATCATGTCAGCCATCTCTCTAGCTTTTCCTGTCATAGTTCCAACAATCAATGTCCCTACTCTCAGTCCTAAATTCATGCTTTTCCTCTTCTCTCCCCGCCTACGCACACAACTCCTGCCTCTCCTTCTTTGACTAACAGTAGTCCAGCTTCCACCAGCACCCAGTTGGTTAACAGCACTGATAGTGGTTGTTGTTAACCTGGGCCTTGACTGAGCCGGTTTGGAAGTCATATTGATGATTTGCATGGAGAATTTGGCATAGGTTTTATGTCGAATGCCTTTCCTGGCACAACCCTCTGCATTTATGCAGGCTTGGGACCAGTGTGAGAAAGAACACTTGCTTGTGCCTCCCCTCACAGCTGCATTTTGGAACTGCAAACCTGTCATCCGTTTTCAAAAAAAAAAAAAAAAAAAGCTGAAATGTGGCTTATCTGACCACAAGACATGTTTTTTGGTGGATGCTACTTTTAACCTAAATTATTATAACACACCGGCTATCAGTTATTTAAAAAATTCTAACTTTGTTCATATCTATAATTATGTTTGGCAGAAAAAAATGGAACATGCTTTTTATGTACATTTGTCGAAGGTTTGTGTGAATTGACAAATCACAGATTTAGACTGCAGATCAACATTAGAGTGCATGCTAGGCTAGAGTAATGGGACAACAAATCACTCTTTATAATATTATAACACTATGATTAAACATACAGCCAAGTTTTGATCCACTAATCATTTCAATTCCTTTGATGTTCAAATGCGACCATTCATTTTCTGAACCAGTTAATCCAAATTAGGGTCACAGAGAGGCTGGCACTCATCTCAGCTGACTATAGGCAAGTGCAAAGTACACCCAGGACAGCTCTGCAGGCCATTGTGGGGCACCATTCAACTTGTGGTTGCTTTTTATTGTGCTCGAGAGTTCTATTACTAATTATTACTCAAAAGGTAATAAAGCATTTGTTCAGAATTTGAATTATTTTTGAAAAGATGCCACAATGGAGCCAAGACACATTTAAAAATAAATCATAAATATGTTTAAAAACACCTGTTCACCTCATTCGCTGCGGATACCGCTTTTCCATTCTGGGAACGATACTGTGAGATTCGCCTCGAACTTTTGTTGGCCACGAAAAAGTAATACAACTTATTACTTAGTTTTATTAATTTAGTTAATATTAATTTAAGTTAATATGCATTAATTTTCTGAACCGCTTAATGCTAATTAGCGTTGCAGGGAGGCTTGTGCCCATCTTAGCCAATTCTGGGCTAGGGCAGGGTACACCCTGGACAGCTTGCCAGGCCATCGCAGGGTAAACACTCACACAACCATTCATACTCACACTCACAACTATGGGTGATTTGAAACAGCCAATTAGCCTACTGTGCATGTTTTTGTACTCTGGGAGGAAACTGAATTACCCGGATGAAACCCACACAAGCATGGGGAGAACATGAAAACTCCACACAAACAGCCAAGCTGGGAATTGAACCCAGGACCTTCTTGTTGTGAGGTGGATGTGCTAACCACTATGTCACCACCATTTAATATTACTAAGCAAAAATTAATTACTTAGTGTAATTCTATACATAGGGCATTTTTGATAAATTGTACTCCTATGTTTAAATGTCAAAAGCTCATTGCAAAACTGATTGATTTTTTTGGTCAGTTACAGATGAGTCTTGAGGATACGATGGATGAGTAGTATTCACAAAAAAGAAATCAATAACAAAATAGTATATGAAAGAACTGAAGTTTAACTCCATCATAATGTAACACCCTGAACTATGTTAATCTGGTTAGTGGCACTGGATGGTCAAGCTGCATGGATTGCAGACAGTGTATATCAACAGGACTGGACTTGGTTAAACAGGACAGGACTAGTGATGGTTAAATTTGAAATGTTCATTGTAGCTTTACAAATGTGTTAAGTCTTTATTCCATGTTTCACAATCAAATAAAACTGTAATTTTCATCAGGGTGATGCTGATGAGTGAGGGTGTCTGCTACTGTCTTGCTCAAGTCTGGTTTATCCACTTTAGACTTCAAATCAAGATGACCACTTCCTGTGGAGAGGAAAAAAAATAGTGAAGACACTCACCTTGCCTGGAGCTGAAACACAGTACCATGGTCATATTATTCTAGAACTATGATATAAAAAGGAACCAGAATAGTTTTGTCTATACACTGAATAAGCTTTGTGAGATTTCCAACAGAGGCGGAATGTGTGTAGCCTTTAGACTGATTTACCACGTAATACACACATTAAAATTCCCTGTCCTTAATGCGTTTTAAAGCCTCTTCCTTATTATTGAGTGTTTCAGATGAATCATCATCTGTTTTTATGAGTGAATCATCTTCCACTGGAATTTGTCCAGGAGATACAGCTTGGCCCAAAAGATACATAACTATATCTCAGGAAAGAAAGGCTTCAGGACCGAAAGTTTAATGCTTTGCGCTTTTTGCTAATGCCCAGCCCTTTTCTCTTATTCATATATAAAAGGAGAAGCTAGTAAGGAAATGGTGAGAAGCTGGCTGTTAATGAAAATGAAAACCCTTTGAATTAAAGCAGTGCTTCTCAAATAGTGGGGCGCACGGTATGATGCCAGGGGGTGCAGTGTGATGCCTGTGGGGGGGGGGGGGGGGGTGTCCCTGAGGAACATACTTTTCTGGAATAGTGCAAGAGAATTAAGTGTTCTTGCACCTACACTCCACTAGTTGGCAGGGGCGCTCTCATTGTCACGCTATGGTGTAGCAGTTTTCGCACAAGCAAACGACATGAAGTGCAATAAATAACCCTTCAAGAAACAACACAAAAACATTTCTAACAGTGATGAAGAGAAAAATGGAGAAAGACGGGGATATTCAGACATAAATAAGTTTCATGAGTTTAAATAAGGATGTATGTTTTTAATTTCATGCACATTGGTGCACTTTAAATCTTTTCTAGTACAGATTTAAAAACAATGTCAATGAAGTTTTTCTTTATTGTAAATTGAACTATATTTCTTTCTTTTTTTGTTTAAAATATACAATGTTATGCAGAGGTGTACTAATAATTTTATAGATAAATATGTATAGTCACTCATGGGGCGATGGGGGAACGTGAAATGTTTTTTTCTTCCTAGAGGGGGCGCCAAAACATTAATTGAGAAGCACCGAATTAGAGTGCAGTAGTTCAAGAGGTTTTCAACAACAGCCAACTTATTGTATAAAATCAGGTTCATTACAAAGTTACTAAATAAGTCAAATTTGACACAAAACACTGATTTAAAAATTATCATGTTAATTGAAAATTAGTTTGTTGCTTCTACTAATGATGCACTACACAGCAACAGTGAGTTATAAAGTAATTAGAAGTATTTGTCATGATTGACCAATGAGAAGTTTTCAAATTAGCCAAATAACAATTTTTGCTTGAAGCCAAGGTTGATCTTGCGGAATAGTCCCCAAGACAATGCTGGAACGTTTTAGTTTACACTACAAGGGTACGTAAAAACCAAAATAAATCAACTTTTTTCATTTATTTTCACATACGTTAACCATGACATAGGTAGGACAGGTGAGGTTCGTGGAGCTAAGTGCTGTGTAAGCTTAACGGTGACTTTTTGCTCTCAAAGTTTATAATGTGGAAATGTAAGAGATGCTCCTGAGACATCTGCTCCAAATGACCATGAGAAATAGTGACTGTTGTTTTGATTCAAACTTTATCCAATTTGGAAAATATTTTTAATCCCCAGATACTGGATCAATTAAATCACACCATTCCAAGTCCTGTATTCACTTATAACACCCACCAAGAGATGTATACCTTTTTTTGCTGATCACATGACGGCACAATTATTGGAAACTTACTGGCAAGTTATTGTTGAACAATCTCATGGAACATAGCCGCTCTCGTAATACTCTGAAAGCTTAGAGATCTGCACACTGACTGGTGTGGGGCTGGTGGCATAGTGGTTAAGGTGCTGCACTCATGATCGGGAGGTTGTGAGTTTGAATCCCACTGAGGCCCTCACTGTGCTAAGACCCCTGGGCAAGGTCTCAACCACAAGTGTGCCTCTGTTCACCCAGCAGTATAAATGGGTACCAGTAAAAATATACTGGGAAGGTAACCTGCGATGGACTATTGTCCCATTCAGGGGGAGTTGAACTCCTGGTTGCTTCACGCTACAGAAACCGGGGATAAGCACCGGCCTGATGAGCCACGAGGCTCGGGTGTAAAAACCCAACAGACTTTACCTTTTTACTTTTACCTACACTGACTGGTACTAAACTTACAGGAGTTCATTTTAACCTTTGTGGTTCCTTTGCTTTTTGTACAAAGATTAAGACTGAAATCCAACTCAGTAATTTAATGAATATAAAGTGGGCCTAAAGTTTAAGAATCTCACCCGTCCAACCTGGCACACGGATACATTCCTCCTTGTGGCGTTCCGTCCAGGCCTTCAGCTTGCACGCCTCACTGCAGTAGAACACTTCGTGGCAGCGGCTGCAGGGCAGCAACGCCACCCACGCCGAACGGCTGCACTGGTAACAGTACTTAAACAAGGGTTTCCTAAAACACACACACATGTTCTGAAAGGTCTCACTTCGGTTTATAAATGCAGAATCTGAAGAGGCTTGTCAGTGGACTCAGTTTAACATCGTCTTACCTCACAATCCATGTCTTCGCTTCATCTTTGCTCTGTGAGCTACAATGAAGAGCAGAAATAAAGGTGTAGTTGAGTACTTTAGCTTATGGAGAAGCATATCGGTGTAAGATCCTGAGAAGAAAGTATTATCTGATCTTTTTTCCACCCATGACAGATTCCTATGATTGGCTAGTGTCACACTGACAAAGAAAATCGGATATGTCCTTCTCACCCACAGAACATATCCAATTTTGACCTCTTGGTCATCAGACTGTGCAACAGAGCGAGAGGGTGAATATGTCTGACTTGTCTCTCAGGGGTCTCCACTGTGTCTATTTAAACGGTGCTGTGCATTCTCGCTCTCTCTTTCTCTCCGTGTGTGTGTGTGTGTGTGTGTGTGTGTGTGTGTGTGTGCGTGCGCGCACCTCATTTGGGCTCTAGACTCGTTTACAGCTTCTTTTTGCTCCTCTATAGCTTTATGCTTTTTTGTTCTATCTGTAGACAATGTGGCTCCATTTCCAATAAAGACAAATTTCTCTGTGGGACTAACACCTGTAGAAAACAGACAGACACACACACACAAGTTTTTCTGTCCAAAAATGTTGGGTTGAGTGTAAGTAATATTTATTTTGAGATTTATTTTTATCACCTGTGCCACTTAAAAAAAAAATCAATTATGTGAAAAGAACCAAGTGCGCCTTTCGGATATATGCACCGGTCTCTTACTTTGTATGCCTTGGTTCTTCTCATTTTCCAAGCGTTGCCTCTCTAGGCTGGTAGCAGATTGTCTCATCAGCTCTGCCATCATGGTGATGAGCTGACAGCGGGCACAGTATTCCTCCCTCTCTCTTGGTTTTAGAGCGTGGTAAGGAATGCGAGAGACTCGACAATCCTGTGTGTGTGTGTGTGTGTGTGTGTGTGTGTGTGTGTATACACAACATCCACGGTTATATATTTTGCACAACATTTAGATTCTACAGTTTTGCATCTTGTTAAAAGTGTACATACTGTATTACTCACTGACAGTAATCATTCTGCATTTATCATCATCCATTTTCCATAACTGCTTAATCCTAATTAGGGTCATGGGGAGGTTGGCGTCCATCCCAGCCAACTTCAGGCGTGGGCAGAGTACACCCTGGACAGCTCACCAGGCCATCGCGGTGCGGAAACACGCTGACGGCTTTGCAGCTACTTTGGTCAAAAGTCAGCAATGGTTCTTTTACATGAACCTCACACCACAGACAGTGAGAGACATGGCCGGCCTTTGATAACCCAGTTAGCTGCACTGGGGATTGGGTGGGTGTACTAACTCGTGGAGAGTGGGGCTTGAACCCCCAACCTTAGGATCAGTGATCCAGCACCTTTTACCACCAGGCCACCATTTGACCCATTCTGCATTTATTTATATAGGTATTCCTAACTTCTTATTTTAAAATATAAAGTCCCCATACAAGAAAAATAGAAGATTCTATGTGGCGCTTGTATGTTCCTTCCATGCATGCATGCGTTTCCTTCGCTTTCCTCACACTGTCCAAAGACATGCACATTATGCTAACTCACTGTTCCAAATTTACCCTGGGGTGAGTATGAATGGGTGGCGTGTGTGTGGGGTGTGTGTTGCCGTGCGACAGCTGGGTGTGCTGTACCCCGCCTTCACCCAGTGTTGGCTGAGATAGACATCAGCCTCCTCCAACCCTAATACAATTAAACGTTTTAGCAGATGAGTGAGTGGGTGAGTTAGACTTTGTCTTTAATTAAATGTACTATGTCAGTAGGTCCAGGAGAGGCCATCACATTCAATCATTAGATATCTTTAACATTTTTACTTAAACTAAGCTCATACATGTGTGTGGAAACTGTTGACAAAATAAATCGAATCAAAATTATTGGGGATTTGTTTTTTTTTGTTTGTTTTTTGAGTGTACAGTATATGTGTATGTAGACAGTCCCTAAATGCAGACGTGCCCAAGCTCTCCATAAAATCTTTGTAATTTGTGTTCCTTTCCATACAAAATTATTATTATTAAAGCCAAGGTTTTCCAGAAAAATAAAGCTTTGAAAAACTTTTGTTTTCCATAAATACTCTGTGCTACTGAAGATTCTGTGCTCAGAATTTTTGACTTGGTGAAGGCACCTAAGTGTGTTTCATTTCTGGCCAAAATATTTCATCACTGACCAAGAAGTTGCCGTGTTACTGCTGTGTGTAAATGAACTAGTTCGGGAAAATGTTTCATATGTACCTTGTTAAACACATAATACGCATAATCCACTGCTGTTCCTATAGCACTCTTGTTCTTCTCACCAACCACCACAGGCATCAGCATATTGGCACCGGCCTTCATCAGTTTTTCAATCTGAATAATATAAAAGAAAATATAAAGGCAGTACGTCCTGCTGCTGAAGGTTGTATTAGTATGGAGCAGCTTACACACAATGTTGTGCAACATTATAGTGACATCGTATAAAAATCATAATTGGGTTGGTTGCATAAAACGTTAGCTTAATATCATGATAATGCTGAACCATACATAATATTTACTGAGAACATGTACATGACTTTAATATATAGAGTGATGTTCTGGCATTGCTAAAATTTCACACACATCCAAGCTTCCAGTACAGAGCCATCTAACGTGGGACAGGGACTGTGCATGTCCACAGTGGGGTTTCTTTTTCAGAAAATCACACAGGTATTAAAAAGGAAACCACATCCACATGCACACAATTCTTGCAAATTAATGTTATTATGACATTCATTGTAAATGTTAAGTGTAACATAATCATTTTTACATTATTTTGTGAGCCTACAACTAACATCATCATAACTTTTTGTGCAATGTTGTCAAAACATAAACTGTTAGCTGGGGACATATTAATCACATGGGCGGCATAGTAATTGAATGGCTGCTGTGGTTGCTTCAGTTTCCTCCCACAATCCAGAGAGATAAATATTAAATCAAATGGCTCATCTAAATCAGGGGCCCCCAACCACCCGTCCGCGGCTCAATTGGTACCGGTCCGCAGAAGAAATAATTCATTATTTCCGTTTTATTTATTATCCGAGTCTGAACGATCTTTATTTTTGAAAAAATCTTTTATTTTGTAATGACCAGATTCTCTTGGTTGTATGTCGATCATTTGAGTGCTAAAATGTAACCCACAAGGGGGACGGCACATGAACAGAGGTGAGTTGGACATGTTTCGAACAATCGCGGGGATTTTGGGTGAGACTGAGCCTTCGCCTTCATTCTCACAGCTGGTGCACCATCACCTGTTTTTTTGTTTTTTGTTTTTTTTTTCCCCCCAAAAGTTCAAGCTCTACTTCACAACCAACTTTATTTCAGCTGTTGAAAAATAACATTCATGGAGTGCTTATTATTATTATTATTATTAATAATAATAATAATAATAATTTTATATTAAAAAAAATTATATTTACAATATAAACAATCTATGACACACGTACACCCCTCAGGTAAAATTGTCAAGCGTTGACAGGGCCGCGGTGATAAAAAGGTTGGGGACCCCTGATCTAAATGGCCCACAGGTTTGAATGTGAATGATAATTTGTGTCTGTGTTAGCCTTGTACTCGATTTCCACCCAAAGTTACCTAGGATTGGCTCCAGCTTTCCCCAAGACCCTAACAGGATAAGTGCTACAGATAATCAATGAACATTTATCATGTACACTGTCCTACTATAAAAGGGTACCAGTTTGATTCTGTTGTGCAGCTGAGGCCCAGGGTTGTAGAGGATGCTGGCAGCAGCACAGAGTGCATTGCTTACTCTGCTGAAAAGAGGCAGGTTAGGATCTGCTCCAGCAGCCAAAAGCTCATCCACTGCCTGAAGCACAAGAGTCAGAATTGGGAAATTAACTGGGAAAGAATTCGGTCCTTTAGCTGATACATGTATATCAGGATTATTTAATAAAGTTTAAAAATATATATGTAATATGGCTAATCATATTATATCATATATCATGATCATCATTTCTGAAGATGTACTGTATCCAAATAAAATATTGTAAGAGGTCAACTGCTTCTTGTGTGCTTCATTACATCTGTGTGTACATACTAAGGCTTCATCAAAGGTGACTTACAAGGTCGTTGCCAGTGGCGATGGCCAAGGAGAGGGGGGAATGGCCACTCCATAGATGGTCGGTGCTTGCTTTGTGGGAGAGAAGAATGGAGACGACATCTCTGGCATTCTAAAACACAGGGCACTCATTTATACATACTGCATTATGACTTGAACCGAAGCACACATTAAAGAAGTTAAGCCACAAAGCACACATTAAAAAACAGCAAGGCCACTGACCAGAACATCAATACGAGTCATAAAATGCTAAACAGGGATTCTGTGTAAGCACTGCCAGAACTGTGTGTATTACATCAATTGTCATGAAATTGCATATATTCTTTTAAATAAATGTTGACGGTAGTAATGGCCTAGTGGCAGGGTGCTGGCTTATGGATCCAAAGGTCATGGGTTCAAGCTCCACTATCACCGAGTTACCATGCTGTCCACTAGTGCAGCTAACCGGGTTATCAATGCCCAGCCATGTCTCTCATTGTCTGTGGTGAGAAGGAGGTAAACCTTAACCATTGCTGATGTTTGTAAAGAGGAGGTCATTAGGCTGTTGCCACTATGTTCCTGCCCTGGCAAGCTGTCTAGGGCGTACTCTGCCCTTGCCTAGAGTCAGCTGAGATGGGCGCTAACTTCAATGCAATCCTAATTAGGATAAAGTTGTTCAGAAAACGAATGAATGAATGAATGTTGAAAACTGAATGGGTAGCACTGATAACATTAGTTGATTCGTTATTCTCACAGGTGAAATAGAAGTGGAAAAGTACCCAGTTTTGAACATGTCTGTATTGGACACGTAAATGTTAAAAAAGTAACAACAGAAAACCTAAAAACAGTGCTGCAGTATCATATCTATATATATATATATATATATATATATATACACACACACACACACACACACACACACACACACACAGTCGTTGACTTACGACCGCTTTTGGTTCTGACAGACTGGTCATAAAGCAATCTGGTCGTATGTCGACTTCCATCCAAATACACTCATGCCTCGGTTTAACGGACTAATAGGTGGAACACTGGTCCGAAGTACCCAATTGTCCGGAGTTTCCGATTCCATATATTTCAATTATTACGTTACGAAAAACTTAAGCACACTATGTAATCTGCAAATGTAAATACTCTACCTATACTCTGTAAATGTACACCATAAGATCAGGGGTCGGGAACCTATGGCTCGCGAGCCAGATGTGGCTGTTTTGATGGCTGTATCTGGCTCTCAGATAAATCAAGTGGCCTTTCTTAACAGAATAAGGAATACACAATTTGACTGTCATTTAAATAAAAATACAAAAAAGCCATCAAGTAAAACAAAAACAGATAAATAAATCTCGCGCATTTAAATCTATACATGTATTTTCAATTCCACGTCACTGTGGCGTGCAGTGGCGAGCTGATCCTTTCTGTACTCCAATGTGTGGGCGGGTTCGATACCTTCAAACTCTAAATTTATTGGATTATAACAACAGCCACAGACTTCACGTGTTGTTTTTGAGTAAAGGGATAAATTTCCCTCGTTTTGATCAGCTCATTTCCACGAAGCCAAGCACAGCTGGCAAGCAAACACAAATGGACAGACACGGAAAAACTTCAACCCATAGAGCAGCTGACTGCCAAAACTTGGGACGCGCTTCCTGTCACATAAACACTGCAGCGTATGAGTCCAATAAAATTAGAGTTTCAAGGTATCAGACCCGCCCACATAGAAAGGATTGGCTCTCCGCTTCGCGCCACAGTGACGTGGCATTGAAAGTAGATGAATAGATTTGCTCTGAGCAGTTAGAAAGTGAAGCTGCACCATCTCCTGCTTGGCCTTTTAAGATGCTGGCGCTGCCAGCAGCGCAAACAACTGTCGTACACAACACTCGCACTGCACTGCCATGAATCATGCTTCAGGACGGTTGCGGTCGTAAAGTCGATCAGACAGACGTAACTCGCATAGGTCGTAAGTCGACGACTGTCTGTATATATATATATATTATATACACACACATGTATATATAAAAATATAATATTAAAAAATATATTAAAAAATAGATAGATAGATAGATAGATAGATAGATAGATAGATAGATAATGTATATAAATTAATTGCAATTACTCCTCGCATACATAAGTGGGGCTGGTGGTGTAGTGGTTAGGGTGCTGCGCTCATGATCAAGAGGTTTGTGTTCAAATTCCAATTAAATCCCCACTGTGCTAAGACCCCTGGGCAAGGTCTCAACCACAAGTGTGCCTCTGTTCACCCAGCAGTATAAATGGGTAGCAGTAAAAAATATACTGGGAAGGTAACCTGCGATGGACTAGCGTCCCATCCAGAAGGAGTTGTACTCCTAGTTGCTTCATTCTATGGAAACCGGGGATAAGCACCAGCCTGATGAGCCACTGGGCTTGGGCGTAAAATGCCCAATGGACCTTTAACTCCTCGCACACATCAGGAACTCATGTAGGAGTGTTATCATTGATAACTTAAATTTTTTTGATTGCCATGTTACAAAAAAGCCCTGTTTAGTATATTGTGACTCGTCTATCAAATACATTTGTTGTTTTTTTTCCTGTAGCCCTTTTCTCACATATAAGAAATAATCATTAAGCATCACAACTACATTTAACTCCATGGTTCATACTGTACTTCTAATTCTGTATTTCTTTGGCAGGCCACGTGAAGTGGAGTCCTTCCCCCCTCCTTAGGTGCCGCTACAGAGGATTCAATAAGAGAGGTTGGTAGTTGAGAACCCGTGACTGCAGTGTTTCCACTGTCCCCCTGCTCCGTTTCTGAAATCTGTGAGACAGTAAGCATTTTTCCAAATACAGTTATAATTATAGCACAACACTATTGCATTCCTTATATCAGATTGGACAAAGGTGTTCATTTTGTGTAACAGCAACTCAATAAATATAAAAATAATTACCGATATGAATGCACTTGTTTCAATGCATTACAATTTATACTGCAATTTCGTCTGGTCCATAAGTATTTGGATAGCACCAACATTTTTGTAATTTTACTTCTGTCCACTACCACAATGGATTTGTAAAAAGGCCAAAATGATGAGACTGAAGTTTAAACTTTCTGCTTTATTTCAAGGGCATAAACACAAATACAGGGACCCGTCACTACTTCGCACTTCAATTCATGCCGCTTCAGTGCATCGTGTTCATTTATTATTTTTTTTAAATATTCATCGAATTAAAAAATTAGGAAATTAAGGAAGAATAGGGGAAAAAGTTAAGGAAAATGCCGCAAAACAAGGACAATTGTGAAAAAAACCCAAACCAACAAAAACAACGCCCCCGACCCCATCAAAACTACTTACGTTTTCATGTGAGGTGCGCATCTGAGTGTGTGCGCGCTTGAGCCCTACACGGGCCAAGATCACAAGCCCGCGCCCGCCCCACAAATTAGAATTGTGGCCCGCAGCCTGCCCCACACATTTACCCTTGTAGGTCAGCCCGCCCCACCCCGCAAGTGAAATTCTGACCTGGCCCGCAGCACGTGCCGCACGAAATACTTCAGCCCACAGCCCGCCCCACATTGAATTTCTGATTCTGAGCCCGCACCCGCCCCGCAGCACGCTCAACAAAACTACATATTAATATTCATACTTTAATTCACTCAAACCACAAAAAGTTACATCAAAATCAACAACATTGCACATTGCACAATTACAATGATGAAGCAGTTATCAATGCAGTAAGTTATATGATAGCTACCCAGTGTGTTTGGACTTTAGATTACATGCATAAACGCAATATGGAGATTATCCCAGTAGTGAAGTATTCATATTCAAAATTTCATTTTTAAGACTTGAGGCTGCTGTTCACAAGGAAGATGTCATTCACACTGCGAGTAGAAAGAGCTGCACGATGTTGAGACACAACTAATCCAGCTGCACTGAAGTTTCGTTCTGAGGGGGTGCTTGTGCGCACGACACACAATATGTACTTGTCTGCAGAGTCACGGTGAATGGACGTTTTGGCCAACAGAAGTTTTGGCCTCGACGTTTTGGCCAGCAGTTTTTTCCAGGGTAGGACATTTTGGCCAAATATTTGTTTTTACCAGAGTCACATAACATGAAGCTTAAAACAGCCAATCAACGCTTACAATATGTGAGGCGCTCAAAACCGAAATTAGTGTACTTGCTGTGGGTTATACGGACTTCCGGTCTTTCAAGTGAGCAAGGGCGCCGTTGAACTCGTTTAAAACTCAGCCTGCACTGATGTGATTCACCAGCAGAGCGGAGAGTTCTGTCGGGAAGTGTCTGTATATAGCAATATAATTTGTTGAAGTTCTCTTTAGCCCCGCAACAGCCTGCATGAACCCGTGACATAGCCCGCAGCCCACCCCGCAAAACTTGGCTCATTCTCAACCCGCCCTGCCCCACATAAGTTTCAAATTGACCCGCCCTGCCCCGCAAACTAAAAAGTCTGACTTTAAATTTGTGCCTGTGGGGGCTCACGGGCTGCGGGCTGAAACCCGCCCCGCGCAGGGCTCTAGTTCACGCACACAGATGCACGTTCACACACTCAGATGCGCACCTCACATTAAAATGTATCTGTATGTGTGTGTATTTATATTTTATTTACATCTTATGCATTATTTTTGAATATTTGTTATTATAAGCATTTATAGCGTTGAATATGTATTTATTGATATTATGGACAAACGTACACATCTGTGCATGTTGTTTGGACTGTGGGAGGAAACTGGAGTACTCAGTGGAAACCCATGCAAACATAGGGAGAACATGCAAACTCCATACAGAAACACTCCGAGCTCTGGAATCGAACCCAGGCCTTATTGCTTTGAGTCGGACATACTAACAACTGTGCCACCTAAAATTATATTACATTTATAATTGTGTTAATCTGTTAAATTACTTGCCTCACAGTAAGAAGGCCTGTGTTTTCCCTGTGTACTCTGTGGGTACTCCGGTTCCTCACAGTCCAAAAACATATACATTGGGCTAAATGGCTGTTCCAAATTGCTCCTGGGTGTGAATGTGAGTGTAAATGGTTGTTTGTGTGTGTTGACCCTGCAATGGTCTGGTGAGCTGTTCAGGTTGTACTCCGCCTTCAAGCCTCACAGTGAACCTACTGTATAATACGAAGAGTACAAGAGGATGGTTCGGCAAATGAGAGCGTGAAAATGAGTGTTAAATTATTTTTGAGCCTGTGAAAATGGAGGGTGTAATACCGAAACACTCAATGCACTACAGGGATCCCTCACTTTACGCGGTTAATTGGGACCGAGATCCACCCGCGACTGTCGAATACCGCGAAGTAGGATCAGTTCCAAATCGCCCCTAGGTGTGAATGTGATTGTAACTGTGTTGGCCTCGGAAAGAGCTGGCAAGATGTCCAGGGTGTACAGCACCTTCGCCCAGAGTCGGCTGAGATAAGCACCAGTCTCCCCACAACCCTAATTATAATTAAGTGGCTTAGAAAATGAATAAATGAAAGAATTAATAATATAATTTTAATAATTTGATGTAAATCTTTTGCAATCAGTGACCACCTAAACTCTGGAACTAGTGGACGTGACCAGATACTGACTTCCTCTCTAGCGCCGTTTAGGCTGCTGGTTGTTTTTGCCTTCAGCGTTCTCATCAGAGATTTTAAAACATACACAGCCAGGTTTACTGAATCAATTATTTAACATTAAATTTCTCTGCCTTAAGAGGTTCTTGGGTTGCTTTGAATAGACAACCAGAAATGGAAGTAAACAGAATGCATAAAGTTTTTATATTTATTTATGACCTGGAACCTGACAACAGCACAGACATCATGCACCAGATTCCAGAGCACATAAAAGGGGAACACATTTAACTTGCAGACACAAGACGGTTACCCAACCTGGCTGTAGAAAGATGCTCTCTTACTTAGTTTAATTTTAACCTACACTCATTGAACATACCTGATCCAGCTTCAGACTGTGACTGAGGGTAAGAAAACGTTTAACATAGGTTTAACATGGAATTTTTCATTAGTGTCTCATTCCGGCCGTCTCTGCACAACTTGCTAAACACCTTGAATTAAAGCAAAGTTTACAATTCATATCTTGATGACTTCTTTTCAAATTCACTATGGTGGCAAAACTGAAGTTTATGATGAAGTTTTCTCATTTATAGTTAGCAATTTTGCAAAGAGTCTGCGGTGCTAGGCTTTGTAAAACCTGGGGTTCAAGCTGTAGTTTAAATTTTTTAATATCGGGTTTAGAGCTTAGGTTTTCTGTGGAACACATCCCTCACTTTCCACAGTTAATGGGGACTGAGACCCCCTGCAACCGCCAACTTCCACAAAGTAGGACCCCCCCGACTGACATATATGTACATGTATCTTCCTTTTGGCTTTTTCTCTTTTGCCAGGGGTCGCCACAGCAAATTATCTAATTCGCATGTTTGATTTGGCATAGGTTTTTACGTCGGATGCCCTTCCTGACACAACCCTTTATCAAGGGACAGAAACACGCTGACGGCTATGCAGCTACTCTTTACGAAAGTTAGCAATGGTTCTTTTACATGAACCTCTCACCATAGACAGTGAGAGACATGGCCGGCCTTTGATAACCCATGTTAGCTGCTCTGGGGGGACAGTGACAACCTTGTAGAGAGTGGGACTCAAACCCCCAACCTTAGGATTAGCAATACAGTGCTTTTTACCACCAGGCCACCACTGCCACATATACGTACATGTACAGACACTCCCCGACTTATGTTCATCTGTTTTTTTTTTTTAAATTTTACAGGGTTTTTAATAAGAGGAAAAAAAAAAAAAAATCAAATTTTGAGTTGACGTACCTCCATAGTATGTTGATGTAATGACGCAATGACGCTGCGTCCATTGTTTCCAAACGACAGACTGAACGTGCCCCTCCTTCTTCCCAGTTAAGTTATATATATATATATATATATACACACACACACACACACACACACACACACACACACACACACACGTCGTCTCTGTGATCTTTGTGTTTACACTGTTTTGCGGACTTTTGTAACCCTAAGCAAATATGGTTGGTCAGAAGCGTAAGCCTACGAGTATGGGTGCAAATCTCATACACAGAGATGAATTAACTATCTGCTTGAATCGGTGCAATCTACCATGCATACTCAGTGAAGCAAAGAGAGTGTAAAATGAATGAAAAACCCGAATCCAGAAAAGAGAACTCTCTGCTCTGCTACTGATTCACATCAGTGCAGGCTGAGTACTAAACGAGTTTAACAGCACCCTTGCACACTTCAAAGACCGGAAGTCCGTATAACCCGCGCTTTGTGTCAAGCACAGCAAGTAAACTACTTTCGGTTTTTAGTTTTGGTTTACAAGCAGAAAGATCGCAGCTAATAAGACACAGGAGGATCTGAGCCCGGAAGCTCACCACAGTGCTCAGAACCCCCACGTCGAGACCAATCCTGGCGCGACGGCTCAGGAAACAAGAGGTGTAGCAAGTGACGTGGCCCAGGAGAAGAAAGCTAGATTACAACTTCCACCATCAACAGACAAGAGGTGGCAAGTTCTGGACAACAACCTGAACAGCATTCTTGAAAACTGCCTGAAAGGAGAAGCTTGTAAAAAGATCCAGCTCTTGAGCAAAATTGTTTATGATGAATGCAAGAGTTTGTTTGGAGCTCAAACTGTGAAGTCAAGACCAACCCGAGGAGGAGCAAGTAGAAGACAAAAACAGATAGCTAAGCTGTGTCAAAACCTCCACAGTGTCAAGAAATCATGGAAGAAAGCTCCAGAGTCCGAGAAGGAAGGTCTGCAAGAGCTGCACCACACTCTGCATAAGAGGCTGCTTCAATTCCGGTCAGCCGAGAGACTCCGCAAGAGGCAAAATGAGAAGAAGAAACAAAGAAAGGCGTTCTTCAGCAACCCTTTCCAGTTTACCTCAGACCTACTGGGAAAACCCAAGAGTGGCAGACTCCAATGTTCTCAAGTAGAGGTTGAAAAGAGTGTAAAACAAGCACATAGCAACCCTGACAGAACGACACCATTAGCAGAACCCCCGTATCCAAACGAGGAGCCAGATCCTGAAACCCCCTTTGATCTCCCAGACCTGCGCTTCGAAGAAATCAAAAAGGTTGTCAAAGCTGCAAGATCAAGCTCTGCTCCAGGTCCCTCCGGAATTACATACAAGATTTACAAGAATTGCCCAAAGCTTCTCAATCGTCTCTGCAAGCTGCTTCGTACAATCTGGAAAAAGAAACAGCTACCATCAGCATGGACCCTGGCAAAAGGTTGTTTTGTACCAAAGGAGCTAGATTCAAGAGGGTTGGACCAGTTCAGGGAAATTTCTCCACTGGACGTAGAAGGAAAGATATTTTGGTCTGTAGTAGCAAAGAGAATCACCACCTTTCTCCTGATTAATCACTACATTGATACCAGCGTGCAGAAGGGAGGCATCCCAGGCCACTCAGGATGTCTAGAGCACACAGCAGCGATAAGCCAGCTGATGAAGGAGGCCAAGAAAAAAAAAAGAGTAACTTAGCAACTTAGTAACTTAGACATTGCCAAGGCCGACCCCATCTACTATATCTACTACCCCATCTACGACCCCATCAAATAGCACACTAATCGAGAAAGCACTGCAGCAGTACCATGTTCCAACAGAGGTTGTGCAGTTAGTCATGAATCATCTTACCAACATCAAGATGCGATTTACAGTGAACAACTTCACAACAGGCTGGCAGAGACTCGAGAAGGGAATTATGGCAGGGTGTACCGTTTCAGTAATACTATTCGTGGCAGCCATGAACTTGCTCCTCAAGGCAGGAATCAGCCAGTGCAGAGGTCCCAAGGCTGACGATGGCACCAGGCACCCATCTTGCAGAGCCTTTATGGACGACGTCACTATCATGACAGTGTCACCAGCAGGAACCCGTTGGATTCTCTCAGCCCTTGAAAAGATGGTGAACTGGGCTAGAATGAAAATCAAGCCACCCAAGTCAAGGAGCCTCACTATTACCAAAGGCCAGCTTGGATCACATGTTTTCATTATCCAAGATGAGAAGATTCCCACAATCCAGGATGAGAGCATTAAATGCCTGGGCAAATGCTTTGACCAGTCATTGGGAGACATAGAAAACAGCAGAGATGTCCAAAAAGCGCTCAAGAAGTGGCTTCAAACAATAGATGGAAGTTATCTTCGAGGCCGCTTCAAAGCATGGTGCTTCCAGTACGGCATTATTCCTAGACTGCAGTGGCCATTCCTGCTCTATGACATGGCCTTCTCTACAGTAGAGTCAATGGAACGACTGTGCAGCAGATTTCTGCGTAAGTGGCTGGGGGTTCCACCAAGCTACAGTACTGTAAATCTTTACAGCAGGTCAGCTAAGCTAAGTTTGCCTCTGTCATCTGTGATTGAAGAATTCCAGACTGCAAAAGTTAGGGCCATTTCTACCTTACATTTGTCCAAGGACACAGTAGTGCAGCAAGCAGGGGAAACTGTGAAGGCTGGTAGAAAAAGGAATCCTCGCAAAGCAGTCCAAGTGGCAGAGGAGGACCTGCGTCATCAAGAGCTGGTGGGAACAGTTTGCAAAGGAAGATTAGGCCTTGGAAACTATGAGGGTAATCGATGGAGCACAGCAGATGACCGAACAAGAAGAAATATGATTGTGCAACAAACTAGAAAAGAAGTGGAATACACCAGGTTTGTCAGAGCAGTGGGGTTAGGAAGCCAAGGCAGCTGGACCAAATGGGAATCAGCCATCCAGCGCCCATTCACATGGAAGGAACTGTGGAATACTGATCAAGGACAGCTCAGCTTCCTACTACGTGCTGTGTGAGACCTGCTTCCTACGCCTTCTAACTTGCGGATTTGGGGAAAAGAGGAGGACGCCTCATGCTCTCTGTGTAAAGGAAACAACTGCTCCCTGAATCACATCCTCTCGGCATGTCCTAAGGCTCTGGGGGAGGGGAGGTACCGATGGAGGCATGACACTGTCTTAAGAGAGATTGCCATAGTGGTGGACCAGCGCAGAGTGGAAGTCAACCATCAAAGTATTCAGGATACAGGAAATCCCATCCAGTTCCTGAAAGAAGGAGAGATGAAGACCAAGCCTAGCAAGCCTGCAACTAGAGGCTCAGTCCTGTCTTCAGCCTCTGACTGGCAGCTTCTTGTGGATGTGCAGAGGAAGTTGAAATTTCCAGAAGATATAGCAGTTACTCAGGTGCGCCCAAATATGCTGCTACTATCCCGAGAAACGAAAGCCATCCACATAATCGAGCTTACAGTTCCCTGGGAGGATAGACTTGACATCTCACACGAACTGAGGACTTGGTAGATGAAGCTTGTATGAAAGGGTGGAAAACAAGCCTGATGCCAATAGAGGTTGGATGCAGGGGTTTTGTTGCAACATCTACAAGAAACTTCCTGCACAAGATAGGTCTTACCCCTACCGCCACAAAGGCGGCGATAAAGACCATAGCGGCTTCAGCAGAGACATGCTCAAGGTGGCTGTGGATCAAGAGGAGAGAGAGTTGGACCACAGTCAATTACAAGCCAGGAGAGTAGTGTGTAGATGCACGTTAGAAGACCTCAACAATCAACCAGAAGCCAGCCTGCAGGTGAAGACAGTCTTTTGTCTTTGCTGCCCCACTCAGGTGAAGCGTACAGGTTTCGGGGCGAAAAGCTAAAGACCCTGAGATACCTGCTGATGATGCAGACTAGGCACGAAGAAACGACAACCACAAGCTGCTAATTATAAAGACGGTAATCAAGCTTTGAGTAGCGTAGCATCATGGATCGATGTTTAAAAACCTGTTAAAGGTTATATTTGATACTGTATTTTATATTTGATGAGTGAATTTGATTAAAATGTATCTATTTGAAATTATTTGGAACCAATTAAAAACGTAAGTCGGGGAGCGTCTGTATATATAATATCAAGAAATGCATATTCAACACTATAAATGCTTATAACAATTAAACCTTCAAAAATAATGCATAAGATGTAAATAAAATATAAATACACACATACAGATGCGCAGCTCACAAAACTGTAAGTAGTTTTGTTGGGGGGTTTTGGGTTTTTTGCATAATTGGCCTTGTTTTGTGGCATTTTCCTTAATGTCCTTTTTTTTAATTTTTCAATGGATATTTTGTGCACAATATAAATGTGCTGAATTTTATATATGTGTGTGTCTATATAGAAGGTGGAGGAAGGGAATGTGCTGCTCACTCCCCCACTACCACACATTTTTCCTGCTGGTTCGGGACACACATACAAGGGATGGGATCACCCAGGGATCACTGTCTATGGTGAGAGGCATGTAAAGGAACCAACTGTTGACTTTCAAAAAAGATAAAGCTGCAAAGCCATCAGTGTGTTTCTGCCCTGCAATGGCCTGGTGAACTGTCCAAGGTTTACTCTTCCCTTGCCCACAGTTGGCTGAAATGGGCACCAGCCTCCTCACAACCCTCGTTGGGATTAAGCAGTTCAGAAGAAGAATGAATGAATGATGATGAGTTCAATAGCTTTCACATTGTTGTTGATGTTGAACGTGCACCACTTGACACTTGGGGTTGAAGGAGCATCAGAGTATCAAATTACTGGAATTACCTCGATACCCATAATCTGGATATTATATTTTCAGCAGCGCAACTAATTAACCTGCTGGAGTCACTGTGTGGCTGGCTGTTCCTTGCAAAGTAATCTATTCAACCTAAAGCAGCTGCAGACTTCAAAATTCATTATACTAAGGATCCTAATTAGTTTCTTCATTACTGGTAAGGGTTTTGATCTAAAACTGACTGTAACTTTTGCACAGAGAGATTTACTGGTGCCTGCATTCAGCAGGGCAGGTTCAGCAAGATTTTCACATAGACAGTGTAATGAAGCTTATATATCTAGTGTCGCGGGTATGATTTTAATTTTTTTTTATGTACTATGTGAATCAGAAGCCAAACAACTGTTGCCATGCTGTGTTATTTTATAAGTCCTAAAACCACTTAAAATATGGAAGCAACAAATAAAAATGCTGGTCATTATTAGTTCATTATTTCATAAAAATTATAATTCTTGTGCATTTATATTAAATTCTAATGTCTGGTTTTCTAGCCAATCCAACCAAGTTGTCCACTAAAAGAGTACAAGTTACACTGTTGATAATGTCATGAAGTCTGACCTTGTCCAGTTCGAACACTTCGCAGGCATCCTGTGCTTTCACATCAGGGTCTGCAGCGGCATGCAGGAGCATCTGTGTGATCTTAGGCCCCTCTGGACCAGAAAGTCCAGCTGATACATGGAGTGGGTACAAGCCTTTTTGCTATAGAAATCATAAAAATTAGTAACAGAGTGTATTTAGTTTTGAATATGTCATGGAGTTTGACAACAATAGAGCCATAGTGCACTAGATGTTAGAACACCAAAAAAATGAAAACATCTAGATTGCAGGAACCAAAAGGTTGGCCAACCTGTGTAGAAAGGTGTTCTCCCAATTAACAGCAATTCACTGTTCACGTACCTGACCCAGCTCATCCTGGTATACAACATTTTTTTAAGACAGGTGTGTTAGATGTCTGCAACTGTGAAAGTCTCACCTCTGCTGATAAGTGTATGTCTGTGCGAGCACCACACTCCAGCATCCTCTGAACAGCTTCAATATGACCTGCTTTTATGGCCATGAAGATGACTGGCATTGGAATTCTGGACACGTTTGGGTCTGCTCCTCGTTCCAGAAGTAGCTTCATGGTGGCCCAGTGGGCTTCATCTCTGTCTCATAAACACCACAAAAGGATACTATGCACAGCACAGTAGTAAAATTCACATGAAATATATTTATCCCCATTTACCATTAACTTGATACCAATAAATGTAAATGTTTTTCTGCAGAACTGAACCACATTTACAGTATACCCAATAGATTTACAAAAGTTGTAAGAATGCAGATTTTCTTTGCACTTGTATGGGTATGTTAATAACTTATAGGTAAAGTCTGTTGTGCTTTTACACCTGAGCCTACTGGCTCATCAGATCTGGAGCTTATCCCAGTTTTCTGTATAAAATGAGGAGTTCAACACCTCCTGGATGGGATGCTAGTCCATTACCAGTTAGCTTCTCAGTATTTTAGTGGTCCCCATTTATACTGCTGGGTGAACAAAGGTACATTTGTGGTTGAAACCTTGCCCTGGGGTCGTAGTGTGATGGGGGTCCAATGAGGATTTGAACCCATGACCTCTCGATCAGTAGCCCAACACAAAGGTTTTCATTTATTGTTTCACCTATACATTATTATACACACACTCTGCCGCTTTCAGGATGCAATTTAATTCATTCATTAATTTTCTGAACCGTTTAATCCTAATTATGGTCACAAGGAGTCTGGCACCCATCTCAGGAAACTCTGGGCGAGGGCACAGTACACCCTGGACAGCTCATCAGGCTATCACTGGGCAGAAACACGCTGACAGCTATGCAACCTACTCTTGACAAAAGTCAGTAATGGTTCTTTTACAAGCCTCTCACCATAGACAGTGAGAGACATGGCCGGCCTTTGATAACCCAGTGAGCTGCACTGGAGAGGATGCAATTTAAAAAAAAAAAAAAGAAGAAGAAGAAACGACCGTATTTGACGTGATAAGCACCCAGGGCGCTTAATAAATTGAGTGGGTGGACGCTTATTAAAATGTTACCAGCTGAGTGGAACGGTAAGTGCTTATTACCATCGAGGTAGAAAACATGAATAATAACAGAACAATAAAAGAGTTTTGCTGGTATTTGTGTTATTCATTTTGTGGTATCAACCAAATTACTTACATGAAAGCTGAAAATAAACAGAAAACTGCAAAATTAAAAAAAGAGACCCTTTAATTTTCCCTCCCAGTGCTGTTCATTTAAATAGTTTCACCAATGTAAAATTGAGCCAATCAACACAAATGTCAACTTTATCACATGGCAAGTTGAAAAGCACATGGCCAATCACCGCTAAGCAATCGCAGTGCCAACACATATACAACCATTCACACTCAGTGTCAATCAAAAGGGCAATTTGGAACCACCAGTCAGCGCATGTTTTTGGACTGTGGGAGGAAACCAAAATACCTGAAGAAAACCCATGCAAGCACAGAGAAAAACAGAAATGCAGAAAACACCATTAGCCTGAGAATTGAACCCAGGCCCTCTTACTGTGAGACAAATATGCTAACTGCTTCGAATTCTGATAAACAGCTTACAAAAAAACACCGCTTTGTATTTCAGTTAATTAATGAAGCCCAATGTACAAATGCATAATCTTAAGACCTGTGCCAGTCTGAGACTCATTCATCTTTAATGAGTGCCAACCTGTGGACTGTCTCTTGAGTTCCTGCAGGTTCCTGACCAGTTGGACACAGAACCTCAGCCATCTGCTGCGTGATGTCCTCTGTAGTATTGATGTGGAAGCCAGCCACAAAATTAGCCACATCAAAGTCAGTATCTTGTCCTGGACTGATATTTCTGTACGTTTTCTGCTCTTTCTCAGCAAAAAATACATTTTCCCCATCAACATTTTCTTGGCATGAAGCCGAAGTGTCTTTTGGGATTCTTCCATCTGGGGGCTCTTGTTTTTTTGATAGTTTAGCCTCGAGTGGTCTGCCCCGTTCATTATTCATCGACTGTGAAACCTCTTCAATTTTACTGGTGATTTTAATTTCTTCAGTATGTTTGTAAGGTTCAGGCTTCTGTTGTGTGCTGCATTTTTCAAGTTTCCTGTCTGTGGCTAGCAACTCTGTATCAACTGCAGCTTTTGACCTGTCCTCAGAAGCAGCCCCCAATGGGCTGTTTACTGTAGTTTTGGGCTCGCTGATCTGTGTAAAGAGCAAGGAGACTTTTAAAAACATGATAATATCACCTCAACAATAAATACAATCTTTCTTTTTATTTATTTAATGTTTCTTATGATCAACATGCTAATGCCTTAGCAATTCTCACACATCATTCAACTCAACCAAGATGTCCATGCATGTGCTTTTACCAGTGCTTCTCAGTTATTTTCTGTGCCCCCCACAACGACTATAAATAGTATTACAGGTACAGTATTTGTCTATCAAATTGTTATTAGTACACCTCCACATAACACTGTGTCTTCAGTTCAGTTCATTTTCTGTAACCGCTTCATCCTAATTAGGGTCACGGGGAGACTGGTGCCCATCCCAGCCAACTCAGGGCGAGGGCAGAGTACACCCTGGACAGCTCGCCAGGCCATCGCAGGGCGGAAACACGCTGACGGCTTTGCAGCCTACTCTTGTAGAAAGTCAGCAATGGTTCTTTTACATGCCTCACACCATAGACAATGAGAGACATGGCCCGCCTTTGATAACCCAGTTAGCTGCACTGGGGGGGGGACAGTGACAGCTTTGTGGAGAGTGGGACTCGAACCCCCAACCTTTCGATCAGCGATCTGGTGCCTTATACCACTAGACCACCACTGCCCCACACTGTGTCTTATTAACATTAAAAACAAAAAATAAATATAGTTCAACTTTCAAGAAAGAAAAACTTCATTAATATGTTTTTAAATCTGTAACAGAAAAGATTTAAAGTGCACCAATGTGCCTAAAATTAAAAAAATACATCCTTATTTAAACTCATTCAACTTATTTGTGTCTTAATATGTCCGTCTCTCTCCACCTTTCTCTTCGTTCCTGTGAGAAAATTTTCCGTGTTGTTTCTTGAGGGGTTGTTTACTGCACTTCGTATCGTTTGCTCGTGCGAAAAACCGCCACACCATAGCGCGAAAATGAGAGCGCCACTGCCAACTAGTGGAGTGGAGGTGCAATTGTACACTAGTTCAGGAAAGCATGCTCCCCAGGGTCATCAGCCCCCTCCCTCACGGCATCGCATCACACACACACACACACACACACACACACCATACCCGTCATCAAGGGGGGGGCGCGCCTCACTATTTGAGAAGCACTGGCTGACACAAAACTCTCTCTCTTTCTCTCTCTCTCTAACACACACACACACACACACACACACACAGCAACAATAAAACTGCAAAACTTTGTATTACATTAATGTGTACATCAAACTATGCATAAACTTTTATTATGGATTAGCAAGGTCAATAACAAAGAAAAGTGTGAATGAATGCTTGCAAACCCCAATTATACATTTGAGGACATTTTCAGAAAATGTTTCCCCCAATATACAGGCACTAAATAATACCACCTGCAGTTTTGTAGTGACATCCTGAGAAATCCTTTCAGCCACTGTCTCTTGTAAAGTCTGGATTGGGTAGTAAAGGACACCGCACACAGCCAGAGCAGACATTCCTTCAACATTCATCTTATTTACATCAGCTCCACTGTCCAGCAGCAAGTGGATCATATCATCATAACAACCGGCCTATGGAACAAAAGAAATGATATTAGTTGTCCAAATAAATCTACATATGCAGGTGTAAAAAAAAAAAAATATATATATATATATATATATATATATATATATATATATATATATATATATATATATATATATATATGTGTGTGTGTGTGTGTGTGTGTGTGTGTGTGTGTGTGTAACACTGAAACTGATATGAAAATCAGTTAGCTGAAATATAAAACTCAGAAGCAGTTACTCTTGAAAGGCTTATGGAACAATCAGAAAAGCAAATGCTGCCATCTGCTGGAAAAAAAACATGTTCGGCATGTAGTGTAAAGGGAAATCTGCTGGGCTTTTTCCACCTACACCTAGAGAAGAAGATGCAGAGGATAGGGTGAGATGGAGGCAGATGATTTGCTGTGGTGACCCCTGAAGGGAACAGCCAAAAGGAAAAGAAGAAGAAGACCTAATGGCTCATCAGAGCAGGAGCTAGTTCAACTCCTGGATGGGACACTAGTTCATCAGCGGTTACCTTCCCAGTATTCTTTATTGGTACACATTTTTACTGCTGGATGAAGTGGTGGGTAACACCTTGCCAAAGGTTCTTATGCACGATGGGGGTCTTACAGGGATTCGAACCCACAATCTCCACCAGCCCCACTCGGCATATAAAGAGAAAGTAATATAGTTAGGAATTATCATTATCTAATTCACCTGACAGTTGTTTTTATCAAAAGAAGTCTTGATTTCATTTTTTTCTTTTTACTAAAACAGTTTTTAATGCTTGTGGATGGCATTTCGGCAAAGTGGTTCGCCCCGATGCCTCACAACAAAAAAGTTCGATGTTCACATCCTATGTCCGAATAGAGCCTTTCAGTGTAGGCTACATGGTCTCATCCTGCTTCCATGGGTTTCCTCTTGGTGCTTCAGTATCCTCCATAGTCTAAAAATGTTGCATTAGATCAAGTCGCCCATAAGTTTGAAAGTTTGTTGTATCCGTGTTAACCCTGAGATAGATCTCATCTCAAAGTCTGATTAATCAGATTCATTTTCATTGTTTATTAATTTTCTATGACAACAACAGTGAATGTAGGGAAGGTTGGATGGGCCATGAAAAATCAGGACATTTCCAATTTTTTTTAAAGGATGGATCTTGAAGGACTTATGCAATGAGGACCAGTATTCTTCTATTCAGCCTTCAGGGGTCGCCACAGTGAATCATCTGCCTCCATCTTCATGGAGGTCATATTAATGATCTGCATGTTTGATTTGGCGTAGGTTTTTACGTCGGATATCCTTCCTGACACAACCCTTAGCAAGGGGCAGAAACACGCTGACGGCTTTACAGACTACTCTTTATGAAAGTCAGCAATGGTTCTTTCACATGAACCTCTCATCATAGACAGTGAGAGACATGGCCGGCCTTTGATAACCCAGTTAGCTGCACTGGGGGGACAGTGACAACCTTGTGGAGAGTGGGACTCGAACCCCCAACCCTAGGATCAGTAGGATCAGCGATCCAGCACCTTTTACCACCAGGCCGCCACAGCTCATGCAGTGACGACTGGTATACAGTACCCACAAAAAAGCCAAGTTACCCCCAAACACACCCCATTCTATTAACTATACTCAGTAAACACAAGTCAGTAAGTTTTTATAACTAAGCCTGAAAACCCATCTGTCACACTGGCACACTACACTTCAGTATGTGAATGCCCAAATGATATAGCTGAGAAGATATATAAGATAATTCAGTGGTGGCCTGGTGATAAGGTGCTGGATTACTGATCCTAAGTTTGGGGGTACAAGCCCCACTGTCATCGCTTGTCACTGCTGTCCCCCCAGTGCAGCTAACTGGGTTATCAAAGGCCAGCTATGTCTCTCACTGTCTATGGTGAGAAGTTCATGTAGAAGAACCATTGCTGACTTTCATCAGGAGTAGCTGCATAGCCGTCAACGTGTTTCTGCCCTGTAATGGCCTGGTGAGCCGTCTATGGTGTACTCTGCCCTTGCCCAGAGTTGGCTGAGAAGGGCATCAGCCTCCCCATGACCCGAATTAGGATTAAGCGGTCCAGAAAATTTATGAATGATATATAAAATAATATGTTTTACAGATTATTGGGAATAGCAGATATAGGAGCAGATTTTACGAATAAGAAAATTAGCACCATCCATTAACTCAGATATAATACCTTTCCAAAAACCTTTGAAATTACTTTTCCAAAACTTTATTGTTTTTTTATTATCCTTTATAAACCTCACTGTAAGAATGTCAGTAAATCCTACCGTTGCTGCGATGAGTGCAGTGTATCCCCTTGCATCACCTACATCCAGATGAACCTTTCCTTCTATAAGGATGCTCCGAACCTTTTGAAGGTCACCAAGCGATGCCTCTCTAATGAGACTTTCCGACCTGAGCTCCAGTGGGCCCTTAGGTCCAAAGTCATCTCTATTCATAGCCAAGACAGCAGCAACATCCCAGTCCGTCTCTTCAACCTCAAATCTGTAGTAAAGCAGGAAACTGATGCATAGGATTTATTTCAAGCAGTACATATTCCTCAATTATTAAAATCAACATCCTGCATTACATACTGCACGCCAATACAGTGGTACCTCACCTTATGAACGTCTCACCAAACAAAAAATTCAGGTTACGAAAAGCATTTTCATAAAATTTTTGTCTCAGGATATGAAACAAGTTCACGTTACAAAAGCATCATCATAAAAATTCAAATGCGCCATTCAAACATTCAAACAACGCACAAGCTGATTTCCCATTGGTTATCTCCCAACACCTTGCCCCGCTGGCTTCCCATTGGCTAGGAAGGAGCTGAATCTCCATAATACAGTATGTACTGTACCCATAATGCTTTTTGTATGCCTTCGACCCATTGTTCGACACTTACGCGTGAAGGATAGTAGTACTGTTGCTTCGTGAGTTTCGTGAGCGCTATTTTTCGTTATTTATCATGAGTCCCAAGAAAGAGATTCCCGGTGATACTCAAAAGAAGAAGTGGGCTCCTTATCAATAACTGTAAAACAGGAAATTATAAAAAATATGAAGGTGGGGTGGGGTTTAGCGAAATCACAAAGGAGTATTGCCGAAACCCCTTTACAATCGGGACCATCTTGAAGCAGAGGGAGGCCTGAAAAGGGACGACCCCTTCGAAAGGCCTAACTGTGATATCGAAAAGGAGGTTGCCACACTTCTTTGGATAAAGGAGAAAGAAATTGCCGGAGATACAGTGACGGAGGTGAATATATCTGAAAAAGCAATCATCATATTTCAGGACCTCGTGAAGGAGGGTGGGGGTGAGGGTTCTTCGGACTTTAAAGCATCGCATGGGTGGTTCGAGAGATTTTAAAAAAAGGTAAATATGTAATTTTCTTTTACTTTTAAAACATATTTCATACATGTTTCATGCAAAATTGGTGTACTTTTATAATTTTTAAAGGGTTTATGGGGTAGTATTGGGAGCCTTGGAACGAATCACGCGTTTTACATGTAAAATGAGGTTCAATTTACAAAAAATCCGGGTTACGAAAAAGGCGCTGGAACGGATTAATTTCATAAGGTGAGGTACCACTGTATTTAATCTGTATGGTCCCTTTGCTCTCTGTGATGGTAACGGTTTAATCATAATACTGATAGCTCCACGGGACCTGTATGTGTGGATATGAGCCTCCATCCTCGTCTGAAGAGGTTGTCTGTCAGAGAAGGAAGGCCTTGTGATGTTGACTCTGTTAAAGAAGTGCAAGTCGAGCTCCTGACGCAGGCGCCTGGGTATTGGCAGGTGGTCTGAGTCAGTGGAGTAGTTCTCAATACCTGGGGGAAGGATGAACTGATCATCCTCCAGAGGTGAGGAGTCATCCAGCAGGTATGTGTCATCTGTGCAGAAATGCTGGCTCGCCATAAAAGAACCCGATGTGAATGAAGGCAGAGACTGGATATGGGCAAAAAATATACATAAATTACTAACTTCTTTTATGAATGTTCCACAGCAATCAATATAATGGAAAATGTATTAAAATTAAATGTTACTCTTTAATAAATACACAAATTACAATAATTGGCAAATGGTGCAGAGATATTTAACACTGCTGCTTCAGGCTGCATCACACCACCCTGTTGTTGTTGTTGTTTATTTCCTCTTAACGGCTTGCTTCATGTGTTTTAAGCTATTCTTACTGAGGTCAATATCATCGCAGTGAATGTTACACAGTCCTCCACTAACCAGTGATGATGTGAAGTTCTTGAGTATTGTAATTTCCCTTATTACCTGTGTAAGATTGGCTGTGTGTTCTGGGAAGTCCATTATACTGAAACCTCCCTTAAGAGTGGTGCAGAGTCGTAGTAGCCACTGTCGATACCACAGACCCACATCCTGGTGGCCGTCCGGATAAGACATCACTCCAGGTCCAAAACGCACATCTGAATGATACAGACCCTAGAAGCAAAGGTGAAAACAACTCTTTTCACTGTCAATGACACAAGAATAGGACTACTCTAGGAACACAGTGTCCAAAATTGTCAGTAAGTCGGAAAAAAAACATAGTGCTGTACTGTTATTGAAAAATAATCATTGACAAAGTGAGGTGGTGTTGAGTCAGTCCTAAACTGACAATGTGAAATGTTTAAAAATATACGGTATTTAAAACAATAATATTAAAGGATGCAGATGGAGACAGGTGTTTGATGAAGGGACCGTGGATGAATTTTGTTGGAGAATTTATTTAACTGTGATACTGTGTGTAATTAAACGCTGCATGGGTCTCACCAGGCTGTGAAATTTACCTTAAAAACTGTTCCATCAGGAAAAAGATGGACGCCATAGCCCTCTTTACGATTCAGATAACACTTCCCTGTGAACCGAGAACCATCTGGCCACATGTAGGTTGCTCTGCCATGGCAGTAATCCTTGAAGAAGGAGCCTTCATAACGCTTAATAACAAACAGAATTCTCAATTTCTTTTCCTTTTCAAACTGAATTTGTAATAAAAAGCAATGTGCCGTATAAAACAGAACTAAAAGTACTTTTCTCTAGGTTAAAGCCACAATCAAAAAACTTCATGTATGCTTGTGCACTCACCGAGAAAGTGATTTCCATCTCCACTGGTCCTATACCTGACATATAGCCCCATATCATAAATATGTGGTGACGTTTGATGGATTTCTTCAAGGCATGTTTCCTTCTTATGTTTAACTAGAAACAACAGGACATCCCATAGGACAGTCTGCAACTAGAAGCATACATAAACTTCTGCGGGTATGATGTCCCATAATGGTAGTGCCCCCGACAGAGTGCCTCAGACGCTTGCCCTGGTAAAGCACCACTCATTACATGTTAAATCCCACAAGTATAATGGCACCAGCCATAAGTTCTAGTATCATCTCCTTGGCCAGTGCAGATTTGTGAGTTATAAGTGAATGTCATCCATTCATTTTCTGAACCACCTAATCCTAATTAGGGTTGCGGGGAGGCTGGCACCCATCACAGCCAACTGGGCATGGGCAAAGTAAACTCTGGACAGCTCAGCAGCCCATCGCAGGGCAAAAACACGCTGATAGCTATACAGCCTACTCTTGACGAAAGTCAGCAATGGTTCTTTTGCATAAACCTCTCAACACAGACAGTGAGAGGAGACATGCCTGGCCTTCGATAACCCAGTTAACTGCAATGGGCGACAGCAATGACAACCCGTTGATAGTGGGGCATGACCCCCAGACCTTGGGATTAGTAATTTAGTACCCTTCTTCTTTTCCTTTCGGCTTTTCCCTTCAGGGGTCGCCACAGCGAATCATCTGCCTCCATCTCACCCTATCCTTTGCATCTTCTTCTCTTACACCAACGACCTTCATGTCCTCCTTTACCACATCCATGCTTCTCTCTCTGGCAACGGACACGCCTCCCGCCTCTCCTTCTTCGACGTCTTCGACCAACAGTAGTCCAATTTCCATCAGCACCCTGTTGGTTGACGGCACTGATGGCGGTCGTTGTTAACCCGGGCCTCGACCGATCCGGTATGTCATTCTTTCTTGTGATTCGCATAGTTTATTTGGCATTTGTTTTACGCCGGATGCCCTTCCTGACGCAACCCTCTGCATTTATCCGGGCTTGGGACCGGCGTGAGGGAGAGACACTGGTTTGTGCCCCCCCCTCACGGCTGCATTTAGTAATTTAGTAATTTAGTACCCTGCCACCGGAAAACCACACCATATTGGTATCATCCAATCATCATCCAAAGTCCATAGTTGCTTCTTTTTTCCCCACTGTAACCACCTTTTTTTTGTCTCCTTTGACTCTTCTATAATGTGTATGTTATATGTAAATCTATGTATGTCGTACGTATATGAAAATCACGTTTTATTCAGCTTTCTTACAGTTCTGTCAAACCATAAATCCTTTTTCCACCTTATTTCATTGTGGGATGTCCCAAGTAATATATGCAAAGCACCACTGACCAGACTTCATGGCCCTTCTCTGCCTCTTCATCTGTCACAATGTCTTGCATAGAGATTTTGTGATATGTGCACCCTGTGAGATGAGGTCATCGAGAGGGGCACTACCACTATGTGACATTCCAAACGCAGAATGTTATGCTTCTAGTTGTGGGATGTCCTATGTAATGGGATAGTTCACTTAGAGATGCTTTTCCGGGGCCACTCACTTCTATGTCCCAATGTTTGTCTATCTCTGAGTCAGTATAACCTGCCTGAGTTACGTGACAAACACTCTGTGAGGACATCACGGTCAAAGGCTGTAGCTCCTCTCTGTGACACTGTCTCCTACTGATGGCTTACACGCTCTATGTCAGAGGCAGGCGCACTACCCCGGGACATCCACCTGCAGAGCCTTTACTGCTTCTAACCAGCAGCCACAATAGCATATCCGTGATAGCGTTCAGTGCGACCATTTTGTGCTTTTGTATTATTTATGTATTTTTATTTTTCTATTTGTTTTGTGGCTATGCACAGCTATACTTCAAGAACTGATTGATATACCGTCCAAAGGCTGAAATGAGTTTATGAAAAGGTCTTGTTCAAGGTCGCCAAAATAGCCGCCAATTGTTTATAATGACGAGGTAGCAGATAGTACGATTACCCCTTCTGGGACTTTTTGATTCTCTTGGTTCAGGTGATAGATAGTGTCTTCTTCTTCAGAGCAAGTTTCCTTTTAACTGCCAAAGCACAAGAGTTTATAAAAACTAAAAACCAATTCCTTTTAACTGCAGGCTAATAGGCATTTACATGTGTCTGGTTTGTCATTCATTTATTCGTTCATTTTTATTGTTACGGGGAGGCGAGTGCTCATCTCTGTGCAAAAGCAGGGTACGCCCTGAACAGCTCACCAGGCCATTGCAGGGCAAACAAACATGCAACCGTTCACTCTCAAAACGAGGGGTAATTTGGAACAGTCAGTCAGTCTACTGAGCATGTTTTTAGACTGTGGGGGAAACAGGAGTAGTTGGGAGAGCTGGGGAATCAACCCTGGAACCTTCTTGCTGTAAAGCAAGTGCTAAACCACTATGCCACCATGCAGCCCCACTCTGGATGGAATCTTCTAAAATAACAATTGCATGCTATTTCCCATCATACATTCTTCGTGTGTGTGTGTGTGTGTGTGTGTGTGTGTGTGTGTGTGTGTGTGTTTAATTGTTTTAGTTTTTTCAAAGACAGAATGTTCTGCTGCCAAAAGAACATCGTTTATTGTCATAACTGCTTTATTTATTTATTTGGTATGAAATCTGGAAATGTTTTTGAACATCCTGTGAATGTAGTGACCAGAGGATTAACAATAACATTTTAATTGGGTAACCCAGAGTTATCACCTATGTTAAAACATTACCTCTCCATTAGGCCAAGTGAAAGTTCCATGTCCATGTTTTAGTCCATTTAGGAACTCTCCCTCATACCTGGAGCCATCAGTCCACTCCTGAACCCCTGGACTATTCCTCACACTCACGCCAATATTTATCATCACTCCATCACTGTTCTCCATCATCACTCCATCACTTTCCTCCATCATCACTCTGTCACTTTCCTCCATCATCACTCCATCAGTTCTCCCAAAACTCTACTTCCCTTTGGCCACCTCACGCGAAACAACATGTTCAACACAAGACAGATATGACGTCATGAATAAAGGCAGTTCTTATGACGTGGATTATATTTCTGTGCGATAAGTGCCACTCTGAGCACGTTTATATTCCTGGATCGTCAATGTTATTCGTATAAGCTCCGCCCACTCACCTGCATTGTCCAATAGATGTTGTCCGGCAGGAATAAAGGCGGAAGCACGCTGTGTTGATTCGGGTGGGAGTTCCTCCATGAGTTTTTGTTTTTGAAGTTCTTTATGAAATGATATCGATTCTTATCTGAAAGTTGACATTATTGTCTGCGTTTAAAGCAGGACGTCTCCAGTATAACATTCAGAAAACAATAATAAAATAAATAAATATACAATTAAACCCACGATATGTACAATGAACCTTACAAATACGAGAAGAATGACCACTAAAAGTAATCACGAAGATCAACTTATTTTGAGAATTATATGGAAGAAACCATACCAGAAAAACCCTGTTCGTGCATCACCTCATGACTAAACTGAAATACGTCATACTTAACCTAAATCAAACCATCACATCAACTTAATGGAGTGTTTGACAAGCACATTAAAAATATTCTCTAAACTGGAAACTTGCACAATGGGTTGAAGATCATGTCTGAAGCTCTGCTGGCGCCACTTGGTTACCTGAACGACTGTATTTGGAGCGCGCGTTCGTCCAAATGGCCGAGAAACGCGCGCGCGTGTGTGTGTGTGTGTGTGTGTGTGTGTTCAGCGCTTCACGAGCTCCGAACAGAAACAGAAACACGGGTGGGTTCAGAAAGTGGTCTCCTCCGAACCCAAACACTACCGGAGATGAAACTCATGGCGACAGAAACAGAAGAAGAGCAACAAGAAGTCCATCGGGAGCGTTGGAGAGATCCGGGTTACTAAGCGACAGAGACGCGAACCGAGGAACTTAGCAACGCCCCCCCACCTCTCTCTCTCTCTCTCTCTCTATATATATATATATATATATATATATATATATATAGAGAGAGAGAGAGGGGATTTTCTGAGTAGATCCTTCCGTAGGAGAGTGCTCAATACTTTTTGGTAGAGCAAATAACAAAAATAAAAGGACAGGACAAAGACTTTCTATTGAAACTCCATTTATCACTACAGATCTGTTTCGAGGGGTGGTGAAACCATCCTCTCTCTTCAGGTGATTATAGAAGATAATATCTATGATCTACTAGTCCTTCTAAAAAAATTAGCATATTGTGATAAAGTTCATTATTTTCTGTAATGTACTGATAAAATTTAAACTTTCATATATTTTAGATTCACCAACTGAAATATTTCAGGTCTTTTATTGTTTTAATACTGATGATTTTGGCATACAGCTCATGAAAACCAAAAATCCCTATCTCAAAAAATTAGCATATTTCATCCGACCAATAAAAAAAAAGTGCTTTTAATACAAAAAAAAGTCAACCTTCAAATAATTATGTTCAGTTCTGCACTCAATACTTGGTCGGGAATCCTTTTGCAGAAATGACTGCTTCAATGCGGCGTGGCATGGAGGCAATCAGCCTGTGGCACTGCTGAGGTGTTATGGAGACCCAGGATGCTTCGATAGCGACCTTAAGCTCATCCACAGTGTTAGGTCTGGTGTCTCTCAACTTTCTCTTCACAATATCCCACAGATTCTCTATGGGGCTCAGGTCAGGAGAGTTGGCAGGCCAATTGAGCACAGTAATACCATGGTCAGTAAACCATTTAGCAGTGGTTTTGGCAAAATTTGGAAAAATGAAATCTTCATCTCCATAAAGCTTTTCAGCAGATGGAAGCATGAAGTGCTCCAAAATCTCCTGATAGCTAGCTGCATTGACCCTGTCCTTGATAAAACACAGTGGACCAACACCAGCAGCTGACATGGCACCCCAGACCATCACTGACTGTGGGTACTTGACACTGAACTTCAGGCATTTTGGCATTTCCTTCTCCCCAGTCTTCCTCCAGACTCTGGCACCTTGATTTCCGAATGACATGCAAAATTTGCTTTCATCCGAAAAAAGACCACTGAGCAACAGTCCGGTGCTGCTTCTCTGTAGCCCAGGTCAGGCGCTTCTGCTGCTGTTTTTGGTTCAAAAGTAACTTGACCTGGGGAATGCAGTACCTGTAGCCCAGTCCACTGTTTTTTGAGATAGGAATTTTGGGTTTTCTTGAGCTGTATGCCAAAATCATCAGTATCAAAACAATAAAAGACCTGAAATATTTCAGTTGGTGTGCAATGAAGTATATTTATATATATATATATATATATATATATATATATATATATATATATATATATATATACACACATATATCTTCTCTATCTCTCTCTCGGTGCATGCTGGGAGTGTGTGCGTCCCCCCAACCGTCCTGCGAGTGTATTATAATTGTATAGTATATCTAAAATTGTTATTAGTACACCGCTGCATAATATTGTATCTTTATTAACATTAAAAACAAAAAAGAAAGAAATATAGTTCACCTTACAACAAAGAAAAACTTCATTAATATTGTTTTTTAATCTGTAATTGAAAAGATTTAAAGTGCACCAATGTGCCTGAAATAAATAAAAAAATATTTAAACTCATTCAACTTATTTATGCCGTAATATCTCCGTCTCTCTCCACCTTTCTTTTCATTCCTGTTAGAATTTTTCCGTGTTATTTCTTCAGGGGTTGTTTACTGCACTTCATATCGTTTGCTCGTGCGAAAAACCGCCACACCATTGCGCGAAATGAGAGCGCCACTGCCAACTAGTGGAGTGGAGGTGCAATTATACACAAAGCATGCTCCCCAGGGTCATCAACACCCCCCCCCTCTCACGGCATCACACACGCACAACCATACTCGTCATCAAGGGGGGCGCGCCTCACTATTTGAGAAGCACTGGCTGATACAAAACTCTGTCTCTCTCTCTCTCTCTCTCTCTCACACACACACACACACACACACACACACACACACACACAAAGCAACAACAAAACTGCAAAACTTTGTATTATATTATTGACCTGTTAGAAAAATTTCCATGTTATTTCTTGAGGGGTTGTTTATTGCACTTCATATCGTTTGCTCGTGAGAAAAGCAGCTACACCATAGTGTGTCAATGAGAGCGCACTGCCAACTACTGGAGTGGAGGTGCAATTACACTTAATTCTCATACACAATTTCACAAAAGTATGTTCCCCAGGGTCCCCATGCTCCCCCTGGCATCACACCGCGCCCCCCACTATTTGAGGAGCACTGGCCTGACCCAAAGTTTCAAGGTACACCTATAACTGTAGTTCAATTAAATGTGTAATGACAAGGTTAAACTGGAAGCAACTTTCAGGCTCAAGTTTATTCAGAGACTGTTTACTGGACCAAAAGACCTGGTGTGGAGGCCTACAACTCGTGCTGTCCTGGCCCGGTGCTGGGAACTGGGACTGCAGGACTCTTATTTTTAATGGACTTAAAAAAAAACACACACACAACCTGAGAGTCTTTTCAGGATTTTACCAGAGCCTTTTTAAAATCTAGGGACTTTTTAAAAAGAAAAGATCACAAACATACAGTTCACCATTCTGGGTTTTAAAAGAATCACTTTATTGTGCTAGACTGCTTTAGACTGCTGGTTCATCTGTCGCAGAGACGTTTGTAAGGACACACATCAGCATACTGCTGGGTCATGTGATTGATCTGAGTGGTCCACACCAGGAGGACGCCACTGATCTCTCTACTGCTGTCGGGGTCTTTTCAGTGAGATGTTGAAGAAACATGCTGAGGATCTGGATGGACCAGCTCAGGTTTTACACAGAACTGTTGCTGTAAATGGTTTTGTGTCCATTTTAAATCCAGGTTTCGATGAGAAGTGTCCATTCTGTTCCATCAGAGAGACAATGTTCCACTGTGTCCTGGGCTGCAGTAGGCTGCAGTCTCTGTTTATGTGGTTAAAGAGGTTCTTCTGTATGTCTGCAGTGCTATTTACAAAACACATTTTCATTCGGAGCGCTGAGTACCAACAAAACCAGAAGGTCAAGTGTCAGCTGCACAACTTTCTGTTAAATCAATTAAAAATGGCCATTTCTGTGAGCAGAAAAAAACGATTTTAATTATTATAGTTTAATGAAAGACTCGGAGTCCTTTGAGAAGGTTTGGTGTGAAACTGTGTTGTGTGAATATTGGTTTAGAGGAATTTTCTGATTATACAAATACTTATTTTGTATTGTTCAGATCGAGGTGGTTAATTTTGTGTTGTTATTATTATTTATTTATTTTTCTAATTTAATACTTCTTTAATGTATTAAGATCGAAATGTTTGAATATAAGCAATTAAATGGGATGTAAAAATATTCATTTTGTTTATGCCTTACTGTGAGTTGCTTTATGTAGAAATTAAGTAGTTTTTAAAAATCAAAATCTCTTTCATTTTCTCTCACTTTCTTGGTCTCACTCTCTTTCTTACTCTCATGTTCCCTCTCACTTTCTATCACTCTTTTTCACTCTCTCACTTTCTCCCTCTCTCTAGATCTGTGTCTCTCTACTGCTCCCTGTCTATCTCTCTATATCTATTGCTCTCTTTCTCTCTCTCTAACTTTCTATCACACTTTCATTCTCTCACTCACTCACTCACTCACTCACTCACTTTCTCTCTCTCAATCTCTCTCTCTCTCTCTCTCTCTCTGTTATGGCCTGTCTCTCTCATCCCCCCACCCTCTCTCTGACTCTCTTCTCTTTCTCTCCCTCTCTTTCTCTCTCTCATTCCTCTCTCTCTCTCTCTCTGTGTGTTATGGCCTGTCTCTCTCATTCCCCCCACCCTCTCTCTGACTCTTTTCTCTTTCTCTCTCTCTCATTCCCTTCTCTCTCTCTCTCTCTCTCTCTCTCTGAGTATGTGTGTGTTATGGCCTGTCTCTCTCATCCCCCCACCCTCTCTCTGACTCTGTTCTCTCTCTCTCTCTCTCTCTCTCTCTCTCTCTGTGTGTTATGGCCTGTCTCTCTCATCCCCTCTCTCTGACTCTCTCTCTCTCTCTGACTCTCTCTCTCACTCTGTGTTATGGTCTGTCTCTCTTCTTATCCCCCTCTGTGTGTGCGCGTGTGTTATGGTCTGTCCCCCCCCTCTTTCTTGGTCAGTAATTTTGTTTCTTTTATCTTTTTTTGTATTTTATTCTTAGTTTCATTCTTTTGGGGCAGTGGTGGTCTAGTGGATAGGGTGCAGGATTGTTGATCCTAAGGTTGGGGGTTCAAGTCCCCACAGGGTTGTTACTGCCCCCCAGTGCAGCTAACTGGGTTATCAAAGGCGGGCCATGTCTGTCACTGTCTATGGTGAGAGGCATGTAAAAGAACCATTGCTGACTTCCGTAAAGAGTAGCTGCAAAGCCGTCAGCGTGTTTCTGTCCCTTGCTAAAAAGGGTTGTGTCAGGAAGGGCATCCGACGTAAAAACCTCTGCCAAATCAAACGTGCGAATCAGATGATTCGCTGTGGCGACTCCCGAGAACGGGAAAAAGCCAAAAAGAAGAAAGAAGAAGATTCTTTAGTTTCATTCTTTTATCCATTCATTTATCCATCTGTCCACACTGAATGACTTCCTGCTGTATTTATCAATACCATGGCTGTTACTACAGCTGTTTTAAAGATAACCTTCCGAGTGCCCTTGACTGATACGAAAACAGGAAATTCCACACCCCTTTATTTTATTCCTCTTAGACTAGAGTTGATCATCTCTCAGTCTCTTATACCGGTTATACTGGTTATACTGGTTATCTGGGGTAAGGTACAGTTTGAGCAGGTCACCGGTGTTGCTAAGCTAAACTAGATGCAAAGTGTGTCCATATCTGTAGAGAATTTCAAACAGCTTGTTGATCTACTGTGTATGAACCAGGCATGCACAGGACGCACGTGCAAAGTCTTCACAGAAAGGCTATTGGCTGAGATTTGAAATTCATTCCTTCTCACGAGGAACTATTGCAAATTTGCTTTAATTAATGAATGACACATTATGCTATTTTAAGCTTTTATGTTTACAACTGTTGTGGAAAATCAACAAAACAAGTTAGTTCCTGTTTTGTTGGTGCTTCATAAACCAGTTATAAACATTTGATAAACGTAAAACAAGATAGAAAGCGGTCTCTGACATGAATAATTTGACAGGTCTGAAATGATATACGGTATAAAGATCTTATAAATTGCTGACGCTGGAAACATAATCCATTAAAATATATGAACTCATCCACAGAGAAATCAATCATTATCTATTTTCTTTGTGAAATCACAAAAATATGACAAATATTTCATAATCTTTTTACTTTCAGTCATACAAAAATACTCAATACTGAAACAATTATATATACTGTATTAGAAAATGTTAATATACAAAGCCACTCTTCCTCCAGTAATAAAAATAAAACTTTTATGAAGTATAAAGACGACGAATGAAAGTCCAGTGTGTCTGGTTAGGATTCCATGTCTGCGTACAATCAGAATTTATGACGCGGGTTGTGTGTAGTTATGGATTATTATGTGTTGGTTGCTTTTCACAGCATGTTGATGTGTGAATGTAAAATTATGAATTTTGAATAGTTTTAGTTGATGATTTCTTATACTGTATATCGTATATGAGATTGGTTGATCTGTCAGAAATCTGTGAAGCAGATTTTAATATGTCATGACTTATAGAGAACGGATGAGATTAAATAAGTGTGCACTTCTTCTCGCTTTCTTTTTTGGGTTGGCGTAAAAATTCTAAAATGTTTGGGACGACACGGTTGCACAGTGGTTAGCACGTTCACCTCACATCAGTTGGGTCCTGGATAAAAGTCCTGAGTTTGGGTATTTTTGAGCGGAGTTTGCATGTTCTCTCTTCTGTGCATGTGTGAGTTTCCTCCCGGTACAAACATACACAGTTGGTTAGTTGGCTATTTCAAATTGTCTGTAGGTGTGAGTGTGAGTGTGAATTGGTGTGTCTGGAGAGCTGTTCAGGGTGTTCCCTATTCCCAACCAGTGTCGGCTAAAATAGACTCCAGACTCCTTAAAAACCCGAGTAGGATTGAGCAGTTTTGGCAATTAAATGAATGACTAAATAAATAAATTGAACTGGATTTTGTGCGATGACTACTTTGTTATGTTGAATGAGTAATGTTTACATATTCAAAATCATCTGAAAGTGAATAAAACTGGAATATGCTGTGCTGTCATGTGGGGCAGTGGTGGCCTGGTGGTATAGGGTGCTGGATCGCTGATCCTAGGGTTGGAGGTTCGAGTACCACTCTCCACAAGGTTGTCACTGTCCCCCACCCAGTGCAGCTAACTGGGTTATCAAAGGCCGGCCATGTCTCTCACTGTCTATGGTGAGAAGTTCATGTAAAAGAGCCATTGCTGACTTTTGTAAAGCCATCAGCGGGTTTCTGTCCATTGCTGAAGGGTTGTGTCAGGAAGGGCATCCGACGTAAAAACCGATGCCAAATCAAACGTGCGAATCAGATGATTCACTGTGGCGACCCCTGAAAAGGGGAAAAATCCAAAAGAAGAAGAAGAAGAAGATGCAGTGCTGTCATAGATTGGTAATCAACACTTTCTGTCCAATCAGAATTGAAGATTTAAATGCACTGCAAATTACACTGAAATATTATAAACAATGAAATACAATAACTTCTATAAGAATGGCTGTGCTGAAATTTTACACTTTATTGGCTCTTATAAGTGAAGTTTCAGTAGCCAGGAGCAAACGGAGGTGGATTTCGGTATTCCATGGGTAATGCACCAGAAACACCATCCGCTTCTTTGTGGTCAGTGTTTGCAACTATCTGCACTGCTGCAGGTTCAGCTTTGACTTTAGCCTCATTGAAATCCAAGTGTGTGTGCTCCTCTGAATGATGGATCTTCTTCTTTTTAAAAATATTCTTGTAATGAATCAGGCTGATGCGATTGGGCTTGAACTCCACCTGACTATTTGCTGCCGTCTTGTCTGTAGACTTGCTCTGGTTGGAAGCTGTTTGTAAACCTGTAGACTTCTCGTCTGCAGTGCTGGTTTTAGAATGATCAGAGGGCCATCTGAGGGCAATGTTTAGTGGCTTATGGTTTAATTTTAGTTTTGGCTGTGGTGGAGGGTTTATAGAAGACTCCTGAAATTTGTAAATAAGACAAGACAATGTGATTACGCAAAAATATACGGACAGTAAAAAATTCCTGACTTTATTCACAATTCTGACAGTTATTTCTACTTTGTGTGTGGGACGGGACAAAATAGAGCAACAGGTAGCAACGTTTTTGTGCCATAATGGTCCTACTCTCTGGGTGAGAAACTAACACACTCAAGAAGAATGCAACATTTTAAAACACCCAATACATTTGGGTGGGTTTTTGTTTGCTTGTTTGTTTGTCTGTTTGATTTTTTTTTTTTTTTTGAAGGACAAACAGAAAACACACAAAGAGGAACTCAGGCTCATGCTGCTATTAGAAATAGCAGCCAGTGATGTTGTATGGTTTAGAAACAGTGACGCTGAGGAAAAGACAGGAGGCAGAGCTGGAGGTAGCAGAGATGAAAATGTTGAGGTTCTCTTTGGGAGTAACGATGATGGATAGGATCAGGAATGAGCACATCAGAGGGACAGCACATGTAAGATGTTTTGGAGACAAAGTCAGAGAGGCTAGATTGAGATGGTTTGGACATGTACAGAGGAGGGATAGTGAGTATATCGGTAGTAGGATGCTGAGGTTGAAACTACCAGGCAGAAGAACTAGAGGAAGATCAAAGAGGAGATTTATGGATGTGGTGAAGGAGGACAGAAAGGTAGTTGGTGTAAGAGAAGAAGATGCAGAGGACAGGGTGAGATGGAAGTAGATGATTCGCTGTGGTGACCCCTGAAGGGAACAGCCGAAAGGAAAAGAAGAAGAGAGAACAGAGTATTTAACTTATTTTAGAAACATTTTTGTAAGATTTCTTGAAATTCGACATCCCAAAAGTAATGCATTTAATACGTAAACACTTTGACAATAAATAAATAAATAATTTGTTTCATTTAGTCTGAATTAAATGACCGGATGTCTGACATACATGCATGTTTACCTTCTCCCTATTTCTGTAGAGTCTGCCAGAGCAATCATTGACTACACACTTCCACAAGGCTCGGCGACTCATTACAGACAGCAAATAATAACAGTGCATGATAGACCTTATTCCTAAAGTTAAAGAGTTATTCGACTGCTGTGAGTACTTACATTTGCCATGTTTGTTGTTCACATTCATTGCTACAATGATAGGTGATTTATTACATGTGAATCCAGTAGTTGAATATGTTGGCTATGTGATACGCTACCATCCCACCTCTCTCTCGCATGAAGTGGTCAATCAGTAATTAGGCAGTGTGGGCGTTGGAGGATTTTATTGGATACTTAAAAAATTTTGCATGCTATTTATGCTCTTCCCAAAATTACGAAACTATCAAGTTTGTACAAGTATAAATTAACTAACATTAATACCCCCATTTCATTGGACTGCAGCATGCAAGGATCATAGCAGAAAGGCGCGGAACGCAGTCTTCGGAAGAGCTTCGGCATTTTTACACTGAAAACAGGACAAATCCGACGGAAAAGTGCAAATTCTTATACCCCCATTTCACTGGACTACGGCATGCAAGGATCGTGTAGCGGAAAGGCACGGAACGCAGTCTACAGAAGAGCTTCGGCATTTTTACACGGAAAATGGATGAAAGTCCTACAGAAAAGTAGAAATTCTTACACTCTTGGAACGTTCACAGCATGTGCGGAACAGGTACGGCAAAGTACGCCAAAGTGACCCCACGGAACACTCACGGGAATTTTTTTTCCATGAACGTGCTTTTGATCATGTTCAAAAGCACGTTCGAGGAATATTTCGGCCTGCCGGAAGCATTACGGAAGTGGAGCGAGACTTGAGGAATCACTACAGAATCACACGGAATGACACGGAAGATGAGGGAATAATTGCGGAACGTTTGCGGATGACAATATTTTTGCTTCCGTAAGTCTGCCGTGCTCCAGTGAAATGGGGTATAAGGGGCTAACTGGAGAGGGAGGGGTCATGTTATATATCGCCTAGAAACAGCTTCATGGTCGGAAACATAACACCATGTTCTAGTATTACTGAGGTTGAGAGGCTTCATTTCTGCCCTCATACAGTGATAGGATGTCACTATTTAGTGGAAACAATTAAATCTGGAAACATTCACTGAAAATTAAAATAATACACAATAGGTGATATTATTGGCTATATGGAGGTAGTGTGCACTACCTGTCCTACTCATGTGCCCTTTAGTACATACACTAAGCCTATTATTAAAGTTCATAAAAAAAGATATAAATAAACTTTTACTTTCGCCATGATTTTATAATCCATAAAAAATGTGGTCATGTTATGTAAAGTCTATAGCAGTTACTCTTGTTTTTTTTATCTATTTCTACCCACAGTAAAATGATTGGCTTTCAAACCAGTGTGAATAACTTACCGCACTGCCCAAGCTCAAGGTATTAAACTCCTGCTCTAGGTTGGGATACAGTCTCGGTGTGCTGATGGAAATACCTGATGAAATGCTCGAGTTCTTGTTTGAAATCAGGGGATGAGACGCCTGGCATGCTGGTTGGGCAGGAGGTGTGTCTGCTGAGGTATTTTGGCCAGTCTGCATGGACATGGTTGAAGACACAGTGATTTTTATCAGTGCACAAGTTTATTTATAGCTCGGCTGCACAAATTCATAATTAGGCAGAAGTAATTCAGCAATGGGGAAACACGGTGATGTAGTGTTTAGCACGTCCGCCTCACAGCAATAAGGTTCAAATCCCAGCTCGGGCGTTTCTGTGTGGAGTTGGCATACTCTCCCTGTGCTTGTGTGGGGTTTCTCCGGATACTCCGGTTTCCTCCCATAGTCCAAAAACATGTACACTATGTTAATTGGCCCTTCCAAATAACCCCAAGGTGTGAGTGTGAGTATGAATGGTTCTGTGAATGTTGGCCCTGCGATGGCCTGGCGAGCTGTCCATTGTGGACCCCGCTCTCGCCCAGGGTTGGCTGAGATGGGCGCCATTTTCACCTCGACTCACATTCTTTAATAGATATATTATATATGTTATAGATAACAATGATATAATAAAAAAAAAGAAAAGAAAATTTGCTTTATTTGAATGGTGTTTGAGTCTGGCCCAGTGATAATCACACCAATAGCCTTGCTATGTGGAGTGTTCACCTTAGGCTTCCACTGGTTTCCTTCTGGTGTGCCAGTTTTCACTCACAGTCCAAAAACATCTACATTAAGCCAGCTGGCTACTTTAAACAGTCTATATATGTCACTGCAAGTGTGTCCATGTATCTGTCTCTGTTGACCCTGAATTAGATTAGATTATCACCAGTGTCTCCTGCAATCCTTATAAATAAGTGATATAGATAATGGATGAATGGATAGATGGATGGATAGATGAGCCTTTTAAAATCCCTATAAACATTCCCGTTTGGTTCAAATCTGGGCTTTGACTAGGCCTTTTACTTGGCAGACCTCCCATTTCCATTTTATTTCTTTTTCTGAACTGCTTAATTCAAATTAGGGTTATGGAGAGGCTGGTGCCCATCTCAGCCAACTCTAAGCGAGGGCAGAGTACATTCGCCAGGCCATCGCACGGCAGAAACACACTGACGGTAATGCAGCCCACCTGTGATGAAAGTCAGCAATGGTTCTTTTACGTGGCTCTAATCATAGACATTGAGAAATGTGGCCGGCCTTTGATAACCCAGTTAACTGCACTGGGGGATAGCAGTGACAACCGCTGATAGTGGGACTTGAACCCCAGACCTTTGGATCGGTAATCCAGCACCACACCAAGGCCATGCAGAACTTCCATGTTGGTAAAATTTATCCAATCTATTTCTGATTGTAGGATTTTATACACTTTCACACCAAGCACTGCAGAGTTACCAGCAGATCCTATGAAGATACTTGGGGGTTTTATTTATTTATTTATTTATTTATTACATTATTTGATTTTCTCTCTTGCTGGATTTGTAGAGGACGGGGCCTGTCCCAGACACAGTGGTTATCTTTTGTAATTTAAACTAGCTTCACAAATATAAAATATAAACTCTCTAAAAATAATTTAGGATTGTGCTGGATTGCTGATCCTAGCTAGGGTTGGGGGTTTGAGTCCCACTCACCACAGGTTGTCCCGGTTTCCCCCCCAGTGCAGCTAACTGGGTTATTAACAGCTCGGCCATGTCTCTCACTGCCTATGGTGAGAGGTTCATGTAAAAGAACCATTGCTGACTTTCGTCAAGAGTAGCTGCAAAACCGTCAGCGCATGTTTCTGCCCCTTGATAAAGGATTGTGTCAGGCAGGGTATCCGATGTAGAAACCTACGCCAAATCGAATATGCAAATCATTAATATGACTTCCATGAGGATGGAGGCAGATGATTCGCTGTGGCGACCCCTGAAAGGAAAAAGCCGAAAGAAAACAAACAAACAAAAAAAAAAACCCTCCTCATTAAGAAAGAGGCCAGATCATCGCTGTCAGGTTTAAATCAGATCACTTACACCTGTAGGAGGTGCGAATCGATGAAACCTAATCCGGAACACCTGATTCTAATATTGTGGACTTGAGGCGATATTAAATACAGTATAAGGGTGTACTTTCCTGTTCCATGCAACTGATATGGTTTTTTTTGTATTATTCAAATGATAAACATAACTACAAAATCAAGCATGATCTCTCTGCCTGCCACTGAACAAAGCCGGGCCTTCTGTTTGTTAAATTTACTGAAGGAGGCGTTGCCTCTGTAGCTATTGCTTACACTGAAGGAAACCATCACCCCATGTTTTCAATAGTGACCATCCTACTGTTTCTTTTGGAATCTTCTTCTTCTTTTCCTTTCGGCTGTTCCCTTCAGGGGTCGCCACAGCAAATGATCTGCCTCCATCTCACCCTATCCTCGGCATCTTCTACTCTTACTCCAACGACCTTCATGTCCTCCTTCACCACATCCATAAATCTTCTCTTTGGTCTTCCTCTGGGCCTTCTGCCTGGTGGTTCCAACCTCAGCATCCTACTACCGATATACTCACTATCCCTCCTCTGTACATGTCCAGACCATCTCAATCTAGCCTCTCTGACTTTGTCTCCAAACAACTGTTTCTTTTGGACTATATAAACAATTTAAATGTATGATTTAATGATTTTTATAAAATATGTATTTTTATGATATCTATTTATTATCTAGAAATTATGGAATATTACATCTAACCAGTTTACTTTTTACCAAATAAAGATAATTCATTCATTAATTTTCGGAACCCCTTAATCCTAATTAGCGCCTTGGTTAGGCTGGAACCCATCTCAACCGACACTGGGCAAGGGAAGACAACACCCTTGATAGCTCACCAGGCAATCGCAGGGTGGGTCCCAAATAAAGTCCCTCGGCTTGTTTATAATTTTGAACTTTCAGTAATGTGATTTCAGTGGATAGGGTGCTGGATCGCTGATCCTAAGGTTGGGGGTTCAAGTCCCCACAGGATTGTCACTGTCCCCCCAGTGCAGTTAACTGGGTTATCAAAGGCGGGCCATGTCCCTCACTGTCTATGGTGAGAGGTTCATGTAAAAGAACCATTGCTGACTTTCGTAAAGAGTAGCTGCAAAGCCGTCAACGTGTTTCTGTCCCTTGTTAAAAAGGGTTGTGACAGGAAGGGCATCCAACGTAAAAACCTCTGCCAAATCAAATGTGCGAATCAGATGAAGAAGTAATGTGATTTCAGTCTACTGTTTCCTCATGACTGCAATAGTGTCAGTGACCTCTTGAGATTTTAATAAATGAAATAGCAATTGTTTGTAATTCATAATGTGGAGGGAAATGGGGTCTGACCTGTTCGCAGGCTACAGTGAGTAGCTCAGGGAAGTGATCAATTGGATTTCTGCAGTGGAAGGCTACCAGGTCATGGAGAGAGTCATGACGCTGTTTCTCACCTACAATCTCACACCGGTTTTCAGGAAGCATATCAATCATAAAGTGTCTGCAGAGATGCTCAGCTCTAAACATGAAGACAAATATGTTTGGAGAATTTTAAAATATTATTAGGTGTGTACTAAGTGGTTGTTTCATATAATAGAGGCCATGACTCTGATTAAAGTAACTGAATCACTAAAGTGAGTGACTCACCTGTAGGACAGGGTGTATCCTATTCTGCTCTCACTGACACGAATCAGGTAGCAGCCTGGAGGTTTGGTCATCAGCATTTCTTCAGCCTGCCTGTGAAACATATGATTTCAATTGAAATAAGAAGAGCTCTAAATAGATAACCTGAGATCTTGTACTCTGGATCTTCTTGAGCAAGAAGTTTGGTTTTAATAATAATAATAATAATAATAATAAAATGTATACAGTTAGTTTAGTTTAGTTTTTCCCTCAAAATGTCAATATAGTACATCAGCCAAGACATGCTGTCTGTCCAAAGTTTTGTTTTGTGATGATTTAGACGGTAGTTTATAATCACTCACTTCCTGTGTTATCAAAGGCCGGCCATGTCTCTCACTGTCTATGGTGAGAAGGTCATGTAAAAGAACCATTGCTGACTTTCAACAAGAATAGCTGCAAAGCCATCAGCATGTCTCTGTCCCTTGCTAAAGGGTTGTATCAGGAAGGGCATCTGATGTAAAAACCTACGCCAAATCAAACATATGATGATTCGCGGTGGCGACCCCTGAGGAAAAGGGAACAGCCGAAAGGAAAAGATGAAGATCTAAATTGCTACTTCAGGTTTCTTTAGCCAAACCCAGTGCTTCTCAATTATTCTCTGTTTCGGTTTTCAAGCTAAAAATCTGACCTACCCAGGGATAGGCAGATAATGTGTGAAGAAATGAATATGATTGGTCAAATCTGAGTACTGGAATACTTGTTTTTTTAATATCTGAAAACTTGTGAATCTGAATTTAAGAAATATGGCCAAGACCTAATTAAATAGGGTTGCTTGATTTTTTTTCTAATGTTTGTCTCTGAATATCAAATTAAAATTATATGTAAGCTCAAAAGAAGCAAATACAAATCTGTTTTTTTTTTTTTTTTTTAAAGAATATTCTTTTCATTTTGGCTTTTCCCTTTTTCAGGGGTCGCCACAGTGAATCATCTGATTCGCACGTTTGACTTGGCATTGGTTTTTATGTCAGATGCCCTTCCTGACACAATCCTTTAGCAAGGGACAGAAATACGCTGACATATTACCATATACATCCTCTGCTCAGGACTTTTTATGACTCTGTGGTAGCCTCTGCAATCCTCTACGCTGCCATCTGCTGGGCCCCGGGCAGCACAGAGCGGGACAGAAAGAGACTGAACAAGTTGGTCAGGAGGGCCAGCTCTGTCCTCGGCTGCCCACTGGACTCTGTGGAGGAGGTGAGTGAGAGGAGGATGGTAGCAAAGCTCACATCCATCCTGTTCAACAGCTCTCACCCACTGCACCAGACTGTAGAGGAGCTGAGCAGCTCCTTCAGTGGACGACTGAGACATCCTCAGTGCAGGAAGGAGCGCTACCGCAGGTCGTTCATTCCCACCGCTGTCAGACTGTACAACGCCACTTTGTAACTGTCTGTGAAAATACCGGTTATGTGCAATAAAAACCCCGTGCACTTTAATCAACCACATCTACCCCACTGACTGTGAACCATATCATCCCATCTACTCTGCACTCAGATACATATACACTTTAATATAGGCCAGTCTATAAAGTTGCTCCATTCTTTTCTTTTATTGTTTATTAATTTATACTATTTATGTATCTATTTATTTATTTACTTATATAATATATATGTATGTGTGTATGTTTGTATTTGTATCTATTTTTGCACCCCCTACTGATGGTACCTCAAGAGCCTGTAACAGTGAATTTCTCCATTGTGAGATTAATAAAGCTGTATCTTATCTTATCTTATCTTATCTTATCTTATCTTTTAATTGCATGAAATTAATAAAGATTTAAATTCAAGGATTTCATTCACTAATTTTCTGAACCACTTAATCCTAGTTAGAGTCACCAGGAGGCTTGTACCCATCTCAGCTGACTCTGAACGTGGGTGGGGTACACCCTGGACAGTTCATCAGGCCATTGCAAGGCAGAAACATGCTGACGGCATCCCAGTGGTCTAGTCTTTCGAACCTCAGCATTGGATCTTTTACATACCTCTCTAATTTGTTGCGTAAACCTAAGTGAGAAGGGAACACCTTAGAGAATTGTACACCTCGAAGAGCTTTTGCTTTGCTTGTCGGAACACTTAAGTATTAGATACTGGCTGAAAACTGGATGAATGCATGGGTACAGGACCACACTAGTTTGATGTTTACTGATCCACATATGAATGCGCATCTAACCCAACACTGTACAATTGTGTTGCTTTGCAAACAGCAAACTATTCTTTCATTGTTGTGTCTCACTCATGTTTCTATGGAAAAGATCAGTCAACTTTTCAGTCAAAATCATACAGAGAAAACGACTTATGTCTATAAAGCTTTTATTTTTCATTATAAAGAATGGACAGATAGTGTAGAATATTAGGTCACAATTAAAGTAAGTGTACCTAACATAAAACTCATGGAACCTAAATTTTATTTATTTTATTTCTCACCAAAATCAATTTGTATTATCTCCATTGTATAGAGACGCAATGAAATAAATAAAACATGCACTTCACTGTCAATGTCTGAGTATTTAATGGTAAAAGTTATTCTTTGAATTGATCAAGTCAGTTCATTTTCTGTAACCGCTTAATCCTAATTATGGTCGCGGGGAGGCTGGTGCCCATCCCAGCCAACTCCGGGCGATGGCAGAGTACACCCTGGACATCTCGCCAGGGCAGAAACACGCTAAAGGCGATGCAGCTACTCCTGTCGAAAGTCAGCAATGGTTCTTTTACAGCCTCACACCATAGACAGTGAGAGAGCGGCTTTTCCCCTTTTACTCGGGAGTCACCACAGCGAATCATTTGATTGGCATGTTTGATTTGGCAGTGGTTTTTACGTCGGATGCCCTTCCTGTTACAACCCTTTTTTAGCAAGGGACAGAAACACGCTGACGGCTTTGCAGCCTACTCTTTACGAAAGTCAGCAATGGTTCTTTTACATGTCTCTCACCATAGACAGTGACAGACATGGCCCGCCTTTGATAACCCAGTTAGCTGCGCTGGAGGGGACAGTGACAACCTTGTGGAGAGTGGGACTCGAACCCCCAACCTTTGGATCAGCGATCCAGCACCTTTATCACCAGGCCACCACTGCCCTTGCAAGATACATTATTAAAATTAAAAACTGATGATTGGTATTAAACTGATATAAAATGGGAGATGAATAAATTCAACTAGTTGGTCACTATTAGAGTGCAAGGCTCTTCCCCCAGACACAAAAATATTGTGATGATGAATGCATTAAACTAAAAAATCTGAGAACTGCAGGTTTCATTATAGATTGGCACAGATGTAATGAAATGGCTCCCCAAGTGGCCATTTGATATACATTCATTCACATTATATTTTCACTTATTGACCTTAAAGGATTTTTTTTAACATGATCCCATGTATGGATCACCTCCAAAATGCAATTATTATTTTCTTACTCCACATTCTACTGGAGAAAAAAAAATCCAACAAACTCGGTGCATAAATTTATGAGATATACTGTACAAAACCATACAAACAAACCATCAAACAACTAATTAACAAACACAGGTCAAAATCTCTGCCAGGAATTAAAACCAAAAATAAAGGGTACATTACGCATTCACCTTAGCACATGCTATGTTAATTTCGAGGAAAATAAAATTATAGCCTAGCTGTACATGTATATGCACTGGCTGACACGCTCAACCTATCACTGTACACTTATGTCACACATGGTTCCTCTTGTGCTTGGAAAGTATCATCTCATTTGAATAAGATTAAAAAAAAAAAAGTTCCTCTAAGAACTATGATGTTTTTCAGTTGCGACAGTGTTGTGACAAAAAAGTTACTACTTCCTCCAACTATAACTCTGTCTTGAACTATATTTATTATCAAAAAATTCCACTGCTTTTCACAAACTGGTGTAATCTGGACGCCCTTTTCAGGTTCAAGCACATTGTGTACCTGTGATCAGTAGTGTGATTAACAGGAGTATCAGTGTTTCTGAGCCTTACTTTCTGGATATGTTGCCATGAAACCACTTTGGAATGATTCCATCCTGAGTGATGTGGTTGTTCTGGTACTCGGTGAACGAGCCGATGACTGGGTCGGGTGTTACCGCTTTAGCCATGATTCCGCTTACAACCTGTGCCCTAATAAAAACAAGTACAACAACAAGAACATAGCAACATATAATCGTGTTTTTATAATGTATAGTGTGTTTCTGGTTTCAAGTTGCACCCGTTTCTATCAGCTTACCTGGATTTAAGTTACACGGAAAAAGCAAACGCAGATAATCATGAATAGTGTGAGCGGACTAAGCCTAACAATGCGATGATATGACATGTTTGTGAAAACTAAGAGGATAGAAAGAAAGAAGTCAAGCAGGTTTTTGCAGTTCATTTGAATACATTTTGAATATTTAACTCAAACTAAGATACACAAATAACTCTGTAATGTAAAACAGGATGAATATGACCGCGGTGTAAAGTAAAGTTTTCTCTTCTCAAAAGAATAATGAGTTAGGCTGAGTATCTTTGTGGAGTTTTTGATGCTGCTAAAGGTACGATCCTTATTTTTTTCACTACTTTGCATATCTCTTTGTGTACGGTATACTTCAAACAGGAGGAAAACTGCCGAAGAAAAATTTGACCTTGCTGTGACCTTGAATGTTTTTTTTAAATAATTCCAATCAGTTTGTCAGGTGTTGAAGAAACCTTGAGAATTTTAGATGAATGAAAGCTCACGTTTATGTGCATTAAGCTCATAACTTATTCTATCTTAACTACTTATAAAAATCTTTCTTTACTTGCAGAATAAATTTATAGACATGTAGCTACTAATGAGTTTTTAATCAATTTTAAATTAACATTGATTTAATCTTAATTAGCATCGCAGCGAGGCAGGGTACACCCTAGACAGCATGCCAGACCATCCCAGAGCTTCATACTGATCTGTCATTTACAAAAGAAGTTCTCTATGTAGCCAGAGTTTTTGGAACAGTCAGGAAGTTGAAACTTCTCCTAAAGGAACTTTTGTATTAATAACATGAAGATAAAGAAGGTTGAGACTGAGAAGGGAGCTTCTGTTTGTAAATGCTGTAGTGAAACAGAATATTCCTGAAAATGAAGTCTGACATTCCATGCATACATACATTCATTCATTTATTTTCTGAACCGTTTAATCCTAATTATGGTCGCAGGGAGGCTGGCACCCATGTCAGCTGACTCCGGGAGAGGGCATAGTACACCCTGGACAGTTCGCCAGGCCATCTCAGGGCAGAAACACGCTGACGGCTTTGCGGCCTACTCTTGACGAAAGTCAGCAATGGTTCTTTTACAGGCCTCACACCATAGACAGTGAGAGACACAGCCGGCCTTTGATAACCCAGCTAGCTGCTCTGGGGGGCATTCATCCATGTCACTCGTTAATAAAGTGAAGGATCACTGTTGTTCAGTTACTTGCCTATGCTGTGCTGTTAGGCGAATAATCCATTTTCGGAAAGTAATAGTGCTGTAGTGGTCAAAAAAATAAGTGAGTATACGATGGCAGCGAAGCGACCAGGGTGTGCGGAGCGCGGCGAGGGTGCGGCTTTGGCTTTGAAACTATTTATCACTTCATCTCCGCTTTTTATTTACACAGTTGTGGAAATTTACGTTGATCAACTATAAAGTAGACCAAATTAAGTCAGTACACACAACTCAGCCACTAAAACAAGTGGGTACACGGCGTGTACCGGCATGTACCCACCACTACAGCAGCGTATCTATATCAGCACATCGTGGGATTTTCAAAGATCTTCTTTTCCTTTCGGCTTTTCCCTTTCTCAGGGGTCGCCACAGTGAATCATCTGATTCGCACATTTAATTTGTCATAGGTTTTTATGTTGGATGCCCTTCCTGACAAACCCCCAACTTTAGGATCAGCGATCCAGCGCCCTTACCACTAGGCCATCACTGCCCTGCGGGTTTTTCAAAGACATTCATTGAAAAATTAAAAAATAAGGAAATGAAGGAAAAATAGGGGGAAGGTTAAGGAAAATGCACAAAAGAAGGCCAATTATGCAAAACCTCCAAACAAACAAAAACAAAAACAAAAACAAAAAACAACCCAAAACCCCCCAACAAAACTACAGTACTTACATTTTTATGTGAGATGTGTGTCTGTATGTGTGTGTATTTATATTTTATTTGCATTTTATGCATTATTTTTGAATGTTTAATTGTTATTATAAGCATTTATAACATTGAATATGTATTTATTGATATTATATACACATATACATGTACCAGTCAGGAGGGGGGGTCGATCCTACTTTGCGGAAATCTGTGGTTAACCACGGAAAGTGAGGGATATATATATATATGTGTGTGTGTATATATTATACACACACATATATATATATATATATATATATATATATATATGTATATATAAATATATTATATATATATAATATATGTATATATACATATATATAATATATATATATATATATATATATATAAAATATCTATATGTATATATATATATAATATATACATATATAAAGCCTTTAATTCATCATTAATAAGAGAACAATCCAGAGCACTTACCTGCTTTTACACAGCTCTTGGAGTACTCGAGCTTCTCACACCCAACACTTTGCACAGTTCCATCTCATCTGAAGATCTCCAGCTTCAGAAATGTGATCGTCACCATCAACACAAGCGAGCGCGCGCGATTCTGCGGGTTGTGTTTGCCCTCGTGTCCTCGCGCACGGTTTCCGGAAACACAGGATTATACTCGATGTTCTGTTTGTACTGTACAATCCTCAACTGACCCGAAGTGTTTCTCCCACACACCCACGGACACGCCACACATTGTTACTGTTGCATTCTCCATTCTGATTGGTCAGAAGGTGTTGAATAATTAAAGTAGGATTACGGGTTTATAATAAGGCTCGTGTTCTGCTAATTCACTGATGGGGAAATCTGATTCACAGGAACTTGTATGGAAGATGATATACTGTATATAATTTAATTATAATATCATAAGGAGTCTTGTCACAGTTTTTCAAGTTTCCATATTTACAGATGAGAGGGGCTTTGTGATTTTAAGTTCTGCATTATTTATTTATTTCTTTCTAACTTCACTCTCACTCACTTATTTGCTAAACCACTTAATCTTACTATTATGGTTGCAGGGTGGCTGGAGCCTATCTCAGCCAAACACGAGGAAAAGGTGGTCCTGAACAGCATGCCAAACCATCACGCAAAACCTTTCACACTCAGACCAAGAGGAAATTTGGAACAGCCAGTTAACACAGTACGTCAATAGACTGTAGGAGGAAACCAGAGTACCCAGAGGAAACCCAGTTTAACATACAAACTCCACCCAGAAACAGCATTTCCAGGGACTCAAACCCAGGACCTTCTTGCTGTGAAGCAGACAAGTGAACCACTATGCCACAGTGCCACTTATGTTAATGTCAACAGAGAGAAAAAGAGATTGTTGAGAAAAGGACTGTAAAATTCTATAAATTCTAATAGACTGCGGTAGTGGCCAGTGGCAGGATGCTGACTTACTGATCCCAAGGTTGGGGGTTCAAGCCCTACTGTCACTGGGTTATTACTGCTGTCCCTCCAGTGCAGCCAACTGTGTTATCAAACGCCAGCCATGTCCCTAACCACGGTCTATGGTGAGAGGCATGTAAAAAAAAAAAATTGCTGACTGTCATAAAGAGAAGGCCATCGAGTTGTCGTCAGCATGTTTGTGCCCTGTAATGGCTTGGCGAGCTCTCTGGGGTGTACCGTGGCCTTTCCCAGAGTCAGCTAATATGGGCACCAGCCTCCCTGCGACCCTAATTAGGATTAAACGGCTTAGAAAATTAATGGATGAATAAAGGAATAAACAAATGAGACCTTCATTTTTTTTTAACAAATTTATTACATGCAAAGCTTTCAAGAAAAAAGTGGTAAAAAAAAAACATTTAAAATAATTAAAATGTGATTTTGGTCCTCATAAAAGTAGAATGTTTTGTTAAACATTAAACAATATCACATGTATCAACATATCCAGCAGTTTGATTTAATATCACATCATGTGGATTCTGTCCTTTTTGAAAAAAAAAAAAGTAGACAAAGTCTGATTTAAAAAAAACACTAATATTTTTGGTCCCTTAATCCCCATCATTTTTTTATCCTGTTTTAATGAAATATCATCAGCTCAGGGCACAAGCGACAATATTAAGCATAATTTTTTAACAATGGCAAAATAAACTTAATCAAATGACATGTTCATTAAAATTACAAAAAAAAAAAAAGTGGCCACTAGATGGCAAAATCAGTGGCAGGAAGTTTCAACTTTCCATGCAGGACATTTAGATATTCCAAACATCTGCAGAAATTTGTCAAAACATTGTAAACAAATATGTATTTCACTTTACCCTCATCATTATGCTAAGATGGGTATCTTCTAGGAGTGTAAAACAAACAAATTAAATTAATCCTGGGTGAGATGTGTATAGACAAACATGAGAAAAAAGTTATTTATGGAATGCCATATACGGTAGTTCCTGTTTCCTATTTTTCATATGCTGTTCAACTCCTGCAGTGTCTGATCCAGAACTTGATGCATTCCAAGATTTTCTTCTTTGGCACTTGCTAATTTTTCTAAAAGGAAAGATCAGAAAAAAATATGAGCTCTTGGAATTATTTGATTCAGTGTAGACTTCGCTGGAGAAAAATAACTGACAAGGTTTTGATTTTTCTTGGTGACCGTTAGTCGTTTTCTGATTCAATATGACTCCACATCTGTAAGATTCATTTGCATGCACTCAGTGACAATGTGCATTTATTTGCCATAGCCCATCATGCGCATGGCTGCAATTTTACACATGCAGGAGAAACAATAAAAACATATTTAGTGGTGAAAGTGAAGATACAAAGAGGTTTTAAACACCAGATGGAAGCTTTACCTGAGTTGTTGATTTTCTAAACAAAATAAAACTGTTGACGTTTAAACAAATACGTAACTCCTTATCAAACATGATAGCATGATTATAATAAAGACAAACCTTAGTTATTTGTATTATAACCTGTGTGTGTGTGTGTGTGTGTGTGTGAATTATTCACTATAATGTTCCTGCAGAAACAATACAGAATGAAAGCATGAATGAAAGCATGTTGGGAAATAGGGAAAAAAAGAGTTTTTATTTTCTTTTGCATAGATAAACAGTAGTACAGCATACTTCAGGTGAGATATTTCAGCCAGCCAATGAGAGAGAGAGAGAGAGAGAGAGAGAGAGAGAGAGAGAGGGCTGCCTCTAGAGGGAGGTCATGTCATTGAGGGCATGGTCCAGCTCCTCCGAGATGGCCTTGTATTTCAGCTTCTGTGCATATAACTCGTCTGGAGATCCGCAGGAAAAAAGTAACCAGAGGATACGGCAAACAGAGAGAGAGAAGGAGAAGGAGAGAAAAGGGATTTAGCAGACAAAGCAGAATATGTGTGGAAAAATCCATGGCCACAGAATGAACATGAAAATTGAGCTACAGTACCGCTCTCCTCTTTAAGAACTGGTGAAAATCCCATGGAGGTGAGTGACGTCCTGCTCATAAACTTTCCATCTTGCAAATATACCCTCGACTTGCTTTCACATATATACATCTATACAGTCGACAAACTAAAGCCTCTCACAGGAAGCAGTGTTTCTCTTCCACTGACAGTGGACATTCTCTTTTCCTCTCGGGACTATAGCAACGCTTGGCCTGTCTCAGCTGATTCCATAAATTCAACAGAATAAATAGCCTTCAGGAAAAACACTTCAACGTGCTGAAATACGAAACTCCCAGACCAGATTAAAACAAGATGCTGCGATGTTATACTGAAATTCTTTACGAGTGCTGTAGACAGGCCTGTTCCCAGACTATGAAACCATACACATGCTGGATATCTGAACAACTACATTCCAAATATAAAGAGAAAAAGGTGCATGTTAAAGCACTTTGAAACATTGAGGTCACTGACGCTGCCAAACCACCTCATCCGATACACTCTGGAATAAATTAAATAAATAATTAGCTTCTATACACATTTTTTTTTTCCATTACTTATTGGGGACATACTGTTCCCTTTCATTTTGTAAATTTTCCTGTAAAGGTGGACAAAGAGTACATTTAAAATGATCCATCACGCACATATGGAAGTTCAGGGCTCCTGATGCACCTTTATTTATCTCAGCTATTCTGGGCAAACATGGGTACACCCTGAACCGCTCATTCAGTCCATTGCTGGGCCAACAAACTTACAACCATTCAAATTCTCGTTCACACCTGAGACGATATGGAACAGTATATTATTCCATTATGTATGTATTTGGATTGTGGAAAAAACCAGATTACATACAGGAACCCCAGATAAACACAGGGAGCACATGCGAACTCTATGCACACAGGAATCCCGGACCTTCTTGCTTTGAGATGAACGTGCTAGATAAAAAAGTACAAATATTTTAATTTGGATTTATTATCTAAACCTGGACAAAGTTTAATCTGCATCCCAAACTAAATCATTCGTAATAATAGGACGTGTAAATATCAAGGAAACTATCAGTGTACTACTTAATGGGGTCAGTGGAGTAGTGATTAGGGTGCTGGGCAAGAGGTTGTGGGTTCAAATTCCCATTAAAACCCCACTGTGCTATGACCTCTAGGTAAGATTTTACCCCACAAGTATACCTCTGTCCACCAAGCAATTCAAACGTGTACCAATAAAAAAACTGCGACGATAACCTGTGATGGACGAGTGACTCATCCAGAAGGAGATCAACTCCTAGGTTGCTTCACGTCATGGAAACCGGGGATGAGCTTACCTTCCCATAATAAATTAGTATTTAGTATGGGACAAAATCAGATTTTTTTTTCTTCCCTGGAATATATTGAGATGTACTTCTCACTTTATATAGTACAGCAGAAATGAAATGAGATTATGAGATGTACAACACATATACTGGATACGCTCTAAAAATGAGAAGATTTTAGGATATATTAAAGAAAAATGTTCATACCTTCCAGGTCGTCAATGGTTTTTTCCAGTTTAGCAACTGTTCTCTCTGCAAACTCTGCTCGGGTCTCAGCCTGATCACAGACAACAGCATGCAGACAGACGATCAACTATAACTCTTATACACATCACCCAACATCACTCGTCATGTGTCATTCTCAGAACCCCATCTCCGTACCTCCTTCAGCTTGTCACTGAGAACCTTAATCTCCTCCTCATACTTGTCTTCTTTTTCTGAGTACTGAAACAGAGTAGATGGCGATTAAAGAATACAAAGGATAATAATAATATTTTTCTCTATTAAATGCCATAACATGAAATTCAAAATAAATGGCTGCAAAAACACAAGTTTCATGATTGGTTGAAGATTTATTGTACAATACACATGGAAATTAAAATATATACAGGGAGCCCTCGCTATTTCGCTCTTCAATTCATGTGGCTTCAGTGCATAACATTAAAAAAAAAAAAAATATTCGCATTAAAAATAAGAAAATTAAGGAAAAATAGTGGGAAAAGTTAAAGAAAATGCCGCAAAAACAAAGCCAATTATGCAAAAAAAAAAAAAAAAAAACCCACACCCCTAAACCAACACAAAACAAAAAACAACCCAAAATCTCCCATCAAAACTACTTACATTGTTGTATCTGTGTGTGCACGTGCATCTGCGCACGTATGTATGTGGGTCCTCTTCTTCTCCTGCAATACCATCTGTATGTGTGTATTTATATTTTATTTACTTCTTATGGTTTTTTTTGTTTGTTTGTTTTTCTTTTAAAGCGGGGAAGTGGTGGTCTAGTGGTATAGGGCGTTGGATCGCTGATCCAAAGGTTGGGGGTTCGAGTCCCACTCTCCACAGGGTTGTCACTGTCCCCCCCAGTGCAGCTAACTGGGTTATCAAAGGCGGGCCATGTCTCTCACTGTCTATGGTGTGAGGCATGTAAAAGAACCATTGCTGACTTTCGTAAAGAGTAGCTGCAAAGTCGTCAGCGTGTTTCTTTCCCTTGCTAAAAGGGTTGTGACAGGAAGGGCATCCGACGTAAAAACCTCTGCCAAATCAAACGTGCGAATCAGATGATTCACTGTGGCGACTCCCGAGAAAGGGAAAAAACCGAAAGGAAGACAGACATGTTTTTTTTAAATATTTAATTGTTATTATAAGCATTTATAGCATTGAATATGTATTTATTGATATTATATACACATATACATGTACGTATACGTCAGTCAGGGTGTGTGTGTGTGTGTGTGTGTGTGTGTGTGTGAGATCCTAATTCGCAGATTTCGATGGTCGCGTGGGGATCTTGGTCCTTTAATTGGGACCAAGATCCCCCACTCGACTCCTGACTGACTTATATGTACATGTGTAAATAATATTAATAAATACATATTCAATTCTATAAATACTAATTTAAAAATACATTTTCCTTAACTTCCCCCCTATTTTTCCTTAATTTCCTGCACTGAAGCCACAGAAACGGAAGCACAAAGTACCAAGGGATTACTGTATACACACACACACACACACTTCGAAGAAAGATGGGTTCTAATTTGCTTTCACTGAACAAAATTGTTATAATCATTCTGCTGCAAAAATACAGTATTCACATATGTATCATTTGTTTGTAATGCCAGCAATATATTTAAAAAGTATATTCAGTTTTTAAAATGCTCGTCCCCAATCAAGACACTTTATAAAGAACAGACTTGTCAACTCACTTTCTCTGCCTGAGCTTCAAGGGACTTTAGGTTGTTGGTTACATTCTTTAGCTCCTCCTCCAGATCGCTGACTTTGCTGAAAGAAAGCAAATTGTAAACCTCAGCATATCAGACAAATATAAAATGAAAATGAATCCCAATACCGTGAGGAAAAAGACTCAAACATTTACCATTCGGACATTTCAGCTCTCTCTTCAGCTCGTTCCAGCTCACCTTCAAGAATCACAAGTTTACGAGCCACCTAATTCAGAAACAGCAGAGTACACGACTCTTCATGTTAATTCCAGCTAAGGCAATACAATACAGAATATCTACATAACCAAGCTTGTACAAGATTACTTGATTATTCATGTTCGCAAATAACTAAGCTGAGAAGCTAGCACTGTAAAGCTAGCTATAATGTTTGTTTTTAAGTTATCAGAGCTTTAATGCAGTTGGTTAATATCATATAAGATGAACATCTCACTTGCTATCTACTTTACTTATTTATCTACTATAGTCGTTTTAGTTAGATTTGTGCTTGATCCGTGAGATTTCAATACATAAACAGCTCATGTGTGGTTCTAAGACACTGGTTATACTTATGTTCAAATACTGCCATGTTTCCACCTTCTCTGCGCAATATGACCCAACTTTATTCAAACAGCTTTTCAAATTGAATTAAATTTAGCTGAACTAACATTTGCATGAAGATTGTCAAAATGTATTACAGGATGCATTGCATTAAAATCACACAACCCAACAAAGCACAGTATCTCACTCACTAGCCAGCGTTAATAATGTAGCTTGTTCTATGTACGAGTGTAAGATGCGAGCTTTTTTCTGTCACAGCATCTGGAAGAAGGCTCAGGGTCAGTCAAGAAACAGCATTCCTGAGAGGGTTAAAGGTCACACTAACCCAACACTGGAAGGTCCTTTCAAAAACCCTCGACCCCACCCCATCCAGATGCACAAACTCTACTCTGACTGCTGGAGCATAGATGATAGGGTCACGCTAAACAGGGAGACACTGGAGCATTTTATTGGTTATTTCCCAGTAAACTGCTAAACAATCATCGGTGGGTGTTTTTACAGGATTACAGTCGCAGTAGATAATGGATTTTTCTCAGACCTTTCTCAGATCTCATAGGTTAATGAATACTCTTGGTGTGTAAAGCCAATTTCATCAATATAACAGGTTGTGTGTACAGTTAAAAGTTACCAAGCCCAGCTTTATTTGTCACCATAAAAAAGATGAACTGCAACTGATGTGCAGTGAATCAGAATCCCAAATCCTGAAAGTTACTGCCAAGAGTCATTTTTTTAAACCATCACAACAATCAAGTGTTTACTGGCTCATACTTTGAATATTCTCAATTTGTGAGTAGTAGATAGGAGATACTGTAAAGAGACAAGAGAGGAAGAGAGGGCAACAGAGAAAGATGACTGCCAGACAGTGGGAGCTGAAGTGTGTGTTTTTGAATCTGCGCGAGAGGGGGAAGAGAGACAGAGCGAGTTAGAGAAACAGGGGGAGAACGAGAGAAAAAGGTATTATTTATTTTTATATTATATATATATGAGGGGCAGTGGTGGTCTAGTGGTATAGGGCGCTGGATCGCTGATCCAAAGGTTGGGGGTTCGAGTCCCACTCTCCACAAGGTTGTCACTGTCCCCCCCAGTGCAGCTAACTGGGTTATCAAAGGCAGGCCATGTCTCTCACTGTCTATGGTGAGAGGCATGTAAAAGAACCATTGCTGACTTTCGTAAAGAGTAGCTGCAAAGTCGTCAGCGTGTTTCTGTCCCTTGCTAAAAAGGGTTGTGACAGGAAGGGCATCCGACGTAAAAACCTCTGCCAAATCAAACGTGCGAATCAGATGATTCGCTGTGGCGACTCCCGAGTAAAAGGGAAAAAGGCTGAAAGGAAGGAAGACAGACAGACACACACACATATATATATATATATATATATATATCTTCTTCTTTTCCTTTCGGCTGCTCCCTTCAGGGGTCGCCACAGCAAATGATCTGCCTCCATCTCTCCCTATCCTCTGCATCTTCTACTCTTACTCCAACAACCTTCATGTCCGCCTTCACCACATCCATAAATCTTCTCTGTGGTCTTCCTCTGGGCCTTTTGCCTGGTAGTTCCAACCTCAGCATCCTACGACCAATATACTCACTACCCCTCCTCTGTACATGTCCAAACCATCTCAATCTAGCCTCTCTGACTTTGTCTCCAAAACATCTAACATGTGCTGTCCCTCTGATGTACTCATTTCTGATCCTATCCATCCTCGTTACTCCCAAAGAGAACCTCAACATTTTCATCTCTGCTACCTCCAACTCTGACTCCTGTCTTTTCCCCAGGGCCACTGTCTCTAAACCATACAACATTGCTGGCCTCATCACCGTCTTGTACACTTTTCCCTTCATTCTTGCTGATACTCTCCTATCACACATCACACCGGACACTTTTCTCCATCCATTCCAACCTGCCTGCACGCGCTTCTTCACCTCTTTTCCACACTCTCCATTGCTCTGGATTGTTGAGCCTAAGTACTTAAAATCCTCCACCTTCTTTATCTCTGCCCCCTGTAACCTCAAAGTTCCTCTTGGGTCCTTGTCGTTCACACACATGTATTCTGTCTTACTAAGACTAACCTTCAATCCCCTCCTTTCCAGGGCATACCTCCACCTCTCTAGATTTTCCTCCACTTGGTCTCTGCTCTCACTACAGATCACGATGTCATCTGCAAACATCATAGTCCATGGAGATTCTTGTCTAACCTCGTCTGTTAGCCTGTCCATCACCATAGCAAACAAGAAGGGGCTGAGAGCTGACCCTTGATGCAGTCCCACCTCCACCTTGAACTCTTCTGTCACACCAACAGCACACCTCACCACTGTCTTACATCTCTCATACATGTCCTGCACCACTCTAACATACTTCTCTGTCACTCCAGACTTCCTCATACAATACCACAGTTCTTTGAATATATATATATATATATATATATATATATATATATAGAGAGAGAGAGAGAGAGAGAGCGAGAAAGTGTGAGAGAGAAAGTTCTGAAAAGTGGTTAAAAGTACATTTGTAAATAAAGCTCCATTAGAATTCTCTCCATGTATCAGTACTGAATTCTTTTTTTGTTCTTGTATACAAACAATATAACAATTCCGGAAAATGTGTGAATATCATTGTTTCTTCAAAAATATAAAGCTCAGTGGCATAACTGTGGATATGATGGCATGGATTACGACGGAACACCAGTTACTATCATCTACATGATCAATGTCATGAATGCTCCTCACTCACCTCCTCGTATTTTCGGTCGGCCTCCTCAGCAATGTGCTTAGCTTCCTTTAGCTGCATCTCCTGTATCTCCATTTTCTCCTCATCCTTCATGGCACGGTTTTCAATCACTTTCATTCCTCTGGTGGACACAGAGAACCGATCAAGATGATGCCAACCACTGCAACATTAGCTTCAGTATCCTCCAAAGTACCAGTGACTTCCATCTTCCCAGTTACCTTCACTGACTTCAGTACGAGTTTGTAAAAAGCATTCATTTACGACATTAAACTTTTATTTAAGGCTATCTAGATCCAAAATTTTTTTTTTAATAACATTGGTTCGAAAAACATTCTCTAGAGTGTATAAGAGAGCAATTTCTATACAGAATTTTACATTTTATAAAGTCGAGCCCTGTAACAAAAGTAGATATGTTGTTTCTGTCAGCAATAGCAGTGACACAAAAGAACTTCATTCTTATGCAAATATCATGAAGCCTCAACTTTATTGTGGGCTCCGTGCTCACAAGCCTGCACGGGCAACCCAATAAATTAAAAAATGTAAATCGTGCACACATTACTACTGCTGAGTGCGCTTGTACTTCATAGCTTATTCTCGCGTACGCATGTTTCTGTCCACTCACACATGGAAAAATTTTTGGAGCTCTGATCTAAGCTCTGTTCGGTTCCTAAATACTTATATTATAAGACACAAATGCAAAATGTATTCTATGTCCAGTCATCAGTTCAAAATACTATTCATTCTTCAAAAAAAAGGAAGAGATACAGCCCATCATACAATGGGGAATCTTCCCCGACCTCTCGCTCTCATCTGCAGCTTTCTCAGCCTCCTCCAGTTTCTGCAGCGCCGTGCCAAGCCTCTCCTGCGCTCGGTCCAGCTCCTCCTCCACCAGCTGAATCCTACGGTTCAGAGCTGCCACATCGGCTTCAGCCTGAAAACACAGATTTTTTTGGTCAGGGCTTGATGGATAGCAACGTGAGGAGAACAAATAAACACTCATGTGACATCCAAAAGACTGTTGATTTATCCCACACCAACTGACATCATTGATATGAATCCACTGGAAATGCATCAACCAACTTTAATGAGACGTGACGGCAAGGCACTACCACTTAATCTGAGCTTTGGTATGGACTGTCCTGATGTTTTTTTAATTCTCTATTTACTTCAGATATTTTCTATCAAGTACTGTCTTGATAAAAGCACATCATATAGGGGGTACCCCAATAACGTCCCACATTTAAAAAAAAAAAAAATGAAACTATACCAGGAGATGCAGTGCTATGGTCTGTTGGTAGCTACACAACACATTGAATACCTTGAGCTTGAAGAACTAAGTGAAGCACGCCCTGACACAGTACAAAGATCATTGGAGGTGCTGAAAGAAATACAGTATTTTAGGATTGGGTGGTCTCGTTGGTAATGCTAGGTCGCTGGCCCACTTCCCTGATATGACACCTTGTAACAGGATTTTTTTTTTTTTTTTTATGATGGGTGACTTTAAATCATGAATGAATACTCATCGACTCCAAAACTTAAAGCCCTAAAGGTTGCTATATTCAGCAGGACATTGCCACTGTTCCAACTGACATGACCCCTTCAGGCCATGGCAGCCTTTATAAATCACCTCCAAGGTTGTATATACAGTAACGGCCACTATTTGGAGGATGCAAAGTAGTTGTACGAGTTTTGGCCCTTGCGATGTCCTGACGAGCTGTCCAGGGTGTACCCTGCTGTTGCCCAGAGATGGCCGAGATGGGCGCCTACCCTAATTAGGATTAAATGATTCAGAAAATGAATGAATGAATGAGGGAATGTGGGAAGTTTGACTGGGCCACCCTGTATATGTTATACATGCAATATCCTGTATCAGAGCACATCACCCATATCAGTCAAACTCTGATTGGAATGTGGAATGTGAGGACACGCCGGGAGACAGGGAGGTGGCGCAAGCAGTGAGGGAGATGAACCAGTACCACCTCACACTACTTGGCATGTGCGAACCAAGATGGAACTCTTTTGGGGAGACTAAACTGCAGACAGGAGAGACGTTGCTCTACTCAGGCAAAGACAACAAGGACGATCTCCAAGAAGCTGGAGTGGTGTTGCTGTTGTCCATGGGGGCTGCCAGAAGCCTGCATTTAATGTCGGGAAGCTGAAATGACAAGCGACCAAGCAAGCTTTCCAGTTAGCTCTCCACAATCGCTTCCAGGCTCTTCAGACAGAAGACACGGTGACAGTGGAACAGTCAAAGAGCAACTTTGGTTCTTTCATCAAGGGTGTCCTCGGGCGGAGAAGGGTCGTTGGCCCTGCAGCCTCCTGATGGGTTTGTCTGCAGCGCATCATCAGTCTCCGTATCAGAGCCCTGGTTCTTCCAAGAACGGCTAAGTGTTTTGCGTACTGTTGTTGGTTTCCGTAACAAAGCTTGTTTTCCATGAATAGGGTGTTAACTGATAGCTCAACCCCCAACCTGGAGAACCAGGGGAACGTTGAATTCGGAGGAACCCAACTCCTAGATGGATTGTCTACCACAACTGACGAGCTTGATCTACCCTGGGGAGTGCACTTAGTCTGGTCTCTACCCTTCGACCTGTGTGACCCTACCAGGAGACGAATCTCCCGTCACCATAGCTCTCGGGGTCATCGAGACATGCAAACCCCCCCAACCACGACAAGGTGGCACTCACTGGGGAGAGGCTAACGCAGACACAACCCGGCTAACGAAGCAACGTTACAAGGCTAACGCAGAGACAAACAACCATTCACACTTACACACATACTGGGTTAAGAACAGTACTACACTTTAGAAGAAGGGCCAGAGCCGTCTCTATTTTTTGAGAAGGCTAAGGTCTTTTAATAGCTATCAGACACTACTCAGGATATTTTATGAGTCTGTGCCTATCGCTATTCTTGATGCCGTTGCATGTTGGGGCTGCAGGCTGAGGGTTGCAGACACACACAGACTGAACAAACTGATCTGCAGGACCGGTAACATTGTGGGGAAGGAACTGGGCGATAGTATCGGAGTGGTGAATGTTGTCCAAAATAAAGACAATATTGAATAATACCTCCCACCCGCATCACAACCTTCTGATCAGTCACAGGAACATGTTCAGTAAGAAACTAACACCACCTAAATCCTCCACTGACCAACACAGGAAATCATTCCTACCCATTAAACATCTGTACAACCCCGCTACATATCAACAACACCCCATTATACGTTTACATTCTACTGCTTATCATACTGATCCTGTACTCATAATACTGTAGTATAATAATAATGTACATATCACTCACTGACAGGATTCATTCTGTATCTGTTTATATAGATATTAGTAATTTCTGATTTCAGACTTGCATAGAGATATATTGTATTATGTGTATAGATTCCGAATGTGTATATATATATATGTCATTTTTCTTACATTTTCTTTACTCAGACTTTATCTTTATCTCACTCTTTATTGGTTGGAAAGTTCTATCAATTGTTTTCTCCTGAGTCTTGAATTCATCATCTCAGCAAGCAGTTTATTGGAACTGCCAACTCTGTCACTTTACAGACTGTTCTGATATAAAAACTTTAATCACACCTATAATCTTAATTTGCCTCCTGTTGAGAAGTTTTTGTTTGTTTGTTTGTTTGTTTTAATGAATCCTGCAAATATGCTTTTATTTATTCTTCTTAGATAGCCATGGGTTTGAGTAAAATTAATTTTTTTCATTTGCGATTTCCTGTGTGGCTTTACACTTTATCTGGATGCAAAATTAGGCCGAATTAAACTTTCAGAATCAATATAAACACAATAGGTGGGGAAGAAGAGGAAACTGATAACAAAAAAAAACAAAAAAAAACACAAATGCACACAGGAAACAGACGCACTCTACATCCTCTACCCTTCATATTCACATCCCTCCCTCTTTCCCTCTCAGGGTCAGAACACTCCTTCCCTTAGTCACTCCATTCCCCAGATGCTTGGGAATGCATGCCTTATATGGTAAAACACACACACTGGTGAATAACCACAAAAGAGGGCCACATAGCCATGACACCCATTGGTTAAAGGGTGCGAAATGTCTGCATAGCGCCATGTGTGTCCAACACAATATGAGCAGAAAGAATGAGGCTGAGAAATAGTGATCAAGTTGGGGTACACCCCAAAATTACTTGCTACATATTTTGCAGATTTTTCCCTGATATTCACACTGATGGTGTCAGATTAATTTGCTGAACTCTTCAGTCGTATTATTATTATACTGTGTAGTCTGCTTCAAAGCACAGCAACTCAGGCAGTACTGTAGAAAGCAAATCATAGCTTGATACTAATGTGCCTAATGCATTTTACAGATATTCTACAGCATTAAATCTACCTATAAACAGCCAGAAATGTTATCCTTCTCTGACTATAACCATCGGCAATTCACCGTGGTGTATGAAGAATGTAATCATTTAATACTGTACATGACTATGCAATACATGCTGTTAAATGAAATTAGCGAAGTTTATGATGGCAACAGCAACTCATACAGTATTAATCTGCCTTTTAATTATTATTCATAACAATCAATATAATATAACAGCAGAACTAAAAGTGTTTTATTCTTTAGTGATCTTAGTCTGGCTGCATGGTTGTATAATGGTAAGCTGGTTTCTATTTCTGGGTTTGGCGGTTTCTGTGTGGCATGTGCATGTTCTCTCTGTGCTTGTGTAGGTTTCATCTGGGTACTCCAGTTTGAGCATTCACATTATGCTAATTAGCTGTTCTTAATTGACTTCCAATGTCTGAGTGTGAATGGCTTTGTTTGTGTGTGTGTTGCCCCGAAATTGTCTGGTGTGCTGTTCAAGGTGTCTAGCCTGCTGTCTCAAGGTATCAAATTTTTTGTTTTTAATATACTGTATTGAGTAAATCTATATTGTATATAGTAGAAATGATCTTTGAGTATTGTGATTAAAAAAAAAAAATTTCATATTACCACTCATGCAGAGCCTAATACAGGGATCTCTTGCTACTTTATGCTTCGATTCATGCGGCTTCAGTGCATTTGCATTGTGTGTGTTTTTTTTTTTAATATTCATCGATTTAAAAAATAAAGAAATTAAGGAAGAATAGAGGAAAAAGTGAAGGAAAATGTCGCAAAAACAAGGCCAATTATGCAAAAAATACCCCTAAACAAACAAAACAAAAAAACAACCCAAAACCTCCCATCAAATCTACTTACATTGTTGTGAGGTGCACATCTGAGTGCGTACACGCACATCTGTATGTGTGTGTATTTATATTTTATGCGTTATTTTTTAATGTTTAATTTTTATTATAAGAATTTATAGCATTGAATATGTGTTTATTGATATTATATACACATATACATGTACATATATGTCAGTCAGTGCGGGTTGGGGGGGGGAGGGTGATCCTACTTTGTGGAATTTGAGGGTCGCAGGGGGATCTTGGTCCCAATTAAACGCAAAAAGTGAGGGATCCCAGTATTGTAATGAGCACACATAAGTGGTATACTGCTGATCAAGTTTATAAACTGATTCACTAATTAAGCAGAATGTATACCGTAGATGTATGAACCATCCCAATCATTAAATTATGACAGAAAAAATTTAAAAAAATTCATCAAATTTGGTTTACTATGTAAAGCTGCTTTGTGACATTGTTAAATGTAAAAAGCACAGTACAAATGAAACTGAATTGCACTTCCCAGGTAAGCGAACATTTTCTAGTGTTCACAACTTAAAGAGTCTTAAATGTCAAGATTGTCTGGTGGGTTGTGGGTTACTAAGTGACAGCCTATAATGTATATAAAAAATAAATCCTGCATCCTTCTAGGGCCCATCCTGGTGTTTTGAAGTTCCTATGCATCTACTTATGATACTTACGGCTTCAAACAGTGACTGTAACTGTTTGCTCAAGATTATAATAGATTGACCAAACCCATTTCACAGGTCACAAGATGAGAAATGATGGTGATCTGATAGGAAGTATTTAAAACAAACAAAAAAATCCAAATAATTTGTGAATTTTCAGGAGCATAACCAGGCCACATTCACAGAACCAGATTCCTCACATCTCCATCCATGTAAATGGAGCTTCATTTAAATCCAGGACCACTTCCTGTCTATCTGCATGTTGATCTCGGTACACAGGAAGCATAGACGTGAAACAGGAATGACATCCTCATTCAGCCTCTCAGAGATCAGAACAATCCACATGAAGGGACAAAGGAAGCTCAGTAGTGTGACAGTCACCCCTAAAACACCTTAACCATATCATAACCCCGAGACCTCAACCTCCAGATTTAAGGTAGTAAAGTTAACCTTTCTGAATATCCAGCTAGCATTAACAGCAAATATTTATCAAAATGACTTAAAATACCTCATGTAATCTCTGTCAGGTTAGCTCATGTCAGCTTACAGGCTAACAAAATTAGTACAGACAAAATTCTAGAAACACATTTATAAACAACCAGATATGAGTGTAGAGAGACACTTGCTTCAAACTTCTCATTTCTATATAAGGACTTAAAATACATCCTGTAACTAGTGACTAACCATGAAGCCTGAAAGTGGAAAGTTCAGTTCAGTTCATTTTCTGTAACCGCTTAATCCTAATTAGGGTCACAGGGAGGCTGGCGCCCATCTCAGCGCGAGGGCAAAGTACACCCTGGACAGCTCGCCAGGCCATCGCAGGGCGGAAACATGCTGACTGCTTTGCAGCTACTCTTTTTACGAAAGTCAGCAATGGTTCTTTTACATGCCGCTCACCATACACAGTGAGAGACATGATAAGCCTTTGATAACCCAGTTAGCTGCACTTGGGGCAACAGTGACAACCTTATGGAGAGTGGGATTCAAACCCCCAACCTTTGGATCAGTGATCCAGTGCCCTATACCACGAGGCCACCACTGCCCAGTGGAAAGTTTTAATGATAATGATGGGCAAAAATATCAACAGTTCCATCAGATGTTTCCGTAAATTAAAATCAATACTGGTTCACAGCTCACAAATAATATGATACAGGCTGATTATTTTAATCAGTTTTAGACATTATTGGTAAAAGAGAGTTACCCCACCTGGTGTAGATCCTGAAATCACCAACTTAAAGCAAACATGAATAAATGTGCAATGAAAGATAGGTTGAATCTCAAATGGCTGCTTCTCTCTCTATATATGTGCACAACACACCCAATAGTGAGGCATTTAGTCCTCAATTTCCTATTTGATCTACAAGTCCCCTGTCCACTGCCAGTCTAATATATGTTTATTTCTTCAAACATTTAAGGCCTTTTCTTTTTTATGTGCAAGTCTCTGACATTTGGTGCCAAGTTTGTTTAAGTGTAAATAGGGTCACAGGGACTCGAACCGCCAACCTTAGGATCAGCGATCCAGCAGCCTTTACCACCAGGCCACCACTGCCCACTATTTGAATCTGACTTAAACTTTTTAAAAGAAGTACAGAAGACAACAAGAAGTCACCAGCCAGGTCAGGATTATTTAATCCAACCATCATATATCAGCAACCCATTATCATTATCCTGTAGGACAGAGACTATAATGGACATCCTGTCTGCGCCCTTCGCAGGAAACAGGGGTATGTGCTCACTTTTCATTCATACTTAGTTTCTTTAAACCCAGTTTCAAAAAAGCTCAGGAAAGTTTTGCATTAATTCAGCATTCATTCCAATTTTCTACACATAGTAAAGGATGTTATTGTCATAAGGCGCTCAAACCTGAAGACGTGGGGCTGAAAGGTTCTGTCCCAAATCGCACCCCGAACTAATACACAGTGTGCTATAGGGAATACTGTTTAATGTACTACAATGCCGTATTATTTACACAGACTCGGGAAGAAATATAATAAAAGTCCTTCAGGTTAACCTTTAAAAATAATCCTGAGTTTAGAAAAAGAGAAAAACAGAGATTAAAGGAGCTGAGAGAAGGGAAAAGAGGACAGGGAGTGGATAGAGGTTTTTTTTTTTCATTGCTCACTTTTTCCCGTTGCTGCCGTTCCAGCTCGAGCTCTCTCTGTAAACCCAGCGCGCGCTCCTCCGCACCGTCCGCCTGCGCGTGCAGAGCCTGGATCTTTCTCTTAACCGAGTCCAAAGACATTACACCTGCCATGCTCTGCTCTTTAAATGTTTAATTACAAAAAAATACGAAAAATAAATAATTCAGAGTATATAATTCTTAAATTTCCGTTAAACCGAAGTTGTAAACGACTGATAAATCGCGAACGTGTGAAAGTGAACAGTGATGAAACTCGTTTTTCTGTCCTTTACAGCTCTGCTCATACTAAAATGTTCAGAGTTCCTGTCTTTCTTGGCTTTTAGGAATGTAACGGATGACTACGCACTGAATCCAACCATTAAAAAACGGGCTGCTGAGGAAAACCCAGCTGCAAAACGTCACGGCGGAGGACCAATAGAAACACGGCTTTCTGAATATTTTAAACATGGGCGGGTATAACAAATGAGCAACAAGCGAATGTTCATTCATTTATTTCTGCAACCGCTTAATCGTAATTAGGGTTGAGGGGAGGCTGGCGCCCATCCCAGCCGACTCCGGGCGAGGGCAGAGTACACCCTGGACAACTCGACAAGCCAACACAGGGCAGAAACATGCTGATGGCTTTGCAGCTACTCTTGTCGAAAGCAGCAATGGTTCTTTCACATGAACCTCTCACCATAGACAGTGGCTGGCCTTTGATAACCCAGTTAGCTGCACTGGGGGGAGGGGGGCAGTGACAACCTTGTGGAGAGTGGGACTCGAACCCCCAACCTTACGATCAGCAATCCAGCACCCTATACCACTAGGCCACCCCTGTCCAGTATTTCTTTAACCGCTTAAAGATAATTAGGGTGGCATGGAGGCTGGCGCCCATCTCAGCCGACTCCAGGCGAGGGCAGAGTACACTCTGAACAGCTTGCCAGGCTATTGCAGGGCAGAAACATGCTGACGGCTTTGCAGCCTACATAAGCTAATGTCCTTTCATTACATTTTACTGAATTTAAGAATGTTTATAAAAAGTATTTATACATTTAAATTTGAATATTTTATAAAGAGCAGAGAAATTTATGACTGGGCATCATAAGTACTTTTTGGTGACTTTCTCAATCACTCACTCACTCATTTGCCAAGCTGATTAATCTGTACTACTTTAGCATTCTGAAAATTGTACAAGATAGAGAAAAGGTGGGCCAGAGATGATGGTACACACACAAATGTAAAAATCAAATGAGGATTGTCCATCCAATGTTACATAAACATGCTTAGAAAAACATGTTAAAATTTACAGTATTGTAGTTATATTTGTTTATTTTTATTATTATTAATAATATTATTAATTATTACTATCCATTTATTCATTTGCCAATCCATTTTATCCTACTAGGGTTGCAGGGAAGCTGGAGTTGACCTTAAACTACTCTGGACAAAGGCAGGGTACATCCTGAGTAGCTCGCCAATCCATCCCATTACCAAAATTACTACTACTACTATTATTATTGTTAATCTTATTATTATTATTCTTTTCTTTTCAGCTTTTTCCTGTTCTCGAGAGTCGCCACAGCGAATCATCTGATTCACACATTTGATTTGACACAACCCTTTTAGCAAAGGACAGAAACACGCTGACGGCTTTGCAGCTACTCTTTACAAAAGTGAGCAATGGTTCTTTTACATGCCTCTCACCATAGACAGTGAGAGACATGGCCCGCCTTTGATAACCCAGTTAGCTGCACTGGGGGGACAGCGACAACCTTGTGGGGACTTGAACCCCCAACCTTAGGATCAGCGATCTTGCGCCTTATCCACTAGACCACCACTGCCCCATTATTATTATTATTATTATTATTATTATTATTATTATGTTGTTGTTGTGGTTGTTGTATTGTTGTTGTCATCAAGTTGAGTTTACACTGGGGCCACAATGTCCATGATCTCTACAATTTGAGAGAGTTGTTATGCATGTGGGAGTTCGTGGGATCAATAGTGACAAAATTATTGAATGTCAAAAATTTTAACAGGATTTTTATGATTTCAGGGCAGTGGTGATGAGGTGGTAAGGTGCTGGATCACTGATCCCATGGTTGGGGGTTCAAACCCCACTCTCAACAGATTGCCACTGTCTCCCAGTGCAACTATCTGGGTGATCAAAGGCCAGCACTGTCTATGGTGAGAGACATGTAAAAGAACCAGTGCTGACTTTTGTAAAGAGTAGGCTGCATAGCGTGTTTCTACCCTGCGATAGCCTGGCGAGCTGTCCAGATGTACTCTGCCCTTGCCTAAAACTGGCTGAGATGGTCACCAGCCTCCCCATGACCCTAATTAGGAAGTGGTTCCGTAAAAGAATGAATGAGGATTATGATTTACTACAATTTGACAGTAGTCTTGATAGAGCGGGTAATTCTTGGAGAGCATAATAGAGCTTAGCAAAAAAAATTAAGACCATGATGCAACATCATAGGAGATCATGATCAACTTGGAACTGCAATTTCTTCAAGTTTTAACTCTTTGATGCATTCTGCCTCCTTTTTGTATCCCAAGCATGCTCATAAATCATAGAGCTCCACTCATTTTTACATTTTTTAGATCATAGACATTATGGCCCCAAATGCAGCCATGAAGGGGGGGGGGGGGTAACCAGTGTCTCTCCCCTTTATGCCGGTCCCAAGCCCAGAGAAATGCAGAGGGTTGCAACAGGAAGGGCATCCGGCGTAAAACTTTTGCCAATTTACAAAATGCAAATCATAAACACAAATCTCATACCGGATCGGTCGAGGCCCGGGTTAACAACAACCGCCATCAGTGCTGTTAGCCAACAGGGTGCTGGTGGAAATTGGACTACTGTTGGTCAAAGACGTCGAAGAAGGAGAGGCGGGAGGTGTGTCTGTAGGCAGAGAGAAAACAGGAAAAGCACGAGTCTAGGACTGAGAGTAGGGACTTTGAATGTTGGAACTATGCAAGGAAAAGATAGAGAGCTGGCTGACATGATGCAGAGGAGGAAGGTGGACATACTGTGTGTTCAGGAGACCATGTGGAAAGGTATCAAAGCTAAAAGCTTAGGAGCAGGGTTTAAGCTGTTTTATCATGGTGTGGATGGGAAGAGAAATGGAGTAGGAGTCATCTTGAAGGAGGAGTTGGTCAGGAATGTTCTAGAAGTGAAAAAGTGTCAGACAGAGTGATGAGTCTCAAGTTAGAAATTGAAGGTGTGATGTTCAATGTTGTTAGTGCTTATGCCCCACAGACAGGATGTGAGCTAAAAGAGAAGGAGAGATTCTGGAGTGAGTTAGATGAAGTGATGCAGAATACCCCCAGAGGTGAAAGAGTGGTCATTGGTGCAGACTTCAATGGACATTTTGGTGCAGGCAACAGAGGGGACGAGGAAGTGATGGGCAGGTTTGGTATCCAGGACAGGAACACAGAAGGACAGATGTTGATCGATTTTGCAAAAAGGATGCAAATGGCTGTGGTAAATACTTTCTTCAAGAAGAAACAGGAGCATAGGGTGACCTATAGAAGCGGAGGCAGGAGCACACAGGTAGACTACATCTTGTGTAGGCGATGTAATTTGAAGGAAGTCAGTGACTGCAAAGTAGTAGTGAGTGAGAGTGTTGCCAAACAACATAGGATGGTGGTATGCAGGTATGCAGGATGACGCTGATGGTGTGGAAGGTGAAGAAGGCAAAGGCAGAGCAGAAAACAAAGTGGTGGAAGTTGAAAAAGGAAGAGGGTCGTGTTGTCTTCAAGGAGAAGGTGAAACAGGCTTTGGGTGGTCAGGAAGTGCTTCCAGATGACTGGACAACCACTGCAAATGTGATCAGGGACACAGGTAGGAGAGTACTTGGTGTGTCCTCTGGAAGGAAAGTAGATAAGGAGACTTGGTGGTGGAATGAGGAAGTGCAGGAGTGTGTACAAAGGAAGAGGTTAGCTAAGAAGAAGTGGGACATTGAGAGGACCGAAGAGAGTAAACAGGAGTACAGGGAGACACAGCGTAAGGCGAAAGTAGCAGTGGCTAAGGCCAAACAGAGGGCGTATGATGACTTCTATGATAGGTTGGACAGTAAAGAGGGAGAAAATGATCTATACAGGTTGGCACAGCAGAGAAATAGAGATGGGAAGGACGTGCAGCAAGTTAGATTGATAAAAGACAGAGTGGGAAATGTATTGACTGATCACAGAAGTGTGCTGGGAAGATAGAAAGAGTACTTTGAAGAGCTGATGAATGAGGAAAATGAGAGAGAAAAAAAGAGTAGAAGAGGTGACCATTGAGGAGCAAGACGTAGCAAAGATTAGAAAGGGTGAGGTGAGGAGGGCACTGAAGAGGATGAAGAATGGAAAGGCAGTTGGTCCTGATGATATACCTGTGGAGGTATGGAAGTGTCTAGGAGAGGTAGCAGTAGATTTTCTGACAAGAACATTCAACAAGGTCTTAGAGAGTGAGCAGATGCCAGAGGAATGGAGGAGAAGTGTGCTGGTGCCCATTTTTAAGAACAAGGGAGACGTGCAGAGTTGCAGCAACTACAGAGGGATAAAGTTGATGAACCATACGATGAAGTTATGGGAACGAATAGTGGAAGCTAGACTAAGGGCAGAGATCAGCATTTGTGAGCAACAGTTTGGTTTCATGCCAAGAAAGAGCACCACAAATGCAATGTTTGCTTTGAGGATGTTAATAGAGAAGTACAGAGAAGGTCAGAGGGAACTGCATTGTGCCTTTATGGATCTGGAAAAAGCATATGACAGGGTGCCAAGAGAAGAACTGTGGTATTGCATTAGAAAGTCTGGAGTGGCAGAGAAGTATGTTAGAGTGGTGCAGGACATGTACGAGAGCTGTAAGACAGTGGTGAGGTGTGCCGACGAATTCAAGGTGGAGGTGGGACTGCATCAAGGATCAGCTCTGAGCTCCTTCTTGTTTGCGATGGTGATGGTCAGGCTGACAGACGAGGTTAGGCAAGAATCTCCATGGACTATGATGTTTGCAGATGACATTGTGATCTGTAGTGAGAGCAGAAAACAAGTACAGGAAAATCTAGAGAAGTGGAGGTATGCCCTGGAAAGGAGAGGAATGAAGGTTAGCCTCAGAAAATCAGAATACATGAATGTGAATGAGAAAGACCCAGGAGGAACGGTGATGTTACAGGGAGCAGAGATAAGAAAGGTGGAGGATTTTAAGTACTTAGGCTCAACAGTCCAGAGCAATGGAGAGTGTGGAAAAGAGGTGAAGAAGCGTGTGCAGGCAGGCTGGAATGGTTGGAGAAAAGTGTCCGGTGTGATGTGCGATAGGAGAGTGTCAGCAAGAATGAAAGGAAAAGTGTACAAGACGGTGGTGAGGTCAGCGATGTTGTATGACTTAGAAACAGTGGCGCTGAGGAAAAGGCAGGATGCAGAGCTGGAAGTAGCAGAGATGAAAATGTTGAGGTTCTCTCTGGGAGTCACGAGGATGGATAGGATTAGAAATGAGCACATCAGAGGGACAGCCCATGTAAGATAAAAAGTCAGAGAGGCTAGATTGAGATGGTTTGGACATGTACAGAGGAGGGATAGTGAGTATATTGGCAGTAGGATGTTGAGGTTAGAACTACCAGACAGAAGGCCTAGAGGACGACCAAAGAAGAGATTTATGGATGTGGTGAAGGAGGACATGAGGGTCATTGGAGTAATAGAAGAATATGCAGAGGACAGGGTGAGATGGAGGCGGATGGTTTGCTGTGGCAACCCCTGAAGGGAACAGCCGAAAGGAAAAGAAGAAGACATTATGGCCCCAAACGTAAACTCAGGTTTAACCCATTCTATACCCACGATACACATGTTTTTATCTAAGAGGATTCAAGCCCCTGTAGAACTTGTTCATGAGAAAAATAATCCATAATTAGCCTAAAGCAAAGTTCACACAGAAAAAATGGCCTTTCCCTGCATGGGGCTCAAACCCAGGACTTTCTGGCCTCTGACCGTTCTCCACCATCATGCCCCCATTTCTCTATATTAACAGGCTGGTTATTATATTATCTATAATCATGGCCCTGCCTGTGTTACAAAGTGCTGACTTTGGAGACTCACAAATGTTTATCGACAATCGCGTCCTTTTGTAATTTCTTGGTATCACGATTGTTGATATCCAGCTCAGTTTATCTTGATGATCCATCATATTAGTCAAATAATATATAGGATCGAATCAATGATCTATTAGAACAAACACATCAATCAAAACTTTATTTTGGAAAGATGTGATCCAATGCAAACTTTGGACATTAAATTATTTTTCACATGGCAGGCTATGTAAAATGCAACCAGAGACAGGAGGCACCGATTTCATTACACATGAGTCTGGCCTTTTTTGGTTTGTTTTGGCTGGATTCTTAAAATTCCAAAGCTGCTGTGCTGCAAATCCCCTCTTACACCCCCTATTGCCCTATTGCTCCTTACACGTATCAGTAACAGGCATGCAAAAAGATTTTGCCCCCAACCCAGTCAGAAGGTTTTGTTTGCTGTGGGGGTTTTCTTTACTCTTTCCTCCTCTTTTATATTTAGGAATTCAGATGTATAATTATTTCATGGTTTGGCCTAATTCATGACATGTGGCATGGTGGACTTGAGCAGATTTCCAGGCCTAAGTTCCATAGAAAGTACTATAAACAGCACTGTTTTTCCGACACGTTAAGCTTCCTTACAGAGGGTTTACATTTGTAAAATGCTTGCACACTTTGAGAGACCAGAGGAGAGCTGAGGGTTTCTTCATGGACCACAAGGTTGGTTTCCTAATTGTGCTGTTTACTAATACAATCCTATGTAGAATGAGCATGTAGTACTCTCAGATGGCTTAAGCACATGCAAAAACAGAGGATTATGCAGAGTAATACACTTTAAAGAGGTTTCAGGCTTCTATTTTTAGTTAAAGTAATCAGTGACTGATCATTTCTGCCACAACCTCAAGTTAAACAGTGAAAAAATAGACACTGGACATAAACAAGGTGAATAAAAAAACTGGATAATGTGAAACTGGATTTTTCACATCCTCACATGATGAGAGTCATAAACAAAGTCTCATTGCTCACGAACGCCTTGCATGTGAGTATTAGGAATAATACACTACACTGAGCTGCTGGAAAGACTCAGACTCATGATAAGGACCAACTGGTAGAAATGTGCTAGCATGGTTAAGTCCTTCCTTCTTTCAAGAAAAAAAATAATAAAAATATGCCACATTGCTTTATTTGCTATTAGAAATAGCTACAAGTGAAATATTTAATTTTGTGAAACTAAGAACATATGCACCACCAAACGTGATCGACTCGACAGCAGCGCAGTGCGAAAGTGGTTAACACCTCGCAACAAACAAGTTCTAGCTTCCAACATATATTTCAAGTATGCACAGTCTGTATAGCGTTTCTTCTCATGTCCTCCCACAGTCCAAAAACATGTGGATTAGGTCAGCTGGCTGATACAAATTATGAGTAATAGTGAAGGTAAATATGATTGGCTGTCCGTCTCACTGTAGCATCTTTACAATAGACTGGTGTCTTGTCCAGGGTGTATCTCACCTCTTAGCTCAGCTGGAGGTCATGTGCATAATTTTAGATAGGGAATGGTATCTTAAGGCAGACTAACACACTCGAAGGTTAAAAAAAAAAGAAAGAAAAATAAATTGATTTTATGTTTAAGAGAAAGAGGAAGAGGCAAGTTGAACAGAGAGCGGAAAGTTCAGAGGAAGCATATGGAGCAGGGAGGCTATGCAGTAGACAAGAGATGGGCCATGAATGGCTGATAATGTTACTAGACCAAAACACAACGGTAGGCTGTATGATTTTTTTTGTGTAGTGTTACAGGTTCTACCACAAGGTCAGAGAACCTGTGTCTCAAGTTCAACTCTCAAAATGTTGGAACCAGTTCAAACCTTCTGGTCTGGTTGGAACTGGTTGGAACCAGTTCAAACCAGTTCTGACCGGTTTAAACCGGTTCCATCCGGTTTGAGCCAGTTCCGACCAGTTCTGACCGGTTTGAAATGGTTCCGACTGGTTTGCACTGGTTAGGTTCCCATGGTTCAAATTGATGGTTCAAACGAGTTCCGACTTGTTTGAACCGGTTCCGATGAGGACGAGGAGAACTGGTCGGGACTAGCTGGTCCGGTTTGGTCCAGTTGGAACCGGTCGAAACTGGCCTTGTCCATTAGGGACCGGTGTGGTCCGGTTGGGAAACCAACTTTTACTCATGCATACAATAATTCTTATTTTTTTGCCTTCTGTGATGTTTTGAACTGGGTTTTAGCGCCTAACGACACTATAATTCGTAGGTAACGGTATTCGTTTACACTAATTGGTTGCAACTTGTAGTAGCAGTGATTCACTGTTGTGTAACATTAATGCAGTGTTCACTCATGCTGGTTTTTTGTTTGTTTGTTTTTTGTTTTTTTTTACAGACAACAGACTTGTAATTTTTTTAAAATAAAAAATAAATATTCCCAAGTAATAAATTGTGATGTTTTTATGTGTCATGAAATTCTCCCTGTCTCTCTGTCGTGCGAGCAGCACCACTCTCTTCCACAAACAAACACACTTGGAAGAGAGAAAACTAGAAAAGAAAATAAGAAAATTAATGTAGGTCATGTGTTTTATTGGTTTTGACTTTGATGGTAGATTTACAAAGCATGCTAACTCTACTAGCTACCTACACTTACCTGATGCGGCAACAAAGTACTTTTTGAACAGATTCTATGAAATTGGGAAAATAAAGTTATTCTGGTATTTGGAAGGCAGAGTATGACTACAAGGAATCGCTTCAGTCATAGTTAAGTATAATTTCTCTTCCACCTTTTAATAAAATATCCTCAACATTTTTAAACAAAAAATCTGTTGCTGTGTGAGCCAAATGTTGAGCTGATCCATGTGATATAACTCAGTCAAAGTTCCAATCACTAGAGTTGCACATCGGTTTGTGATGCTCTGAGCTTATCTACACAAATGTGAGGACAAGAATGTATGACACTCGCTGTCTTTCACAATCACAAGTACATGATCAAAGCCAGCTCACAGCTGGTAGTGCAGGAGCCATCACTGAATCATACACTCAGCATGAAATTAGGATGAATAATGCAGTGTGACTTTTGAGTCATGAGAACTGGCTCAAAAACAAGATCTCGAAAAATGAAATGTTATATATTCTGATTTATATATATATATATATATATATATATATATATATATATATATATATATATATATATATATATATATGTTCCAGCTAACTGTGAATAAAAGTGGTGTCCTAAAATATATGTCTTTTTGGTTAATATAATTATTTTTGTTTGTTTGTTTGGCTGGTTGGTTGGTTGGTTGGTGTTTTTGTTTGTTTGTTTTGTTTTGTTTTGTTTTGTTTCTAAATTATAAGTTTTTGGATACCTTATATTTCCTGATCCATCCAGTATTCTGACAAATCCAAAATATCATTGTTCAATTTAAATTTCATCACAAAACACCCCCTCCCCTCTTTTTTAGCAAATTCTTCTGACTTACATCAGCAGCTTTCTTCTCAGAAAGTTCCAGTTTGTCCTGGGCATCCTTCAGAGCCTCAGAATACTTGTCCAGCTCATCTTCAGTCTGCTTCAGCTTCTTCTGTAGGCTGACCAGCTCATCATCCAACTGGAAGACACATAACACATTAGTATACTGTACATGATTATTGTTAATATTTTTGTAAATTCTGAATGTACTGTTTTTCTATACAGAGCTATAATAATTCAACAACAGACTACATTCAATAATATATTGATATGTGTTACGAAACAGGGAAGCTTATTAGCAAGAAACTATTATTATTGATAATAAGACATAATAAAGGAATTTTAAGACAAGTTTGGGTCTTGCTATAAAAGTTCAGTTCATTTTCTGTAACCACTTAATCCTAATTAGGGTTGCAGGGAGGCTGGCGCCCATCCGAGCCTTCTCCGGGTGAGGACAGAGTACACCCTGGACAGCTCGCCAGGCCATCGCAGGGCAGAAACACACTGACGACTTTGCAACTATTCTTGTCGAAAGTCAGCAATGGTTCTTTTACATGCCTCTCACCATAGACAGTGAGAGACATGGCCGGCCTTTGATAACCCAGGTAGCTGCACTGGGGGGGGGGGGACACAGTGACAACCTTAAGAAGGGTGGGACTCAAACCCCCATCCTTAGGATTAGCGTTCCAGCGTCCTATACCACTAGACCACCACTGACCTTGCTATAAAAGTATAAAACATTTTACAGATGGTATTTTCTAGTTCAGCGAATTAGTTCTGCACCTTTAAAACTACATAATTCTTCCTACAATTCCAAACAATGAATTTGATGAGGTCAGAACATTGTGCTGACAAATACACAATAAATATATTTTTAACTATACTGTTACTCTGACTGCAAGCTTTTCTGTTATTTTTACGTCGCTAGACTCTTGGATCAATAATCTACTAAACCATAAAACCAAACATTTTGTTTTATACACACTGAAAGGGAAAATGTGTCAGGTAAGTAAGTGATAAATGTGAGAACATCCCATTAAAACACTTGTGCCAGTCAGCAGGAAAACAAAACCAGGCCCAGTGAGCTGATAATATGACTTATTTTTAGCGTAAGTTGAACACTGTGCTAGCATGCGGTGTTCAGTGTTCACAAACACTCTTCACTAATCTTAGTCTAATCAGTCCACTAGCATTCCTGTGGTGTTCGAGAAGAACCTGCCAAGATTCCTGGCAGCCAAAAGAGTAAATCACTCAAGAGTGCTCTCAGTCTGGAACGGTAAGTGGATTATATTTAGCAATTTGTTAAGACATTTTAACGACGTTAAAGTAAGACGTTTAGTGTGAATTAAACGTTTTTATACAACTTTGCTTTGGTGACTAGTTTCCACTCCAATTTATATAATATGTTTTTATTAATCAAAATGTAATCTATAATAGCAGCTTATTCACATGGAATGTTATGGGAGACATGCCACATAAGTTCGGTTTGATAATAAAGGGATCATTTTTTGCTGTAAACTGTTTATATAATATTTATGGAAGAAGTCTGGAAGGACATTATAGTTTTTTCTAATTGTGCAAAGGTTCCACAGCTATAAAATTAATAAAAAATATATAAAGAATGCCGTGTTTCTCATTATTAAATTTTACAGTGTAATAATTACTAGATCCCTGTATAATAACTAGAATAAATCACGTTAGGATGTGCAGTTTTATATATATATATATATATATATATATATATATAAAAAGCGAGATGCTACCACGGATTTACACTACAGTACTACTAACACTAACTGTTCCACACAATGCACAACACCATCTTTCATTCCTGATCTCCTTCCATACCTGCTTACACCTATCTTCTGCCGCTTTCTGTTCGGTCTCAGCCTGCTCCGCCCTGTCGATGGCGTTCTCTTTGTCCAGCTTCAGCATCTGCATCTTCTTCTTGATGGCCTCCATGATGATAATCTGACCTCAACCAAGCCCAGCAATAAATCAAAAACTCAAAGCAGATCCTCCAGTAGAGAGAGGAGAGAGGACGAGAACTGCAGATGCTGAGCTGAAGCAGACCACAATGCCTGAGCTCACCGTTCTGAACCTTACAGGGCATAGCATTAAGCCTCCTCCCTTTTCTAGCTCCCTGAATTCATATCAGCCCACTTGGATGGAGGAATGGCTTGGACCAAAATCATTCATAGCAGCTCAAAACGCTTGCCCTTATTTGGACCTGTTGAATCTTGCTTTAAATAAAAAAAGTGATAGAGGTCTGTGTGTGAGAGAGGACCTACTTCCAAATTTAACCCTAGACTAGAACACAGTGTGGATGTGAAGAAGGTTACAAGATGCACAAGTGAGGTCATATAGTTGCGAATATCTATTTCATTAGATAAATGAAGACATAGATTGTTCAGCAGGGCTGCTTTGGCTAATTATAATTAGCCTGCTACAAACTGTCATTATGCAAGGACGCTATTCTCGTTGCTGAAGAGTCATTTCATAAAACGAAAAGTTTTTCATGCTTAAATACTAAAAACGTCAAGCAGCGAGAGAGAACTGCCTTAGATGTCTAATATATAAGACATCATTACATAACTTTCTTATCACTGGACTTGAATCCAGCCTCCAATGACAGATACTGAGAAGACATACAATGGGTTGATTAACTTCCCGTAGAAATTGTAATTCTAGATAGGAATTCATGCATTCATCCTCAGGAATCCTTTTTCCTGGTCTTGGCTTCTGTCCCAGGAATAATGGGTGTGAGACAGGAATGCACCATGGATAGGTTTTCAGACAATCTCAGGATATCATGCATGCCCAGGTTGTAAGCGAATACAGTGATCCCTCGCTAATTTGTACTTCAGTTTCTGCGGCTTCAGTGCATCGCAGGTTTTTTAAAAAATATTCATCGAAAAATAAAAAAATAAGGAAATTAAGGAAAAATAGGGAAAAAGTTAAGGGGCCGTAAAACAAAGTCAATTAAGCAAAAAAAATCCCAAACAAACAAAAACAAAACTATTTACATTTTTATGTGAGGCGCGCATTTGTGTGTGCGCACGCATGTGCCTGTATGTGTGTGTATTTATATTTTATTTACATCTTATACATTATTTTACATTATTTTTGAATGCTTAATTGTTATTATAAGCATTTATAGTGTTGAATATGTATTTATTGATATTATATACACATATACATGTACGTATACATCAGTCGGGGGGGGGGGGGGTGTCGATCCTACTTCACGGAAATCGGCGGTCGCAGGGGATCTTGGTCCCCATTAACCACGGAAAGTGAGAGATCCCTGTACATTTACAATGAACAGATTTGACATAATCTGATAAAATAAAAATAACACAGCCAAAGCTCTTAATCCTTCTTGAGTTTGGGTAAAGCTTCAGCTGTCTACGCCCTAAACAGCTTACCAGACCATTGCAGGGCCAACACACGCAACACACACACACACACACACACACACACACACACACACACACACACACACACACACAACAATTCACTGTCATCTACACCTAGGGGCAATTTAGAGCAGCCAATTAGCCTAAAGTGCATATCTTTCAACTGTGGGAGGAGACTGGAGGACCTAGAAAAAAACAAAGCACACAGAGAATATGAAAACTCATCTCATCTTCTTCCGCTTAATCTGAGGTCGGGTTGCGGGGGCAGCAACCTAAGCAAAGATGTCCAGACATCCCTCTCCCCAGCCACTTCCTCCAACATGCCGGCGAACATGAAAACTTCACAGGGAAATGCCCATTGGAACTCAAACCCAGGAAATTCTTGCTGTGAGGAGGATGTGCTATGCCACTGTGCAAACATCTGCCATAACACACCAGTGAAAACACACATTTCTCCAAATTGACGCAGTTGCACACACTGTTTTTGAGGCCAATCATTTTTTGACAAAAGTAGGTACCTACCCATACACATATCAACCCAGCACATATCAACAAATCACATTATGAAGAAAAGGTGAAATGAACGTGAAAGTGCAAATGCCTGTTCACTGCTTGATTCTCTGACAAGTCAGAGGATGCCAGTGCTATAGAGAATTAAATAACAAGTGAGCATTTGTGATTTCTGAGCACTCTACTCCATAATGTAATTTGCGTTAGGCTTTGTTAGATCAGTGCTCAAATATCAAGTAATATCAAGACAAAGAACTTATTTAATATAATTTGAAAACATTGGATTTGTGCACATGGAGAGATTTCCTTTTGGCTTTTTTTCCTTTATCAGGGGTCGCCACAGCGAATGATTCGCATGTTTGATTTGGCATAGGTTTTTATGTCGGAAGCCCTTCCTGACACAACCCTTTAGCAAGGGACCGAAACACGCTGACAGCTTTGCAGCTACTTTTTACAAAAATCAGCAATGGTTCTTCTACATGAATTTGTTACCATAGACAGTGAGAGACATGGCCAGCCTTTGATAACCCAGTTAGCTGAACTGGGGGGACAGTAACAACCTTGTGCAGAGTGGGCCTTGAACCCCCAACCTTAGTGATCCAGCGCCCTATACCACCAGGCCACCGCTGCCCCTAGATTTATGAACGCAGGTTTGGGGAAAAACAGATCAGGAAAAAAGACATGAGCATATCACCCTGATCTAATTTTACACTGCACTGGCTCCCAGTTAAATTTCAAATCGAATAAAAAATATTACTTTTAAGACTACTGCAGGAGGCAGACCTTTCTCTTTCAAAGCCCCACGGTAATTGAATATTTTTCCAGTTAATGTTCAGGACTCAGACACAGTCTCTGTTTTTAAGATAAGGCTGAAAACTTACTTGTTTAGTGGAGCATTTTGTTAACAGGCTTTTATAAGGTCAAGGACCAGATCTGGGGTCTCAGGAATAGAAAGTTCTGCTGTCATTTCCTTATTCTACATGCTCACCCGGGTTCGTCAGACAATGGGGTGGTTGATTGCCCAACGTCACAGGGTGCCCTCAAGTCTGCCGTAACTCAGGTTCCCTCTCATTTAGTTATACTGCCACAGTCAGTTATTCCGGAGTCCCTGTTTGCACTCAGCAATAATAAATTCTTCTCCAGTGGTACCTCAATTTACGAAATTAATTCATTCCGGAAGTGGTTTCGTAACCTGGACTTTTCGTAAGTTGAACCGCATTTTACATGTAAAGCGCGTGATTCATTCCAAGGACTCCAATATTACCTTTAAAAATTATAAAAGCATACCTTTTAAGATACTTACTTCATGTTGACCATGTCTTCTGAGCAAAAGCCTGAGCCAAAAAATAAAATTGCAATGAGCACACTCGAAAAACTCATGAAACAAGCTGCTGCTCAAGGGAGCTACGTCATCCCTCCTAGCCAATGGGAGGCCAGTGGGGTGGGATGTTCGGAGATAGCAAATGGGAGGGAGCTGTGTCATCCCTCCTAGCCAATGGGAGGCCAGCAGGGCAGGATGTTGGGAGATAGCCAATGGGAGGCCAGCGGGGCGGGATGTTGGGAGATATTCAATGGGAGAGCACCTCGTGTATTGTTTGAATTTTTGAGAGGGTGCTTTCGTAACGTGAACTTGCTTTGTATTCAGAGACAAAAATTTGAGGAAAATGTTTTTCGTAACCTGGATTTTTCATTTTTTTGGGGCTTTAGTAAGTTGAGGTTCCACTGTATTTCCATTACACTAGTATACCTACCAACATCCCCCCCCCTCTCTTTCTCTCTTTGTTTTTGTTGAGGTACACATTCTCCTTCTGGGATTCCTGCGATCCTTATCTTTCTGCTTTCTGGGTCCTGTGGTCTATCCTGGTGTGCTGTTGCTGGCTACAGACCTCATTTTGGAAGCCCTTCCTTTCCTGCTGATGAAGATCTAAATCGACCCAGATGTGCACTAACAGTCTGTGAACATGACTTTTCACTGCTGGTGATATTAACTCTCCTACCTACAATTATTTAGGATTTACAGTTGTTGTATAACCAACCAGAGTACATTTTGGAGTAAAATTTGCAGTAATTTTAAACCATTTTTTGCATGCAGCTCAAAAAAAACCCACTATATAAATGTATCCGACACTGTCAATGATCACATCAACATAAAGATTTTAATACCTACTGTATTGACAGATTTTTTCTCTCATTGGATACATCAAAACACCAATTGTTTACATGGGCTTCACTTAAAGTGAAAGAATGTGCTCTTAAATATAACCCATGAGAAAAAGACAAAAAAACGGCAACATGAAAAGAAAAAAAAACACGAAAAAAGGAGAAAAAAGTAGTGTGTGTGTGTATATATATATATATATATATATATATATATATATATATATATATATATATATATATATATATATATATATATATATATATATACAATATGTTTGTGGTTTGTATTTTTATGGTTTCCCTTTTGGGCCTGGTTCCTCTCAAGGCTTCTTCTTCTTTGCATCTACTGAAGGAGTTTTTCCTTGACACCATCACCTCGGGCGACGCTCATTAGGGATATGTAGGGGTAATAGGAAATTTTTGAATTCTTTTATACTTTATAAGCCCTGTTTTTCCTGTTTTACTGTGTAAAGCTGATTGGCGACAATGTCAATTGTAAAAAGTGCGAAACAAATACAATTGAATTGCATTGAATTGAAATTCAGAATTGTGTAATGTGAACATAGACAAATATTTCAGTTGGAATAGTTTTTCAGTATTGTAGTCACATCAGCATTATTCTTCTTCTTCTTTTCCTTTTGGCTCTTCCCTTCAGGGGTCGCCAGAACGAATCATCTGCTTCCATCTCACCCTATCCTCTGCATTTTCTTCTCTTACTCCGAGGACATGGAGGTAGTTTTACAGGTTTTCTGCCTGGTAGTTCCAACCTCAGCATCCTACTACCAATATACTCATTATCTCTTCTCTGTACATGTCTAAACCATCTCAATCTAGCCTCTCTGACTTTGTCTCCAAAACATCTTACGTGTGCTGTCCCTCTGATGTACTCATTCCTGATCCTATCCATCCTCGTTACTCCCAAAGAGAACCTCAACATTTTCATCTCTGCTACATTCAACTCTGCCTCCTGTCTTTTCCCCAGGGCCACTGTTTCTAAACCATACAACATCGCTGGCCTCAACACCGTCTTGTACACTTTTCCTTTCATTCTTGCCGATATCCTCCTATCACACATCACACCAGACACTTTTCTCCAACCATTCCAACCTGCCTGCACTCACTTCTTCACCTCTTTTCCACACTCTCCACTGCTCTGGATTGTTGAGCTTAAGTACTTAAAATTCTCCATCTTCTTTATCTCTGTTCCCTGTAACCTCTCCATTTCTCTTGGGTCCTTGTCGTTCACACACATGTATTCTGTCTTACTGAGGCTAATCTTCATTCCCCTCCTTCACAGAGTATACCTCTACCTCTCTAGATTTTCCTGCACTTGTTCTCTGCTTTCACTACAGATCATGATGTCATCTGCAAACATCATAGTCCATGGGGAATCTTGTCTAACCTCGTCTATCAGCCTGTCCATCACCATAGCAAACAAGAAGAGGCTCAGAGCTGACCCTTGATGCAGTCCTACCTCCACCTTCAACTTTTCTGTCACACCAACAGTACACCTCACCACTATCTTACATCTCTAATACATGTCCTGCACCACTCTAACAATATTCTCTGCCACTTCAGATTATTATACAAGAATAAAACGAAAAACACCAATTTTAGACAGAAAACATGAATTAAAGACAAACAATGCAAGAAAAATAGTTTAAATTTGTGTAAATTGTCCACCTGCTTTGTAATTATTATTATTTAATTTCCTTATGGATCTTACCCAAATACTGTAATAAGGTTATGTAAAGACCACGAGGTTGCCTTGACCGTTGAAACTGTACTTAAGTCACTTTACAATGTTCATCGTGCATTGGGGATAAAATATATCTCCAAAACTTGCCCTAATTTGTCCTCTCTGAATGAGCTCACCTTACACCCGGGAATGTCATGACATCATCTCAGTTGAACACCTGAGATTTGACCACACCTCTGTTACTCAGATATGGTGAACTCACAGCCCTCAAGCATGAACAGGTGTCACCAGGCATATTTTTTTTCTCAGTTTCTATGAAAATGATATAAAATAACCAACTAGACTTCATGTTAAACTAATGTGAAAGTTTTGCTACATGGATTGTATTTTTATCTGGTTTCATCCAAATGAGAGCTGGTTTCCTGTTTGAGTCTGGTTCCTCTTCAGATTTCTTCCTTGTGTCATCTGCGGGAGTTTTTGCTTGCCATCTTCATCACAGGCTTGGTCATTTGCGATATATAGGGTTTATCAAGAAATGTTTAAAATCACAAGTTTCTTTTGGTAGATTGATTGGTAAATTGAGAGCCTTGCATTTTTTGGCTCAACCCCTACTTCACCAGCACACGCTGCACCCATTTTCCTATAGTCACAAGCTTTGGGCAATGACAGAGTGAACAAGATCATGGATACAAGCCGCTGAAATGAGCCCTCTTCGCAGGGTGGTGGGGGATCTTCCTCAGAGATAGAGTGAGAAGTTTGGTCATCCTGCAGGAGCTCGCAGTAGAGCTGCTGGTCCACCGTGCTGAGAGAAGCCAGTTGAGGTGGCTTGGGCATCTGATGAGAATGTCTCCCAACTACCTACCTGGTGTGGTGTTTCAGGCATGTCCAACCAGGAAGAGGCCCCAAGGTTGACCCAGTACATGCTGGAGGGACTTTGTCTTTTGGCTGGTCTGAGAATGGTCTGGACCTCAGTGCATAGACTGTTGCAGCACGACCTAACCCCAGACCAAGTAGGACAAGATGATGATGATGATGATGATGATGATGAGGTTACATGTTTTCAGAGTGAAACCATTGTGTAACTGAATAGCAGGTTAATTAGTGTTCTCTAAACAGTTAGTCTAAATGTGTCCCCAATAAGCTCTAATGTTGGGCTAAGTTGGATATTTTTGATGTAAAATTTGTGCCAATGTCATTGTATTTAATTTAATTTCATGTTCTGAACAATTTTATCTTTTATTAGGTTATTGGGAGGCAGGGAGTTTTGAGTTCATTGCAGCACGAGGAGGCTGCAGTTCATCTCAGCTGACTCTGGGTGAAAGGAGGCTACACTCTGAAAAGTTCCCCAAACCATTGTGGGACCAAGATACACAACCATTCACATCTAAAGACAATTAAGAATTAAGGATATCTATCCACTTGGGCTTATATGGACCATTGGAGAAAACTGGAGCGCATGAAGGACAATCACATATGTATGAGGAGAACATGCCAACACCATATAGAAAGTACTCTTGCCAAGCTCAGGATTTGAACCCAGAACCTTGTTGCTGTAAAGGCAGAAGTGCTTACCACTATGTCACCATGCGTTATTTCTTTCTTCCTTTTGGCTTTTTCCCTTTCTCGGGAGTCGCCTCAGCAAATCATCTGATTCGCACGTTTGATTTGGCGTAGGTTTTTACGTCGGATGTCCTTCCTGTCACAACCTTTTAGCAAGGGACAGAAACACGCTGACGGCTTTGCAGTCTACTCTTTATGAAAGTCAGCAATGGTTGTTTTACATGCCTCTCACCACAGACAGTGAGAGACATGGCCCGCCTTTGATAACACCGTTAGCTGCACTGGGGGGGACAATGACAACCCTATGGATTCTTCAACCCCCAACCTTAGGCTCAGCAATCCTGTGCCCTATCCACTAGACCACCACTGCCCCTTATATGCGCTATTGTTTTTATGGGAAAAATATCCTCATATTAGTCGGGTTACTCAGCTGAGTTGTGTTTTATAAATAAGCCAGAACTGAAGTGATAGCCTTCCTTGTTAAAGATTCCTTTTAGCCTATACAACCCTCCCATTCTACCACCACCAAAGCAACCCCAGACCATCCCAATTCCCCCACCATGCTTGACAGATGGCGTTAAGCAGTCCTCGAGCAAATTTTTCCTTTATTCTTTTAAAAATGTTCTGCCAAACACATAAAACTTAGACTTATCTATGTGTAGCACTTTTTTCTCCTAATCTTCCTCTGTCCAATATCTGTGTTCTGTTTTCCATGGTAATCTTTTCCTTATATTGACCAGTCTCAGAGAAAGCTTTATCTTTGAAACTTCAGGAGTCGCTTCTTCACTGTTAAATTTGAGGCTGTTGTGAGGACACCATTTATTAAAGCTTCCAATTGGGACCTCTTAGACATTTGTTTGTTAAACTAGAGACTGTAATGTATTGTACTAGTCCTCATGCTCACTGGGGCCTTGGGCTTCAGTATTGCTTCTTTAATCAAAACATTTTTCAGCTTTGTTGACATGGTTGCAAAGAGTGTTATTGTGATCAATTATATTTGTCAAGCCATTGGAACACAAGGATTATAGTTCCTGAAAATGGGCCTCTGTACAACTTTGTAGATTTTCCATTAAAAATCCAGCTGTTTCCACCAATAATAACCAGTTACACCATTACCAGTGTCTACACTGTCCATCTGATCAATTTATTGTGCCTTTGTTGAAAAACATGTTGTTCTATTAAAAAACATTTCTAATTGCCGTTTGACAGACTTTTGAACGGAAGTGTATTTCTAGTCTATTTCATGCTGGTTTCATTCTGATTTCACTGCATGACTGTCAGTAATGTCCTGAGTGAATAATGTCATCAGCAAGTAGTGGTGAATACATAATGATAGACGTGCTCTATAGAAACAGAAATTTTGGGTTGAATTGTTGTTGGAAATTAATTTTACAATTGAAGCTAACATATCGGATGTTTTGTCAACAAGAAAGAAATAATGCTCACAGTATTGTGGATTACAGTTATTTTTTTATTTTTATTTAAAAAAAAAACAGTTAAAATATAGTTGCTTATATCTTGCCAGTGACAATATGCATAGCATTTGAGGCTGTTGTGCTGACTTTTTCTACTTGATGTTCTAGTTTGTGAAATCATTGGGGTCTTCTTTTGGGGCAGTGGTGGTCTGGTGGTATAGGCCGCTGGATCGCTGATCCTACAGTTGGGGGTTCGAGTCCCACTCTCCACAAGGTTCCCTCCCCCCCCGCCCCTCGTTTAGCTAACTGGGTTATCAAAGGCGGGCCATGTCTCTCACTGTCTATGGTGAGAGCAGTGCTGTAGTGGTCAAAAAATAAGTGAATACACGATGGCAGCAAAGCAACTGAGGTACATGGAGCGCAGGGAGGGTGCGGCTTTGGCTTTGAAACTATTTAGCACTTCATCTCCGCTTTTTATTTACACAGTCAAGGAAATTTACGTTGATCAACTATAAAGTACACCACATTAAGTCAGTACACGCAACTCAGACACTAAAACAAGTGCACTATTACAGCACTGGGTGTGAGGCATGTAAAAGAATCATTGCTGACTTTTGTAAAGAGTAGACTGCAAAGTCGTCAGCATGCGTCTGTCCCTTGCCAAAGGGTTGTGTCAGGAAAGGCATCCGACGTAAAAACCTATGCCAAATCAAATGTGCAAATCAGATGATTTGCTGTGGCGAATAAAAAAAGCCAAAAGGAAGAAAGAAATAACTCATGGTGGCATAGTGGTAAGCACTTCTGCCTTTACAGCAACAAGGTTCTGGGTTCAAATCCTGAGCTTGGCAAGAGTACTTTCTATATGGTGTTGGCATGTTCTCCTCATACATATGTGATTGTCCTTCATGCGCTCCAGTTTTCTCCAATGGTCCATATAAGCCCAAGTGGATAGATATCCTTAATTGTCTTTAGATGTGAATGGTTGTGTATCTTGGTCCCACAATGGTTTGGGGAACTTTTCAGAGTGCAGCCTCCTTTCACCCAGAGTCAGCTGAGATGAACTGCAGCCTCCTCGTGCTGCAATGAACTCAAAACTCCCTGCCTCCCAATAACCTAATAAAAGATAAAATGGTTCAGAACATGAAACTAAATTAAATACAATGACATTGGCACAAATTTTACACGAAAAATATCCAACTTAGCCCAACAGTAGAGCTTATTGGGGACACATTTAGACTAACTGTTTAGAGAACACTAATTAACCTGCTATTCAGTTACACAATGGTTTCACTCTGAAAATATGTAATCTCATCACCATCATCATCATCATCATCATCATCATCATCTTGTCCTACTTGGTCTGGGGTTAGGTCGTGCTGCAACAGTCTATGCACTGAGGTCCAGACCATTCTCAGACCAGCCAAAAGACAAAGTCCCTCCAGCATGTACTGGGTCAGCCTTGGGGCCTCTTCCTGGTTGGACATGCCTGAAACACCACACCAGGTAGGTAGTTGGGAGACATCATCAGATGTCAGATGCCCAAGCCACCTCAACTGGAATCATTCGCTTTGGCGACCCATGATAAAGGGGGAAAGCCAAAAGGAAATAATCATTATCATCATCATGGGGGCCTTATTTCAAATGTTTGCATAAGTATGTACAGGGATCCCTCACGTTCCGCGTTAATTGGGACAGAGATCCCCACGTGACCATCAAAATCCGTGAAGTGGGATCACACACCCCCCCCCCCGACTGACGTATACAAACATGTATGTGTTGTATATAATATCAATAAATACATATTCAGTGCTATAAATGCTTATAATAACAATTAAATATTTAAAAAATAACACAAAATGTAAATAAAATATAAATACATACACATACAGATGGTATTGCATGAGAAGACGACACACATACATACTCGCGTTTTGATGGGAGATTTTGGGTTGTTTTTTGTTTTGTTTTGGTTAAGGGCTTTTTTTTTTTTTTTTTTTGCACAATTGGCCTTGTTTTTGTGGCATTTTCCTTAACTTTCCCCCCTATACTTCCTTAATTTCCTTATTTTTTAATTCAATTAATATTTATTTATTTATTTATTTTAAACCCGCCATGCACTGAAGCTGCATGAACTGTAGCGCGAAGTAGCGAGGGATCCCTGTATAACAATAACAACAATTTTAAAAAATCTTGAAATATATTGTCTAACAGCCTTGCAATGGCCTGGCGAACTGTTTATGGTGTATCCTGCCTGACCTGTATAGTCTCCCCACAACCCTAATTAAGTTAGGATAAGAGGCTTAGCAAATGAGTGGATGAAAATTGTCCAACAAACAGTAACTATGTTTACTAACAGACTGCCTATTAAATTGTGTGACTGATAGCAGTGTTCAAAATTATCTAATGGTAAACTATTAGGGTTCAGGGCTTCGATCAAGGACCCACCAGCAGCACCTTGGTAGTACTGGGGCTTAAACCGTCTACCTTCAGATAAGTAATTCAGAGCCTTAACCACTAAGCAACCACTGCCCTGCTATACTATACAGTGGTATGAAAAAGTATATGAACCTTTTGGAATTTCTCACATTTCTGCATAAAATCACCATCGGATGTGATCTGATCTTTGTCAAAATCACACAGATGAAAAAACAGTGTCTGCTTTAACTAAAACCACCCAAACATTTATAAGTTTTCATATTTTAATGAGGATAGCATGCAAACAATGACAGACGGGGGAGGAATAAGTAACTGAACTATTACATTTAATATTTTGTGGCCCCCCTTTGGCAGCAATAACTTCAACCAGACGATTCCTGTAGCTGCAGATCAGTCTGGCACATCGATCAGGACTAATCTTGGCCCATTCTTCTTTACAAAACTGCTGTAGTTCAGTCAGATTCCTGGGTTGTCTGGCATGAATCGCTGTCTTGAGGTCATGCCACAGCATCTCAATGGGGTTCAAGTCTGGACTTAGATTTGGCCACTCCAGAACGTGTATTTTGTTCTTCTGAAACCATTCTGAAGTTGATTTACTTCTGTGTTTTGGATCATTGTCTTGTTGTTCTCATCAAGACAATTCTTACCAGGTGTGTGTTTTATAGTGGGCAGGGCAGCTTTAAGCCACTCATCAGTGATTGGGCACACACCTGACTTAAATTGTTTGGTAAAAATTGGTTTCAATTGCTCTTTAAGTCTCCTTAGGCAGAGGGTTCAGTTACTTATTCCTCCCCCTTCTGTCATTGTTTGCATGCTATCCTCATTAAAATATGAAAACCTATAAATGTTTGGGTGGTTTTAGTTAAAGCAGACACTGTTTTTTCATCTGTGTGATTTTGACAAAGATCAGATCACATTTGATGGTGATTTTATGCAGAAATGTGAGAAATTCCAAAAGGTTCAGATACTTTTTCATGCCACTGTATAACAAGTAGTAGCTAAGTATGCTAAAGCTAGATAATGTTCAGCATATTTTATAGGCCGTGGCTACCTGTACGGCTCCGTACGGAATTTATTTTTTGCTATTCGTATGGTAATCCTTTTGCGCATGTGCGTTGACGCACATGAGGTTAATCATTCTGCCGTATGTTTAGCAGACAATACCCGTATTGCACTGTACTGAATATATTTTTTGCTAATCGTACGGCACCATTTTGCACACTAGAAACAATACTAATAAAATGTATTTCTAACCCGTGGGATATCCATACGTCAAAGCATATGCCGTACGCTTAACTTTACGGAAGCCTTTGAAAGGGCCACTTTTCTGCGGCTGTGCTCCTGTTGATACGGATTTGAACTTTTTGCCCCATGGATGCAGTGCAATTTTACTTCAATAAACTTTTTATTGGGCTTGAATACCCGCTTAGCCTGCTTCGCCGATCATTTGATAGCATTTTTTGATTGCACGCGTCCTACTTTTATACAATTGAATGTAGTCATGTTGTTGGAACAACTGAATGCGTTTTTCAAGCTCTTCTAATGATGAAAATTTATCGCAGACATGGAACGCATGTTCTTCCGTCGCCATTTTGACCACGTGACTGACGCCAGCTTGCGCATGTGCGAAATCTCGTTTTCAACAAGACGTCGTACGAATCGCAAAATCTCGTAGGAATACGGTGCTGTACAGGTAGTCACTCCGTATTTTATATTGTATAACTGACAGATACTATGTTTCCTAACAAACTAGCAAATGCTAAGCCGACATATAAATGACTTAGGCCCCTGTCACATATTAATGCTTTGCAGAACGTATCCTGGTGTATGACAAATTTCTAGAAAACTATGGCATACGCTAAACTACAAAACCTATCAAAAACTTATAGCTAACCTATATAGAACTTATCTCCAACCTATAGTGACACATAGAGACATAACTCATGTGTTCTAGATAATCAAAGAACTTTTACTTCATTTCTTTCTAACATATTTAGAATATTATCGGTGTATTGGCAGCATTTAGGGGGATTTGTATATAAAATGGAGTTTTATTAGCAACTTAGTAAATTAGTAACCAGTAAGTACCTCTCAAGACTTCATAGGGAGCAGATGTCCCGGTCATCCTGAGACAAGAATACCTGCTAGCTGTCCTTCAACATTGGCATGACGATACGATGTCTAGTGCAGCTCTAGTATGAATCAGTAAGTGGCAGCCTTTTATAGATCACATTACGTGATTGATCATCGGGGATACACTCCTGCATAAGTTAGACTTATAAGTTGCGAATGCTGCAAGGCATTTGTTGGTATAAGTTATACGTAGGTTCAAAGTATGCTAGAAATTATATTGAACTCATAAGTAATTTATAAACAAGGGGCAGTGGTGGTCTAGTGGATAGGACGCAGGATCGCTGATCCTAAGGTTGGGGGTTCGAGTCCCCACAGGGTTGTCACTGCCCCCCAGTGCAGCTAATTGGGTTATCAAAGGCAGGCCATGTCTCTCACTGTCTGTGGTGTGAGGCATGTAAAACAACCATTGCTGACTTTCGTGAAGAGTAGCTGCAAAGCCGTCAGCGTGTTTCCGTCCCTTGCTAAAAGGGTTGTGACAGGAAGGGCATCCGATGTAAAAACCTCTGCCAAAATCAAATGTGCGAATCAGATGATTTGCTGTGGTGACTCCTGAGAAAAGGGAAAAAAACGAAAGGAAGAAAAAGAAAATAATTTATAAACAACTTACCTACAATTCATGGCAACCTACCTACAATGTATGGCCAGTGTATGCAGAATGTATAAGCCATACGCTAGCATAGGCCGGAAATTTTGTGCGTGACCTCACCTTACTACGGCTTATATTAGTATGCTGGTAATTTACACAAAAATTACCCATAACGCACTTGACATACATCAATGTGTGACAGGGACCTTAACAGCTGCGTGCTCACTGGTTTAAACCCCTATGTGCCCTATGTGGGGTTGACTCCGCCGCTAGCCTTTATCCTTGGCTTATGGTTAGGTTTAACTTAGAATCCAGTTGTCTATCTTTATGACGGTAAAAATCGTGGAAGGATTTTAGATTTCCTTCGTTTCCCCAGATCAATTTGAAAGCATCAAAATATTAGCAATCCTGATTTGTGAATAAATATCATTGGTGCACAGTCACGATTTACAGTTTATTCACACCAGTCATCAGCGGGGCATGACGATGAATACCATGAATTACAGAAGATCATAATGCTAAAGCTTTGAGTTTAGCCTCATTTGTATATTGTTTAAGACGTGTCAGTCAGCAACTCAGTTCTGGCATTAGATGTGTGTGCCGTGGCTGGTTTTTTAAAATAATTTTTGTCTTGACACTGACTTGTTCCCAAGTCATCATTTAAAGCAAACAACACTTAATACACAACCCAAATATTAACTCTGTTACTTATGTTGAAATAGTAGAACACACACACACACACACACACACACACACACACACACACACACACACACACACACACACACACACACACACACACACACACACACACAGATCTGCTGTAAGAGATTGTGTTGTGGTTCAGCTGGAGATATGATGACGAAAGCGAGAAATAGAGAAAGAAATAGAGAGGGATGGTTACTCCCACAGGAAATTCCGTCTTGGTTCACTTTGGCCTTTTATGGTTAAAAAAACCTCTCCTGGTAAAGCAGTGTGAGACAAGAGCTGACAAGCAGAGCTCTCTCTCTCTCTCTCTCTCTCTCTCTCTCTCTCTCTCTCTCTCTCTCACATACACACACACACACACACACACACACACACACACACACACACACACACACACAGGTCATCTCATCCATAAATTAAGGAGAACAAGATTATTTTAAGATGCCTATGTAATTATTAGATCACTACCTTACTCTGATTAATATTGCTATAATCACTAATAGTATCACTATTATTAATAGTGTTATTCATATCAATTATTTTAGTATTACAGCGTTATATTCTAAAATCACAATTCTAAACAATAAAAAATAAAAAAAATACATTGATTAAATTGTGTTTGACTGAATGATGCATGGCATGGGGTGATACAGTGGTGTAGAGATTGTTACTGTCACGTCAGCGTAAAGATTATGGGTTTGAATCTTGGTGCATGGGGCCTTTACCAGAAGTCTGCATGTTCTATCCATAGTTGCGTGGCTTTTCTCTAGGTGTTCTGGATTCCTCCAACAGTTCAGCGATTAGATGAACTTTAAAATGGCCACAGGCATGAACATGAGTGTGAATGGCTGTTTGTGTTACCCTGCAATTGAATGGTGATTTCTTCAGCGTATAATCCACCTCTCATTTATAGCCAGCTGAGAATGGCTCACACTTTCCCTGTGACCCTTATAAGCAGCACAGATAATAGAGGGAAAATTGGATTTCTTTGTAGACTAAAAAGATAATGCATAAATACAGTGTAACATTATAAACTCAACCAAATCGATGGTTAAAACACAGAGACACACTATATATTTAAACTGACAGAAACAATAGTTTCAAAATGGGAGAAAAACTGACCATGCTTTCTCAGGGGGAGGGTCCCAGTCTTTTGCCACTGTTAATCACTGATACATGCGCCAATCATGGGCATCAGTGAGCTAATGTATACAGAAAAGGCCACACAACATGTAATGCAATATGGGCAAGTATTTCAAAACATCTGATGGGCTGGGAGGCAGTGGTGGCCTGGTGGTAAAGGTGCTGGATCACTCATCTGAAGGTTGGGGGGTCAAGCCCCACTTTCCACGGGTTGTCATTGTTCCCCCCAGTGCAGCTAACTGGGTTATCAAAGGCCAGCCATGTCTCTCACTGTCAATGGTGAGAGGCTGTAAAAGAACCATCGCTGACTTTCGACAAGAGTAGCTGCAAAGCTGTCAGTGTGTTTCCACCCTGCGATGGCCTGGCGAGCTGTCCAGGATGTACTCTGCCCTCACCCAGAGTCGGCTGGGATGGGCGTCAGTCTCCCTGCGACCCTAATTAGGATTAAGCGGTTACAGAAAAAGAACTACAGATGATGATGTGCTGGCTTCAGGTGCTGCAGAAGGAGCACATATTTCCCAACTCTACCTTGTCATGTGATAAAATAATCAGGTAGAGAAATTGGCAGGTGACCAAGTTGCAGAGAGAATTAAGAAAAAGTATATCACAATTAAAACAAATAATCTTCTTGTCAGATAATGTCAAGTTTGGACTTATGGCTGTAGTTAATGTGTGTGTGTGTGTGTGTGTGTGTGTGTGTGTGTGTGTGTGTGTGTGTGTGTGTGTGTGTGTGTGTGTTGAGTCTACAAAACTCCACCATGAAACAACATAGCAAAGTCTCACAAGTGAAGGTATTTAATCAATCAATTATTTGATCAATACATAAATCAATACATTCTTTTAATCTAATAAATCTAATCAAGTTCTTTGGTTTCTTGTAAAAAAATAAATAAATAACTGCAGCATTGTTTGAACTTACAAAAGAAGCAAGCTGGAATAATAGAATAAGTTATAGTGCTCCCTACATATTATAGACAGTCACAAATAACATATTCATTCATTTTATTACCAGGGAGGTCCAGCAAATGGCGCCACATGCGAAGACAAGACACTGAAAGAGGAAATGGTTCAGTCTGTTAATGCTGGTCAGGTTAAAAGGAAGAAAAACTGCCATAAGTATTTAGTATCAAGCATCCTCTTGACATGACAGTTTGTTCATCAGTTCAGTTCATTTTCTGTAACCGCCTAATCATAATTAGGGTCACGGGGAGGCTGGCACCCATCCCAGCCGACTCTGGGCGAGGAAAGAATACACCCTGGACAGCTCGCCAAGTCATCGCAGGGCGGAAACACGCTGAGTGCTTTGCAGCTACTCTTGTTGAAAGTCAGCAATGGCTCTTTTACAGCCTCTCACCATAGACATTGGTACCTCACTTTACGAAATTAATTTGTTCCAGAGCCTTTTTCCTAACCTGCATTTTTCGTAAATTGAACCGCATTTTACATGTAAAACGCGTGATTCGTTCCAAGGCCCCCAATACTACCCCATAAACCCTTTAAAAAATAGACGGGTTTGGCCATATTCCTTTGTGATATCACTTGAGCCCATTTCTTCTTCTCACTCACACCGGAAATCACACACGAGCGTGTGTGTGTGTGTGTGTGTGTGTGTGTGTGTGTGTGTGTGTGTGTGTGTGTGTGTGTGTGCACGCGTATGTGTGCATGTGTGTGTTGACCATAGCTTCTTAGCAGAGTTATAATCTTACAAATGTTCATGGAAGGTTAAAAGCCTGAGTCAAGAAATAAAGCATAAAACAACAGTAGCTCTGTCCTTAACACGAAAAGCATCATGGTAGATTCAGCTCCATAACAGCCAATGAGAGGGAGCTGCGTCATCCCTCCTTGCCAATGGGAGGCCAGCGGGGCGGATTGTTGGGCGATAGCCAATAAGAGGGAGCTGTGTCATCCCTCCTAGCCAATGGGAGGCCAGCGGGGCGGGATGTTTGAACGTCATTGATGGGAGAGCAGCTCGTGCATTGTTTGAATGTTTGAATCTTGCGTTTGAATTTTTAAGATGGCGCTATCGTAACGTGAACTTGCTTCGTATACAGACACAAAAATTTTAGGAAAATGTGTTTCTTAACCTGCATTTTTCGTTCGGTGATACTTTCGTAAAGTGAGGTACCACTGTACAGTATTTCGTTTCTCAGTGTTAATGAATCTAATTTTTCTAGGAGGAAAATCACAACAATTTCAAAAGTATGAAAATTGTTTACATTTATGAACAAAATATTGTTTCAATAATTATCTATAGCCATTATTGTCAGCATTATAAATTAGTGTTCATATCTAGGGGGGGGGGGGGATTGGAACAGCCAGTTAATCTATTGTGAATGTTATGTGAGTATTGGCCCTGCAATGGTTTGACAAGCTGTCCAGTACCCCACCCTCACTCGGAGTCGGCTTAGGATTCAGCGGTTCAGAAAATGAATGAATGAATGACTTTGAAACGTTTCTTATGGGTTCTTTGCATACTAGGTTACATGGGCCTAGTCTGCATTAATAACAATGTTTATTATGACCAGTAGATGGCAGAATGATACTGATTCAAAAAATTTGGATCACCCAGGTTGTCCAGACACTTTTTTCCTGTTTACTGAGTCATACATCAGTCTGACCGGTGGACACTGCAAAAGAATAAACAGTGACTTTTTCCAGTGATAGGTGTAGTGTGTGATTATTAAATTAATAATGTTTGAGAATTTTCTTTTAAAAACGAGGCTGCAATAAAATATCTGCAGTGTCTGTGTTGCACCAGCAGACAGAAGAAACACTGATAACTCCCAACATTACATCAATCGTTAAAAAAGTGCATCTCTACCTGACAGTGGCCCTGCAATAGACTGGAGAGCTCTATCGGGTGTACCGTTGCTTCACCAAGAGTAGGCAGAGATGGACTCCAACCTTCCAACGACCCCAGCATAAAGCCATTGAATGGTAATCATTTACTAGTGAAAAATCTGTGTGTTCTATCCCCCACTCTCAATTAATTTCAGATGAAATCAAAGCTTTCGAGGAGAAATGCCCCTTGCTGGTTCTGGGTCTGTTTACAATAACAATAAGAAAACCAGGTGACTAGAGGAGCAAGCTTGCCCATGTGTGATAACTTGGCAGTGCAACACAGATTTGTGAACAGTGTAGACAGAAAAACCCAGAACAAAAAACAAGTGGTAAGCCTCGCTCTCTCTCTCTCTCTCTCTCTCTCTCTCTCTGTCTCTCTCTCTCAAACACACACACACACACACACCCACACACACACACACACACACACACACACACACACACACACAATGTATTTAACATATCTGAAGCTATTTGAAGGGTGGCACAGTGGTTATGTGTTCAGTACATCTGCCTCACAGCAAGAAGGCCTGGGTTTAATCCCGGGCTCGACTGTTCTGTGTGGAGCTTCCATGTTCTCCTCTGCTTGCATGGGTTTCCTCCCATAGTTCAAAAACATGCACAGTAAGATAATTGGCTGTTCGAAATCACCCATAGATGTGAGATTGTGTGTGAATGGTTGTATGTGTGTCAGCCTTGCAACAATCTGGTGAGCTTTCCAGGGTGTACTCTGCCTACACACACAATCACCTGAGATAGACTCCAGCCTCCCTGCAACGCTGATTAAGCGGCATAGAAAATTATTGAATGGATGTGAGTTACTTCGAACCTGTCGATTTTTCACTGCTCACATTGTCTGTCTTTTTCCATTAATGATAGTTCGGCACGCTCACCCGCCTCAAGTTTATAAAGTTTATGAAGACGCCTGTTGCAGGACTCATTGACTCCTCCATACAGTAATGAGAAAACAGTCTCAGAAAGATTCCATTTCATGTCTAAGAGATAACACTATATTTTCAGTGTTTTCCGCTGGTTTTGTGTACTTGAAGGTACATGAAACAGTTTGAATTTTACCGTTCACCTCAACTTGCTATATTTCACCAACATGGCTGAATTTTAGTTGAATCATCGATGAATCAAGTAAATGTATCTACTGTAGGTTCTTGGGCTCATACTTGAAGATCACACCTGAATATGCAACAGCACTGGACTATAAAGTAAAGGAAACATGATTTTGCTGAGGGTCTGCACTTCCAATGGAAAATCTTCTTCTTCTTCTTTTCCTTTCGGCTTTTTCCCGTTCTCGGGAGTCGCCACAGCGAATCATCTGATTCACACATTTGATTTGGTAGAGGTTTTTACGTCGGATGCCTTTCCTGCCAAAACCCTTTAGCAAGGAACAGAAACACGCTGACGGCTTTGCAGCTACTCTTGTCGAAAGTCAGCAATGGTTCTTTTACATGCCTCTCACCATAGACAGTGAGAGACATGGCCCGCCTTTGATAACCCAGTTCGCTGCACTGGGGGGGGGCGGACAGTGACAACCTTGTGGGGACTCGAACCCCCAACCTTAGGATCAGGGATCCTGTGCCCTATCCACTAGACCACCACTGCCCATTTCCAATGAAAAATATTTCAGCAAGATTCTGTACGCCGAGGTTGAAATGGAGACCATTGTGATGATCAGGTGACCCAGAGTTGAGTTCCTTTTTCCATTTGCATGTTTTAAATCAGGTGTTGTTTCTCAAAATATGTGAAGAACCTGTCAGAGTTAGAACTACTGTGAGGCAAAGATGTCAGTCTGGCCTGTAGCGAATTATCAGTCAATCACTTCCAACTCCACACCCTTGATACGCTGGGCCAATCTGGTTTCTGTTGCAATATAGGTTTGGGTTTTTTTTTTTTTTTCATTCTTGACAGGATTGAAAACCCAGTGTGAAACTTGTTCTCCAAGATAAACATCTATTCAGACTCACAGTCACACGGGAGCAATTTGGAATAGGATATTAGTCTATACTGTACATTCTTTTGGACTGTGGGAGGAAACCGGTGCACCCAGGGGAAACCCTTGCAAGCATGGGGAGAACATGCAAATTACACACAAAATGTCCTCACTGACCAGTGGACTTGAGCCCAAGACCTTCTTGTTATGAAGAGAGAATGCTCATCATTACACCACTACAGTATAAATCCTGAAGAATACAGCAGCAGGAAAAACTGGTTTGTTGTTTCATTTTAAAGAACCTGCCCTGCGATGGCCTGGCTTGCTGTCCAGGGTGAAGTCTGCCCTCGCCAAGAGTCGGCTGATATGTATGCCAGCCTCCCCGTGACCCTAATTCGGATTAAGCAGTTCAGAAAAATGAATGAATGAATGAATGACCTTATGACCTGGTTGCCTTCAAATTTTTTAATGAATTGAAACCCATGCAATAATGTTGCACAAAGCAGCAATCGATTTTCATTATGCTAGTCTACAATGGGTTTTCTATAACCTACAAATGCTAACACAAAAGACTGGGTCAATCCCTTTTTAAATTTTAAAACAACAAATACTTTTTTTTACAGTGAAAGATGAGCTTGTTATTGAGAGCTCTGGCATGGCAGGGAGGTTGACTTGGAGGACTGGAGCCCATATCAGTCCTGCTCCTTCAATACAGACATAAATAATACAAAGCTGTCAAAATATCCCGGTTGGACTTACAAATAATCCACGCACATGAAGACCTCAAGTTTTGGAGACGCATAAGCCAAAGATGGTTTGCAAAATAGGGGGTGAATGTGTCCACTTGCCAGTTGCCCGTATGATGAAGTGCTGCTTTCTTTTTCCAAATTTAAAGGGAAAACAGGGGTATAAGGTTATAGGAAAATAATAATAGAAGTAGTAATACTACTACTACTACTACTACTACTACTAATAATAATAATAATAATAATGATGATGATGATGATGATGATGATGATGTTTCTAGTGGCAACATGGTGTCACGGTTAGCCCATCCATCTGACAGCAAGAGGGTTTTGGGTTTGAACTTCTTAATCCTGCTAGGTTCATGGGAGGCTGGAACCTATCCAACTCTGGAAAAAGGCAGGGTACATCCTGAATGGATCAACACACCATCGCGGGGTCAGCAAACACAACCACTCACACCTAAAGGATCATTAAAATAGTCAGTTAGCCGAATGTGCATGTTTTTTAACTGTCTGAGGAAACTAGTGCACTTGAAGGTAACCCACAAGAAGAACATGTAAATGCCACGCACAAACACCTTCACAGAGCCAGGGACTCGAACCCAGGACCTCCTTGTTATGGAGCGGACATGATAACCAGTATGCCACTCTGCTACCTACTTTTCTGTTTTGTTTTGGGGATTTTTTTTTGAAGAAACCTATCTTTGTATGCTTAACCTATTGGCGTGAGAAACATGTGGTCAAGCAGATGTGGAGATTCTGCTATGAAGAATGAAAAGTGAGATCTACACTGGGGAACATAAAGGGAACACAAACACATGGTACATAACTCAAAGGTTTCATGGACAGACATATGGTGAGGAGATTCCCCAAGGCCTGTGCTTTTTGCTTTTTTTCTCTTTGTGACTCAGTGATTTTTTTCATGTCCACGTTTTTTGATTATTATTGAATGTCAGAGTCTTCAGGCCAGCTGGTGTTATGTTGTACATTTTAAGATGTTTATTACACAAGATTATAAAACAGACCCTGGATATTGGATCAGAACTTGAACGAAACTGTCGGTGCCAGAAGTTTTTTTAGGATCCCAGGAACATGTCGTTTTACACCAGTCAAGAATACGGTGCCTATTTGTATCCTGTTAAAGGTAGCTATTATCCACTCAACACAAATATACAGTATACATCTTACACACACACACACACACACACACACACACACACACACACACACACACACACACACACACACACATCCATTATGATGGTATACTGAGAGAAAATTACAATGGATTTAACACTGTCCAAACACATATGGATCTTAGTAGTAGACTAGATAATGTTGGGTAGCAGAACACTATATAAACAGCACAGGAGTAATTTACCGGGATCCCACACTTTCCGTGGTTAATTGAGACCGAGATTCCCATGCGACCATCAAAATCTGCGAGGTAGGATCACCCTTCAACCCGCCCTCCCACTGACGTATACGTACATGTATATGTGTATATAATATCAATGAATACATATTCAATGCTATAAATGCTTATAATAACAATTAAACATGAAAAAATAATGCATAGGATGTAAATAAAATATAAATACACACACATACAGACACACGTGCGCGTGCACAAACTCAGATGCGCACCTCCCAACAATGTAAGTAGTTTTAATTGGAGATTTTGTGTTGTATTTTGATGGTTTAGGGTTTTTTTTTTTTGCATAATTGGCCTTGTTTTGTGGCAATTTCCTTATCTTTTAATTCAATGAATATTTATTATTATTTTTTTATACTATTTTATATATTATATAGGGATCTCGGTATACTGTGTGTGTGTATCTTCTTCTTTTCCTTTCGGCTTTTCCCTTCAGGGGTCGCCACAGCAAATGATCTTCCTCCACCTCTCCCTATCGTTTGCATCTTCTACTCTTACTCCAACGACCTTCATGTCCGCCTTCTTTTATTTATTTATTTTTTTTAATTTGTTTTTATTTTATTTAAGGGACAATGTACAGGAACATTAAGCTCATAGAGACAGAGATGTACTGTACCAGATTATAGCTTAATAGCTAGTTTCCATCTGTAGTCCCTAATTTAGAACGGCCAATTAACCTACAGTGCATGTCTTTGGATTGTGGGAGGAAACCGGAGCACCCGGAGGAAACCCACACAAGCACGGGGAGAACATGCAAACTCCACACAGAAACGTCTTCGACGTCTTCGACCAACAGTAGTCCAATTTCCATCAGCACCCTGTTGGTTGACAGCACTGATGGCGGTCGCTGTTAACCTGGGCCTCGACCGATCCGGTATGAATTTTGTTTTGACCGTTTGCATTTTTAATGTGGCAGAAGTTTTACGCCGGATGCCCTTCCTGTCGCAACCCTCTGCATTTATCCGGGCTTGGGACTGGCATAAGGGGGAGAGACACTGGTTAGTGCCCCAGGCACACCTACTGTGTGTGTATGTATGTATGTATGTATATATATATATATATATATATATATATATATATATATATATATATATATATATAGAGAGAGAGAGAGAGAGAGAGAGAGAGAGAGAGAGAGAGAGAGAGATCCCTCGCTACTTCGCACTTCAATATAATGCAGCTTCAGTGCATCACATTTTTTTAAGGAAGAATAGGTTAAAAGTTATGGAAAATGCTGCAAAACAAGGCCAATTATGCCAAAAAAAAAAAAAAAAAACCCAAACAAACAAAAACAAAAAACAATCCAAAAACCCCCATCAAAACGACAGTACTTAGATTTTTATGTGAGGATCACTTCTGCGTTCGCGCGTGTCTGTATGTGTGTGTATTTATATCTTATTTACATCTTATGTATTATTTTTGATGTTTAATTGTTATTATAAGCATTTATATAATATATTATTAGCAGTTATTATTTAATGCAACTCAGCATAGAAATACATTTTGTCATGTTGCTTACATTTGTTTAAACGATGCCATGGGGACTACGCTCTGTAATCAACGCTTAAGGCAGTTAAACATTTGAGTGCACAATTGTTTTTTGTTTTTTTGTTTTTTTGGTCAGGAAGTGTAGCTTGCATTCGTCCCAGCTTCATTAATCTCATTTATCATTGTCATATACAGTACTCAGTTATTGATTTAAGCCTCATATCAAGCTACTACATTCTGATTATTTGCCATTTTGTTTACTGCTAAAAATTGCTAAGTGGTTCTCATTTGGTTCTATACAAAAATACGTACAGCACTGAGAAAGTTTCCATGCACCTGTGAGGCATGGAAACATTTCGCTTAAATATCAGCGTATACAATCGGGCTCTGTATCTAGGTGATTCTTTAACATTCTTAAAAAGTATGATTTTATGTGAAGGACTACTTTAAACTGCTAATCATTACCTAGAATAAATAGAGCAGTATTTTGGGTGTGCCCTCGCAAGAGTCAGTTTGGCAATAGTCACAGGTTTCCCGCCATGACTGATTAAAGTGACGGCCTGAGCATAAAGCAAGCTGCACACCAGAGGAACTGGACAAGCGTTTCTCATTACAGAGCAGCTGTTGAAAAGCTTTCCACGGATTGACAGAGAAGCAGGCAGCTTTGAAAACAAAGCAGCTGTTTCATAAAACGGCACCATATTGTTTAAGCCGATGGATCTGTAAAACTACACATTTTCAAACATATAGATGATATTCAGAAACTAGCTATGTGTCTGAGGAGATTTGCGCACTGTAGCCTCCTACCAAAATCTATCAATCAGCTAAGAAACCTCTGGCTTGTGAATTGATTTTTTCATTTAAAGTTTCTTTACTCACTTAGATTCAGGTCATTTTCTGTAACCGCTTAATCCTAATTAGGGTTACTGGGAGGCTGGCGCCCATCCCAGCCGACTCTGGGCGAGGGCAGAGTACTCCCTGGACAGCTCGCCAGGCCATCGCAGGGCGGAAATACGTTGTTGGCTATGCAGCTACTATTTACGGAAGTCAGCAATGGTTCTTTTACATGAACCTCACACCATAGACAGTGAGAGACATGGCCGGCCTTTGATAACCCAGTCAGCTGCACTGGGGGGACAGTGATAACCTTGCGGAAAGTGGGACTCAAACCCCCAACCTTAGGATCAGTGATCCAGCACCCTACACCACCACTGCCCTCACTTATATTTTCAAACACAACAAAATTTCATGAGCATGAAATAATGATCATAATTTTTTTTTTGTTGTGAAAGTCATACAATGTGATAGCATTAGCCTGCTCATTAGACCTGTGAGCATTTACATAAAACACTTTAGGTTAAGATGTTTTTTAGTGTCTGAGTAAAGCACGCCTCACATGGGGAGAGTTCCGAGCGTAGCTTAGGGTTCCCTGACTCTGTGTTTAGACTGCATTGACATCATCTTGACACCAGGATGGTGGTCGGCAGTACTCATGCACCATAAACCATGAAATTTTCAAAATGTTTCATAATTCATTGCAGTTCTCAAAACTGTCAATGAGGTTTGGCTGCCTTGTAGCGACCATGTTCTCACTATTTGCAACCTCTGTGAACCGTGCAAAACCGATAAAATTTATTCAGATCACGTTTTCACAGACTGTGTACAATTGTTTTGCAGCACCACCAGCATATTAATCTGTGGTGAACCGCTTTCAAAACTTATCGGGACATGCTTAAAGGTTTGCTTTAAAATAAAATGAATTGTTCTAAACCCATATTCACGTCAATAGAATGTATAAATGTTTCTGGGGCAGTGGTGGTCTAGTGGTATAGGGCGCTGGATCGCTGATCCAAAGGTTGGGGGTTCAAGTCCCACTCTCCACAAGGTTGTCACTGTCTACCCCAGTGCAGCTAACTGGGTTATCAAAGGCGGGCCATGTCTCTCACTGTCTATGGTGAGAGGCATGTAAAAGAACCATTGCTGACTTTCGTAAAGAGTAGCTGCAAAGCCGTCAGCGTGTTTCTGTCCCTTGCTAAAAGGGTTGTGACAGGAAGGGCATCCGACGTAAAAATCTCTGCCAAATCAAATGTGCGAATCAGATGATTTGCTGTGGCGACTCCCGAGTAAAAGGGAAAAAGCCAAAAGGAAGACAGACAGACAGAATGTATAAAATAAATAATTTCAAGTGCAGTTCAGTGGCTTATCGATTTGTGTGTCACTTGTCGCTTGCTGTGTGAATCTGACTTTATTCGCCTGGTTTTAATCTTGTTTTGGTTCTGTGTCTATTGACAATAAAAATAACAAGACTACTTGACCAGTGTGAAGATTTTGAGAACAGTGCATCAGTAATTCTCCAAAATAATAACTGTCAGAAATCCAGTGTTAAAGGACAGAAGAAGACATTATATATAGAGGAATTCTGGTTATTACCAGGCTGTGTACCGGGATACCTTACTTTCCACTGTTAATGGGGACCGAGATCCCCCACGACCTCTGATTTCCGCGAAGTAGGATCGACTCCCCTGACTGACATATATGTACATGTATATAAGTATATAATATCAATAAATACATATTGCTGAGGTGGCAGCCCATAGCTGTTGCAGGAAGGTCGTCGGTGCTTGTCGTGGCGGTAACCGGCAAACCCGGTGGTAGACACCTGTGGTGATGGGGACTGTCCAGCTGAAAAAAAAAGGAGGCCTATCGGGTCTTACTCGCCTGTGGGACTCCCAAGGTAGCAGACAGGTACCTGCAGGCCAAACGTACTTCAGCCGAAGTTGTCGCAGATGCAAAATCTCGGGCTTGGGAGGAGTTCGGTGGGGGCCTGGAGAGTGATTATCGGTTGGCCTCAAAAAGGTTCCGGACCACTATCCGACAACTCAGGAGGGGGAAGCAGTTCTCCACAAACACTGTTTAGAGTGGAGGTGGGGAGCTGCTCACCTTGACTGGGGATGTTGTCTGGAGGTGGGGGGAATACTTTGAGGACCTCCTCAATCCCACCAACACACCCTCCGTGGAGGAGGAAGACCCTGAGGGTTTGGGCGGGGGGTCTGCCCATCACTGGAGTGGAGGTCACAGAGGTAGTCGAAAAGCTCAGGATGCTCAGGGTGCTGTAGGACTGCCTTGGTTGACATGTCTCTGCAACATCACATGGTCGGGGGCTGTACCTCTGGATTGGCAAACCAGGGTCGTAGTCCCCCTTTTAAAAAAGGGGGACCAGAGGTTTGTGTTCCAATTATCGGGTTATCAGACTCCTTAGCCTACCCGGGAAGGTCTATGCATGGGTACTGGAGAGGAGGATCTGACCGATAGTCGAACCTTGGATTCAGGAGGAACAATGTGGTTTTCGTCCTGGCTGTAGCACTCTTGACTAACTCTATACGCTCCACAGGATCTTGGAGGGTGCATGGGAGTTTGTTCAATCTGTCCACGTGTGTTTTGTGGATTTGGAGAAGGCTTTCGACCGTGTCCCTCGGGCTATCTTGTGGGGTGTGCTCTGGAGTATGGCGTTCCTGACCCATTGCTACAGGCCATTTGATCGCTGTATCACCGGAGCCAGAGTTTGGTCCGTATTGGTAACAACAGGTCGAATTTGTTTCCGGTGAGGGTTGGCGTCTGCCAAGGCTGTCCTTTGTCATCAATTCTGTTCATAATTTTTATGGACAGAAGTTCTAGGCGTAGCCGAGGTGTTGATGGGTTGTGGTTTGGTGGACATCGGATCTCGTCTCTGCTTTTTGTGGATGATGTCCTTTTGGCTTCATCAGGCCGGGACCTCCAGCTTTCTTTGGAGCGATTCGCAGTCGAGTGCGAAGCGGCCGGGATGAAAATCAGCACCTCCAAGTCCGAGGCCATAATTCTCAGTCGGACAAGGGTAGAATGCACCCTACGGATCGGGAATGAGGTCCTTCCCCAAGTGAAGGAGTTTAAGTATCTTGGGGTTTTGTTCACGAGTGAGGGAAGAATGGAGTGGGAAAATCAACAGATGGATTGCTGCAGCCTCTGCTGTAAAACGGAACCGGTACCAGTCCATCGTGGTAAAGAAGGAGCTGAGCCGCAAGGCAAAGCTCTCAATTTACCAGTCAATCTACGTTCCAACCCTCACCCCTCACCTATGGTCACGAGCTTTGGGTAGTGACCAAAAGAACAAGGTCGCGGATACAAACGGCTGAAATCAGCTTCCTTCGCCGAGTGGCGGGGCTCTTCTTTAGAGATAAGGTGAGAAGCTCTACCATCTGGGGAGAGCTTGGAGTAGATCAGTTGCTCCTCCACATTGAAAGTGGCCAGTTGAGCTGGCTCGGGCATCTGGTTAGAATGCCTCCCGAATGCCTCTCTGGTGCGGGAAGAGACCTAAAACACGCTGGAGGGACTGTCTCTCGGCTTGTCTAGGAATGCCTCAGTGTCCCCCTGGAAGAGCTGGAGGAAGTGGCTGGCGAGAGAGATGTCTTTGCTTAGGTTGCTGCCCCACGACCCGACCCCGGAAAAAGCGGAAGACAATGATGATGACGATGATGATAATGATGATGATGATGATGATGAAATACATATTCAATGCTATAAATGCATATCATAACAATTAAACATTCAAAAATAATGCATACAATGTAAATAAAATATAAATAAAATATAAATACACACACAGATGACCACCTCACATAAAAGTATAAGTGGTTTTGTTGGGGGGGGGGGGGGGTGGGCTGTTTTTTGGTTTTGTTTTTTTCTTTTTTTTTTGCATAATTGGCCTTGTTTTGCAGCATTTTCCTTAACTTTTTGCCTATTTTTCTTTAATTTCCTTATTTTTTTTATTTTTCGATGAATATTTTTGAAAAACCCGAGCAGAAACTGGAGCACGAAATAGCGAGGGATATGATATATTGTAATAATTGTGGTGAAATTTGTGACAATCGAATATTTTGAAACGATCAGCATGATCATCACAAATTCACCAAATTCCATCAAGATCATCAACATTTGATCTCACAACCCCCACACTCATCACAATTCTCTCAAAGCATGGAGCTTGAGGATATTGTGCCCAAGTGTAAATCCAGGCTTAACCTAAATATTTCATACAACAATTTTGAAACATCTGCTGAACACCATGGTTGGCTTATTTATTTATACTTCATGGATGGTTGACTTCACTAAATCTGAATTGTTTTTGCTTCAAGTTTCTTCTATAGTCATTATTTTATACTACTAGTAGTTCTATGATGTCTGCTATTTGTGGATCAAATGTACTTTCAGTATACGACCTGTCAAACTTTTAGAGCACCCACAATTGAACCAGTTCAAGTCTACTGAATAACCTGAAAAGGACAGAAAAGTGAACGGTATGTCAGAAAAACCTTAGAAGAAGAACAAATTAATGAATGCACTTGCTCTATTACGATATTACTACATAGCTTTCACCATTAGAGCTCATTCAGTGGGACTTCTATGGCAGAGGCTTGTATGGCACGAGGTCTTGGGTTTGAGCAAGGCTGCTTCTGTATGGAGTTTGCATGTTCTCCCCATGCTTCCTCCAGGTGCTACGGTTTCCTCACAAAATCCAAAGATATGCACATGAATGCAAATTAATTCCTACTATCCACAAATATCACTGCAGTACTGTCATGTTCCATTGCTGATTGTGCATTGTCTGTACAAATGGTCATTATTAAGAAAGAATTACACTTCAGGGCTCTGGGGTTTTGCAGCCAGACACAGTTGCACCACTCTAGGTTGCAAATGACTGTACATCTATCATCCACTGGGAAGTAACATTGCAATGCTGATATTTCAAAATTTCTTTCTCTCTATCCCTCTTTCTCATTCTCGCTTTCTCACTCTCTTTCACACACACACACACACACACACACACACACACACACACACACACACACACACACACACACACACACACACACACACACAAAGAGCAGAAATCTCAGTGGGACTACATACCACTATTAGGGCAAGTGATTTCCACAGTCTGTTCAGTCTTTGTTGAAAATCCGGTGGGCTGAAAAAAAAAAAAAAAGATTTAAACAGATGGCTTTTATTTGCAACACTTGCAAATGTTTTTTCAGCCTAGCTGTTAAAAAACCTGAAAGGCTTTTATTACCAGACTAACATCGGTGACTATGGTGTTTATAATTCAAGTTGTTTGGATCAGTGGCATTAATTTGAAATAAATCTGGATCAGGACCGTTTATTGGCAATAAAATATACCCCTTAAATCTGACTGAATAGAAGGTCTGGCTCTACAGCCAACAGTTAAAAGATGTTCTTCGCCAATCCTGCTGTACAGCTATTACATGCCTCAAGATATTTTGACTGGATCCCATGACTCATTCTCACTTGAGGGATGTTTCGTGAGTAGAAACAGCAGATTCTTGCTGTTATCTACATGCAGACAAATCACGCAAGATTTTAAGTAAGCCGTTATCCAGGTTTTGGATTTGTGGTCATGCTTGCTTGCCTAAAAGCTATGTTTAATCCAGATCCAGCAACTCTAAAGAGATCTAATGCATAGATTAAGGTAAAAACTGCAGCGAACGTAAATATGAGGTTTTCTTTTAACCGTCATGCACTTGATGAAAAAGCTGTCTAGTGTGTTTTAATTAAGATGTGGATGAGAGAACATTTAAAGGGTACCTGTAGTGAAAGCGCTCATATATAATATATCATATATAATATATCATATATAATTTGATGTATTGTATATAGCTAGTGACGATACACCTATAAGGCGTTTATTATATTTTCTGACAAACCAGCTTTAAGTGATTTAAGGGCTTCACTAACTTCAAGCTTCAGAGCACAGGAGTTTATTTGCCGTGACGTCATATAATTGACAAAGCCTCGACCGGAACTGCAAGATTGCAATGTAAACATAAGGCTATATACCTGACATATACAACACAAGCTCACGGAAACTTGGAAAAAACAGACATTATAGTAGGTTTTTTTTAAACCATGGACGAAGACAATTTCGTAGAAAGATTAGAAGGTTATTTATATGAACCACTGAAGAAAGACTATCCACATTTAGTGAAATCATACCAGGAAAGTGACGACTCAGAGGACGATATTGGAGAGTCGGCAGAAGCTCTTACACGGGAAAATCGTCGCAAACAACCAGCAAATATTTGGTTCTCTTGTGGAAAATACGTACGTCAACAAACCGATCAGGAGTGCTATTGTTGTAAAGAACATGAATTGCTTGAGGAAAATATATTGACATTCTGCAATTGGCTATACGACTGTCAACGATGTTACGTCACAATGACCTTTAACCCCGGTGAAAAGAAGCCAACATGTCCGCGTGCTCAACCTTCATGAGCAAGGAATGTCATACAGAAGAAAAAGGAAATGTGGACTTATAAATAAACTACCAACATCACGCGATGTTTAAAAGTTAATAATAAAGTATAGTGGGTATTTTTTGAATGCTGTAAATTTTGGGTACAGGTTCCCTTTAACTTCCTAATAGGAATTTCCCACCAATTTACTCTTAATCAGTTTTTACCCACAAGTTATTTCTTCTAGATTATATGACAGCTGCCAACCCGGTAGGGGAAATATATAGAGTGCAAGCCTGTTGTCACTGCTGTCCCCCAGTGCATCACTGGATTATCAAAGGCCGACCATGTCTTTCACTGTCTCTGGTGAGAGGCTGTAAAAGAACCATTTCTGACTTTCATCAAGGGTAGGCTTCATAGCCGTCTTTGTGTTTCTGCCCTCTACCGTCAGTATATTTCTGCTCTGAGCCGTCGCGGGTGTACTCTGCCCTTGCCCAGAGTCAGCTGAGATAGGCGCTAGCCATCCCGCGACCCTAATTGGTTTCAGAAAATGAATGAATAATAATGTCAGAATTCAATTTTTTACCGTTCTCTCTGATATTCTATGGGATCCCAGCCAACATTCAACGTTTTGCAATGTTATTTTGAAGTTACATAAACAATTGGTTACACCAAACTTTATCTGAGCATTGCGGCAATGTTAAGCCATATTTCTTCACTTTGCCAAAATGTTTTTCTAAAAAATGTTCCATGTAGTGTGGAACATGGACTGTGCATATTGGGGTTTTCATTTCAGATAATCAAACTGGTCCTAAAGAGGAACCCACGGTACACGTGTGCACCACCACACTGACCACTATTCCACCCTGACACCCTAGACCTCTTCAAATTTGACCTTTAATTAGGATTTGGACTGAAATGTGACTACTCCTGCTGACACCTAGGAAGACAATGGCAGCTACAGGAATGCACAGAAGTTTGAGGTCAGTGAAAGTGACCATGTGGCTGAGAGAGGTGTAAAACTGATGAGTGACTTCGCGACTCAGATCACAACCAGCCCAGAGCAGAGAAACTGTTTACTACAAGTTGTGGAGTACCACAGGAAGAAATTTGACAGTTTTAAGAAAGCAACATTGAACAAGTGATAATACATGTATTACTGACATCTTATCTTACAGTTTCTTACACAATATATCAATCAGTGCAGTGCTATCATACTACCATGTTGATTTTCTGCAGTTTCCCAATTGTTTGTGCATTAAAATTGTGCAGGCTAGGACTGCAGAGCCACCTTCACATTCATTGATGAGCCGCAAAATGCAATCGTCATCATCGGATCCGATGGACAACCAAGTAAAGTAGGCAAGAAAATGTTACTGGCTTTCATTTGGTACCACTTTCAATGCTATAGCATCAACCTCTGTGAGGCTACAATGAAAACAAGGACATAATATCCCGAATTTTGCAGTGTTTTTGAAAATCGTCAACAATAAAACTACATGGATCTTAAGGCAAGCATAGCCAAGGTCTAAGATCAAAACCATCTCAATCTAGATCAAAATAACTGGTATATTTAGTTAATTTAGAACTTGGAGAATGGGAATAATATCAGTTTGCATATGTTTGGTGAAAAGAGTCAAATTTGAAGCGGTCTAATGACACCCACATGAACACAGTCCTTGAAAATTAATGTTACTGTACCATCTTCTGACAAGGTTTTTTTTTTTATATAGTAACATTCTGGGAGTCTTTAAATAACATTACTGCAATTTGTATGCTATGTTCTTGAAGAATGAAAATTTTTTATTGTATACAGAGCAACTTAATTTGTTTGTGAATATACAAATCTTCTAGTGATATGGGGGAAAATACACTCCTGTTTCATTGGAATTGGGCTTATTTGAATTGCAACATAGAGGAAAAACCAGAGAAATTGGAGTGGACTGTTTAGGAAAGTATATATTTACTTTGCTTACTTATTAACTGAGGCTAGCAAGGTGATGAGTAAGATTTACCATCATTCATTCACTTTCTAAGCCATTTAATCCTAATTATGGTCACGGGGAGGCTGGCACCCATTTCAGCTGACTCTTGACGAGCCACACTCTAGACCAGGGATCACCAACGTGGTGCCCGTGGGCACCAGGTAGCCCGCAAGGACAATATAAGTTGCCCGCGGACCTGTTCACTGCTATTTTTAGGACAGGCCCATTTTTAGGACAGCGCCACTCTCCATTGAGCTGCATATAATTTTTTTGAATATATTTTTAAATCAAGTCAATATCTTCACATAGATGAATATCATTAATTATTAATAATAACATCTAATTAAATCTAATTAAATGTAAATTGAGCAAATTTGTAATTTCAGAGGTGTGTATCGACCTAGTAGCCCTTCGCATTAATTGGTACCCATGAAGTAGCTCTCAGTTTCAAAAAGGTTGGTGACCCCTGCTCTAGACAGTTCACCGGGCCATTGCAGAGCCAACACGCACACAAATATTCATTGTCACATTCAGTTAGCCTACTGTGTATGTTTTTTTGACTGTGGGAAGAAATCAGAGTACCTGGAGGAAACCCATGCAAGCATGGGAAGAACATGCAAACTTCTCACAGAGACACCCAAACTGGGAATTGAACTTACCCAACAGACTTACCTACCTACCTTATTGGACTGGAGAAAGGATACAGTGATCGAGTCCCAGGGTGGGAATGTCAACTCTAACCTAAAATTTTTTCTTCTAGATTATCCTTGCATCTTAGAAACTTACATCAGAGGAAGCCTTTACCCTTTTCCAATAATCCCCAATTATCAAACAAACACCTGAAGGGGAATTAAACTCATACTTAATAAAAGTTTGCATGTTGTATGTGTTAATGCACATCAAAATGTGCCATTTGTATTGCAATCTTCTTTGTTTAAAAAAAAGACAGAAAGAATAGTAAATCCTCCCCGGGGATTATTGTACTGTAAAACTTTGCATGTGACTTACAGGAGATATTATAAACAAAAGCTTTGCATATGCGAGAGAAAAGCTATGTACCATTTGTTTATGTATACGAGCAAATGCCTGTCTGATGTACATAAATGTAGATGCAGAATTATCTGATTTTCAGGTTATTATCTGTATACTGTTATTTTTACCATTATCTTTCTTTATATAAATTGAAGTATCTGTGTCCTATTTTGAAAAAATTCAGTCGTGAAAGTGAAGCCAACTCCAAATGCCTTTTTCGAACAGGCTAACTCAAACTGTTGAACAGATTTTAGCAGATTTCAAATTTTACATACATAAACACGAGTTCGTGTTGAGGATCAGAGACGCGAGCCACTGTGTAAAGTTTTCTCCAGCACATCCCAAAAATTCTCAGAAATAGGGTTAAGGGTGAGGACTCCGTTGTGCCAATTAATGTGTGGAAAGGCCTTTATTGCTGTGAGGTGGACCTGCAAACCACGAGGCTACCGTGCTTAGTCCTCATTTGTTTTATTCCTTACTTAATGAATAAGGCTATGAAGCATTGAAATTGTTAAGTATTGAATTAATTTACTATGAGTAATTTTTTAAAATGGAATAGTCTTGGCTAAGTGTCAAGAAATAATGTTTAAACATTAATTAACAGAATCAGTCAATTTCCACCTCTGCTGAGTACAATGCAAATAAAATTGTTGGGTACAATGTAAAACCATGATCTTGGTCTAAGACTTTATTTTATTGTTTGCACATCACAGTGCATATTTTAATACTTATAGTTGCACCCATGCTTTATTGAATCAAGTGGCTCTGATAAAACTTTCCCCAAATTTTTAATTGATCATAAACATGTATGAATGCATGTTATTACATAATACTGTACTTCTCTCATGGTGTGCAGTTGAAATGGTGAATGGCCCAGAGAGCAGAAAAACCTTCACAAGACTTATATAAACACCTCCCAATCCTTCCACCTTTACAACCCCCACCTCCCACAGGGCTTGGTCACAATGGGGTTAAAATGTCTTGACTGTGCCGTGTTCCTATGCTCTGCCCACCACTGTCTGACCAATCAGGGCCAACGTTTTCTCACACGCCCACTGTCCTGCTCCCCCAAACTCAGACCCTGTGTGCTGTGACATTCTTTCTCTCTCAGTACCCAGATCAGGATGCGCTCTTCACTGCAGATCAGCCTCCACACTGCAATCAGAGACGCTGCTACTGCTCATGTTGGGAAATGCTGGGGCTTTATTAAATTAAGGGACATGAGCATTTAAATAAACACCATGGAAACTGAAAAAAAAATCATCTGATGTGGGAGATTATTTACATTTATTAGTTTATGAAATTAGAAAAAGAAAAAACATATGACATTAGATAAAACGAGTTGACTTTACTCCTACTCGTTTTACTCGTGCATATGTGGCAATGTGTGTTGAAGCACAAATTGATAAATCACAGTACAGTATAGAGGATGAGTACCTGTATGGTTGCAAAATAATAATCAGCTAATTATGGAGATACGTTATAGACACAGTATGTTTTACTTATGGGAATAAGATGTATGCATTGTTTTTTTTTTTATTATTAAATATTTTTTATTTGTTACAATTTTACTTATTTAAAAATAATCAAATTGATAAAGAAGCATAAAATTAATTTATAGCGATTGTTGAAGTTAATTAATGTGTGCAAAAATATATGTTCATTTGAAAGAGAGAGAGAGAGAGAGAGAGTGTGTGTGTGTGTGTGTGTGTGTGTGTGTGTGTGTGTGTGTGTGTGTGTAAGAGATCGATTTAGATATTTATTTATTAGTTAAATAAAAATTTTCAAGGATTACGCGCCCCCTAAAAGCGGGTGACAAGTGGGGGCGGGGTGACAAGGATTTTACCGGTTATTCCCCGCCCATCTCAGCCAAAAGAGCCAATAATTGTACATCTAATTTGCATATGAACCAATAGAATAAAAATGATTTGCATATGACCCTCTGGTAGCATAAAGAGCAGCTTTTACTGCAACTCCTGCCAACTAGTGGCTGTAGTGTACACACTCAGTATACCAGCGCTCACTTTCACCCGGAATAAACCAACCTTTATTTATAATCACTGCTTTATAAAACACACCAAATACTAAGTACTTGTTTTGGAGAGAATATGGGAAAAGAAAATCTAGTTGTGCTTATCATCTGGATGTATTTTCTGAGTCTTTCTTTCTGTTTTTCAACCACAGTTTCTCCAACAGTGGAAACAAGTACATTCAGTAAGTATTACTGGTTCTCACGTTTTTATTATTACAGTATTACATTCTGGAGAATAACACTGGTATGGAGAATGGGATATGCATTTATTATTGTAATCAGATGTTAATCAGAGATGAAAGAAGGGAAGAACTAAAACTAAATTAAACTGATAGTGGAGCCCAGTGTTGAGTTGGACCTTGCACACTTTCTGATTTTGCACAAATGCAAGCAAGAATATAATGCTTCTTATTATAAATGCAATGTATGTAAATACAAATAAATGAATAAATTAAATGCTTGATTTGCATTAGAGACTCTCAGAGTTACCAGATCACCCAATGCATTGTGTTCAATTTTTATAAGACCTTTTATATGATCTATGTTTTTGCTTTCTTTATTGCATCATTAGCCAGGTTTTAATAAACAATATCTGCAAGACTTCAGGCAACACAAATGTGTGCATGCTGTTATTGTTGCAATTTATTGATCATCAAAAGTTATATAATCTTATAAGCATTTAGGGAAAGTATAAGGATTTTTAAAATTTCTACATGTAAATGCATTGCAACACTTTGGAATCTTCAGACATTGTTTGTCAAATTTGCATAGGCAACCTCACAACCAATGCTACAGATTGGATGGTGGATTTCAGTGACATTGAGTCTAGATTTGTTCTGAGAACAATAGAGGAACCTGAGGATGATCTGTGCTACATCGTTGCTGGACAGAGGTTCACCATTACAGAGTGCAATTTCAATCCACACAACAAAACTTTCATAGTCATACATGGCTGGACGGTAAGTTCATACTGTGTATTCATAATGTTTTAAAGCAAAGTGAGTGAATATGGTTCCCACACACTGATCACCTGCTCTGTGTTCAGGTCACTGGCATGTATGAGAGTTGGGTTTCCAAACTGGTGACAGCACTTTATGAACGTGAGCCAACAGCCAACGTCATCGTTGTGGACTGGCTGGCCCGGGCACAGCAACATTACCCAACCTCAGCTGCCTACACCAAACTTGTTGGCCGTGATGTGGCCAAATTTGTAAACTGGATGCAGGTCAGACTCTACAGTGCTAGGACTATTTGAGATTTGAATAAGTGCACTGTTAGCATTGCAGTGTGTGATTTTAAGCATCGAGTTGAGTGACAATATCATTACAAAAGTTCAACTCTCTTCTTAAATGTTTTGGTCAAATTTTCTCTAAAGCATGTCCTTCCTTTTTAACCTTCTACAAACTCTTGCAAACTCTTGCATTCCTGTATTCTCAGCCATGATATTTGCTATCCTTGCATAAAAATCATTTTCTGATAAAGTAGGGGTTTTTATATATATATATATATATATATATATATATATATATATATAT
>CM045737.1:36377347-36427347 GCA_024760905.1 Plotosus lineatus | reverse complement strand
TTCGAACAATTTTTCCTTTTGGTTCATCCAGGTATGGATCCAGCTGGCCCAAGCTTTGAGTATGCTGATTCCCAAAGTACACTATCCCCAGACGATGCCCAGTTTGTTGACGTACTCCACACCAATACACGCGGCTCTCCAGACCGCAGCATCGGTATTCAGAGACCTGTAGGCCATGTGGACATCTACCCCAATGGAGGAACATTCCAACCTGGATGTGATCTGCAGAACACCATGATGATGGTGGCAACCACAGGACTGAGAAGTGCGTCCTCTTTCTTGTACTCCAGGCACTTTACATAACAAAACAACTACGTAAACCCAATACTTATAGCACGACCTACATTTCATTGTTAAATACAAATGACGGTTTAAAAAGTTAGTGCTATGTATAGCTTATTCTTATTCTTCATCTTACCAAGGAAACGGGCCTCCAGTCCAGTTGTACTCATCATTCATTCATTCATTTTCTGAACCATTTAATCCTAATTAGGGTTATGGGGAGGCTGGTGCCCATCTCAGCCGACCCTGGGCAAGGGCAGAGTACATCCTGGACATATCGGCAGACCATATATTTTGGTCATATAGCAATACGTAGTGCATTCATATTAAGGATGAGAAGCCACTAACAGGTAGCAAGTTACCATAGTTAACATTTTACAGCAGTGAATTTGTTCATGTTCCTTGTATTCATTAGACATGGACCAGATTGTGAAATGTTCACATGAACGCTCCATCCACCTCTTCATCGACTCCCTGGTAAACATGAAACATCAAAGCATGGCATATCGCTGCAGCTCCAAGGAGTCCTTTAACAAAGGTGTGTGTCTGAGCTGCCGCAAGAACCGTTGCAACAAGGTGGGCTATGCAATCAACAAGGTGCGCAGCCGTCGGAGCAGCAAGATGTATATGAAGACCAGAGAGATGATGCCATACAAAGGTAAATCCTTAAGCTTTTTTTTATAGATCTAAAATTTTCAAAAACGTGAATCCTAACTACATATATGTCTTTAGTACAAGAGGAAACCACCATATGTTCATTTTTATAGTTGATGCGGTTAAGTTGTGCTTTGAATGGAAATGTTGACATTAATTTCATCTCTATAAGTTTGGAAATACAGTGGTACCTTGACTTACGAAATTAATCCTTTCCGAGGGCGAGCTCGTAAGCCAAAATGTTTGTTTGATGAAACAATTATTCCCATAAAAATAACACAAAACCAATTAATACGTTCGAACCCACTCCCAAACTCATATAACCTGCCACAAACACATATTTGATCTAATATATAAAAGATAAACATGTAAAAGCAATAAGTAATACATATACATTAACATTAATTATAATTAATAATAAATAATAATAAAACAAGAATAAGCAATAAGTCAACTCACCCTTCCAATCATCAACTGCGGCGAAGATGTCAAGTGGGCAGGCAGAAGATGGTGCATAACAGAAGAGGAGGAGGAGGAGGAGGCAGGTGCAGGGTGCGCATGACCCTGGGGAACATGCTTTTTTGCCATACTGTACTAGAATTAAGTGTAATTGCACATCCACTACAGAAGTTGGCAGTGGGGCTCTCATTGTCGCGCTATGGTGTAGGGAAAAAGCACCGAGAAAATGATCTATCTATGTCTACATCCAATCACAAGGAATGGATGTTGATCCCTGAAGCTTGAATGGTGCTCATACAGGGATTGTCATAGCTGTGATCACAATGATCTGCCGTATAGTTCGCCAGGCTACATACGGACTCAGTCACACCTACAGGCAATTTGGAACAGCCAATTAACCTACTGTGCATATTTTTGGACTGTGGGAGGAAGCTGGAGTACCCGGAAGAAACCCATGCAAGCACGGAGAGAAAGTGCAAACTCCACACAGAAACGCCCAGGCCTGGAATCGAACCCAGGCCTTTTTGCTGTGAAGTGGGCGTGCTAACCACTGCATCAACGTACCGCTCCGAACAAATGATATAAAGTGCAGTAAACACTATAGTCGCGTGCGGGGTACTGGGGGGGAGGGGTGAAATGTTTTTTTTTCTTCCTAGAGGGGGCATCAGAGAAAATAATTGAGAGCCACTGCACAAGGCATTCTTGGAGCGCGGAAGAATATGAGGCTAATCAGCCCAGAAAAGCCATTTCGAGGAGAGCTTGTAAATCAAAATTTTGCTCGTTGGATGGAGCAGATTTTTGGTGAGATCAAAGTGCGCCTGTCTGTCTTCCTTTCGGCTTTTTCCCTTTTACTCGGGAGTCGCCACAGCGAATCATTTGATTTGGCATAGGTTTTACGTCGGATGTCTTTCCTGTCACAACCCTTTTAGCAAGGGACAGAAACACACTGACGACTTTGCAGCTACTCTTTATGAAAGTCAGCAATGGTTCTTTTACATGCCTCTCACCATAGACAGTGAGAGACATGGCCCACCTTTGATAACCCAGTTAGCTGCACTGGGGGGGACAGTGACAACCTTGTGGAGAGTGGGACTCAAACCCCCAACCTTTGGATCAGCGATCCAGCGCCCTATACCACTAGACCACCACTGCCCCTGTGAGATCAAAGCGCGTATCATGGAAAATTTGTTATAAGCGACACTCTAAGTCAAGGTACTACTGTATTTAACTGAATTTAATGGACAGCTGTAAAAACAAATTGCATAAGACATGCATTGGATTTAAATGCTGGTTGCAAAGTTATATCCTGAGCACATGGGGACATTTTTATAACTTTGTCTTGCGCTGTTATACCAAGAAGGAATTGGTTGTAATAAACATCGTTTATATGTTTTTACAACAGCAGCACCTGCACCAATACATTATTGAACGAAAGCCAGCAAATGATTCTTTTTAAGATAACCCTGACTACTTTCTGTCCCTGCATGGCAGGATTTTCCATGACGTTTCTGTGTCTCAGAAATTCGTATTTAATCCCAAATAGTTTTCCACTACCAAGTCAAAGTTCATTTCTTCAGCAAGAGCAAGATAAGCTATACAGATCAGCCCTTGAAGATTTCCCTGTACGGCTTCTCTGGTGAGAAGGAGAACATCCCCTATGTCCTGTAAGTTGGTTTCAGATTGCACAGACACAGAACATGGATGCTTTTCTATAGTGTTGTAGTTAATGATGTGTGGGTTTTTTTTTTTTTTTATGTGTCTCTGCAGGTCTGCTTTGAAAACCAACACCACCGTTTCGTTCTTACTCACCACAGATGTAGACATCGGTGAGCTGCTGATGGTAAAGCTGCTTTGGGAGAAGGACACCATCATCAGTTGGCCTTGGTGGAATCCGGACACTTTCCACATTCGCAAGCTTCGTATCAAATCTGGCGAAACACAGTCCAGGTGCTTAAAATAATGAATGTGTGTGTGTGTGTGTGTGTGGGTTGGTGGTGGTGGGGGTTAGAATGTAATTAATATATTTGAAGTAGTTTTATGTGTTTATGAAACAGTATTTATTGGATGATAATTGACTTAAAATGACTAAAGTAGAACATGCAGCATGGGCCTGTCAGTACAAATGAAGGAGGTGTGGTTTGTATACAAATCCTTAGGGAGTACACAAAATAATTGTAAAGAGGGCGTGGCCTCGGTTCCCAGAAAGAAAGTTTGGCCTCTGTGTTTCAGGCTTCGTAAAAAGAGGCTTGGGTTCTGTGTTCACTGAACATGGGTTCTGTGTCAGTCCCAGAAGTAGGCGTGACCTCTGTACCTCTCGCTTATAGTAAAACTGGTGTGGCCTCAGACTCAGTATAATAAAAATCAAACTGATTGTGCAGTATTGAATTACACTATAATGCAATGCTGCATCAGTAATTAAACTGGTAATTTAGTGTTCGGACGTGTAACTCAGAAGGAAAGTTTTCGGTTTTGTACTGCACACATCTTTTCTCTGCCTCTTGACAGGGATTTTATTAAGGTGAAAATTACCCTTTTTAATGACATACTTTACAGGCGTACACGCCCCTAATATTTGCAATGTATATGCACAATTTCAGAGTGATATTCATCGCCAAGGAAGGTGAGTTCTCGTCCCTTGCTCGTGGAGGAGAAGCGGCCGTGTTTGTGAAAGACAAAAAAGCCCAGTCAAGCCACAAAAATGAAAGGTAACGGTGCGCCCTATTTTCCAACGTAGTGTAACACAGTAGCCTGAAAAAGTCAACTGTTTATGTCACTCATGTGTATAACTGTGTCTTTAACATTGACAGATTGCACAAGATGAAGATGCACGGCAGTTCGTTCAAAAATACTGCCTTAGACGCTTAGACGCTTGTTTTCACCATTTTCCCAAAATCTGAGAGGAAGCCGCTGAACTCGGACTGGGAAATGATTCAAATTCTGTACATTTTGATCCAAGCAAGTCTGTAGAATAGTAGCACTTGTCTGACCTTCGTCCATAAGCACATCCTGTAAGGAACTTTTACTTGAGATAAACTTTAACTGCTAAGCAGTTTAAATGAAAAAGCCTCACTTCTGATTACAGTATTCTGATCTCAGTATTATTCATTAGGCAGATTGAATCTGAAGCCACTGGAGCTCAGAGTAGCGCTAGAACCTGATGTAACTGGAGCCTAACCACTTATCTGTAAATAGACATGTGCCAATGATAAAACTGGACCATTCAGCAAACATCATAAATTAAATGCTGCTGAGGTTTGTTTATGGTGGAAATGAGATGATGAAATGTTTTTTTTTTATGGCTGACCAATGAGAACAGCAATGATGTTATGATGATGATGGCAGGCTAATGATAGGAAAATAATGTACATGCCTAGATGTTAAGTATTTCTTTAAATGAAAGATGAAAAGTCCTTTATTGTTATGCAATATGTATGTGTGTATACGTAAGTAAACTGTTACACTTTTATAACGTGTGTATTAATTTCTGTCAGCTTTGGACGAACTGATGTGAAAGTATTTAACAACGTAGTATTGAGTGAGCATCACAGGGGCCTGACCGACCGCCTGATAGACTCACTGAGACTCTGACTGACCGATTTGATTCACAGAGTCACTAATTGATTCATTGACTCACCAAGTTACTGACTTATTGAATTGCTGATTATCCTAGTGATTTACTGAGTCACTGACTCATTGACTCACTGTCCAATTTGACTCGACTTTGATTGACTAACAGGTAGGGTGATTGTCTGACTGACTCACTGAGTCACTCACTGATGGATGTACTGAATCACTGACTGACTCAGTGACTAGTTCCTAAAGTGAAACCACCTAATGAAGGGAAATCCAACGGAATATCTATATCTCTGTTTATCTTTTGGTATAACAATCAAACACTGAGTGCCTCGATCCCAGTGAAGTGCTTGGTAATAGCAGCCACAGTGGTGTAGTTGTTAGCATGTCCGCCTCACAGCAAGACGGTCCTAGCTTCCATTCCCAGCTTGAGGATTTCAATGTGAAGTTTGCATGCCCTCCCCATGCTTGCATGGATTTCCTCGGGGCACTCTGGTTTCCTCCCACAGTCTAAAGACGTGCACAGTAGGCTGATTGGCTGTTCCAACTCACCCTAGGTGTGAGTATGAATGGTTGTGTGAGTTTTGGCCCTGCGATCGCGTGGTGAACTGTCCAGGGTGTACCCCGCCCTCGCCCAGACTAATTAGAAATAAGCGGCTTAGAAAATGAATGATACGGCGCAATATTATTATAGATGCACAATATTCATAAACTCTATGAATGCTGAGAATCCAAATGAAACCAATACATTGTCATGTCTTTCTGGTCTGCATGCGGGAATTTAGCTGTCCAAGTTTTCTCTTTGTATTTAAATCGTCATTGTATGTTGACCAGTTGCTCGTTTGGGGCCACATACACTCTAAGCTGAACTTAGAAACGATCGGTTTAAATATTTTTCATTGTTTTATATTTGAAAATGTGCAAGTTTCAGTTGTTTTGGATCCGTCTTGAATTGCTGTGTTTGGCACAGGTCACTTTATAGGCTTGAATTACTTTCCTTGTTCAGTCTTTTGATTACATTAATACACAATTCAATCAGAACATTACTCAACTAAAATATATTCGTCTAAACTTGATGAGGTTATGAAAATGTTTATATTATGATTGATATTCAATATTTAATTATACACTTAATTGTGCCTTATTATTTGATCAACTGTCAGAATATGAAGAGTTACAGGAATTCTGGATTTACTTCAAAACTCCTCCTGATTATGGCTGAAGTAGGTGAAGTAGACACAGTAAATCAGCTATGCTTTTATAATTCCCAGCATGCACCAGAAACCTAGCCCAGACAATAAATAGGCCATATGAAAATTCCATCAGGATGAGACCCCACCTGACGGGCCTACATGAGGCATGTATTATTTATGAATTGTACAAAAGGCATTAGCTTGTATAAGCGATGTATACCCTGAGAATTACTCTTCATATTACTATGCAATACAATGCAGATATTTTAATCAAGAGTGTGTTGTATACATCTCTTTGTTTTTTTTTAACTGCGTTTTTAGATTAAATTTTAAAAACAATGTTTACTTTAAGTTAATAATTGAAGAAACTTCTAACGTTGATTGTCTTCTAACGTTAAGACTTTATACAGGTCATAAACACTTGATTAAACACAAGAAGACTATAAAATGGACTGAAATGACTTGACTGATTGAATGTGTGATGAATTTAAATAGATAAACGTGCACAAAAATCACATAAAATGATGTGACAAATTTGGCTTTAAAGGCGCTCATTCACTTCTGAGCATATTAAATAACTTTAGTCCTGTACGCCAGTGTCGGTGATACTGTACCTGCAACTGGGATGATGTTGATCTGCATAAACTGGGGTGAGTTTTCAGCCAGAATTAAATGCTAATGAGATTAAACACTTTGGATACTCACAACTGAATGGGACCTGCAATGACCGATTCATGCTGAGGTCTATGAGTACGAATAGCTTTTGCCTTTTGAGACCTAGGTTTTAATATAATAGCTTTTCATTTTAAATAGATAAAAGGGTTCACAGACTCACAACTGGACTCCAACCCACAACTGGAATGATACCAATAGGATTCAAGCTCCTATACCTTTTTTCTCCATTCTGAAGCGCATAGACTTAAAATACTGTTTCATTTTATGCAATGTGTTCCCCGGGTGCCCGTGGTGTATGTGCTCATTGTTTACGGATGAGTGTTTTAATTTTGATATACAGTTTTAATCCCACAAGGGAAATTTTTGCATCTGTATTTTACCGATCCAAAGTAAGCACAAGCACACACAAACACTCATCAGTAAAGAGTGAGCACATACACCACGGGCACCCAGAGAGCACTTGGAGGTTAAGTGCTATGCTCAAGGACACTTCAGCTTTGAATGTTGAGGAAGAGAAGGTGCAGCTCACACCACCCACTGCCTTAATTTTTTCTTGCTGGTTCAGGAATTGAACCAGTGACTTTTCAGACCCAAAGTTGCTTCTCGACGCACTAAGATACGGTTGCCCCTTTTCGTCATTTTCTGTAACCGCTTAATACTAATTGGGGCCGGTGGTGTAATGGTTAGGGTGCTGCGCTCATGATCAGGAGGTTGTGAGTTCAAATCCCACTGAGACTCTCACTGTGCTAAGAGCCCTGGGCAAGGTCTCAACCACAAGTGTGCCTCTGTTCACCCAGCAGTATAAATGGGTACCAGTAAAAATATACTGGGAAGGTAACCTGCGATGGACTAGCGTCCCATCCAAGGGGAGTTGAACTCCTCATCGCTTCACGCTACCGAAACCAGGGATAAGCACCGGCCTGATGAGCCACAAGGCTCGGGTGTAAAAACCCAACAGACTTACCTCACTACTAATTAGGGTCACGGGGAGGCTGGCGCCCATCCAGACGACTCTGAGTGAGGGCAAAGTACACCCTGGACAGCTCGCCAGGCCATCGCAGGGCGGAAACATGCTGATGGCTTTGCAGCTCCTCTTGTCGAAAGTCAGCAAAGGTTCTTTTACATGAACCTCACACCATAGACAGTGAGAGACATGGCCGGCCTCTGATAACCCAATTAGTTGCACTGGGGTTGGGGGAGGGAAGACAGTGCCAATCTGTGGTGAGTGGGGCTTGAAACCCCAACCTTAGGATCAGTGATCCAGCACCTATACCACTAGGCCACCACTGCCCTGTCGGTTGCTCCTTTTAACAAACAAATTGTTGACTCGGCTTAATAAAAAAAATACATTTAGTCACAACAACAATGCAGCCATGAGGTGGGGGGGCACTAACCAGTGTCTCTCCCCCTCATGCCGGTCCCAAGCCCGGAGAAATGCAGAGGGTTGTGTCAGGAAGGGCATCCGACGTAAAACCAATGCCAATTACTTAAAATGCAAATCAAAAGTATTACCTCCATACCGGATCGGTCGAGGCCCGGGTTAACAACGACCGCCATCAGTGCTGTCAATCAACAGGGTGCTGATGGAAATTGGACTACTGTTGGTCGAAGACGTCGAAGAAGGAGAGGTGGGAGGCGTGTCCGTAGGCAGAGAGAGAAGAGGAAAGGCATGAGTCTAGGACTGAGAGTGGGGACTTTGAATGTTGGAACTATGCACAGAAAAGGTAGAGAGCTGGTTGACATGATGCAGAGGAGGAAGGTGGACATACTGTGTGTTCAGGAGACCAGGTGGAAAGGTAGCAAAGCTAAAAGCTTAGGAGCAGGGTTTAAGCTATTTTATCACGGTGTGGATGGGAAGAGAAATGGAGTCGGAGTCATCTTGAAGGAGGAGTTTGTCAGGAATGTTCTAAAAGTGAAAAGAGTGTCAGACAGAGTGATGAGTCTCAAGTTAGAAATTGAAGGTGTAATGCTCAATGTTGTTAGTGCTTATGCCCCACAGGCAGGATGTGAGCTAGAAGAGAAGGAGAGATTCTGGAGTGATTTAGATGAAGTGATGCAGAGTACCACCAGAGGTGAAAGAGTGGTCATTGGTGCAGACTTCAATGGACATGTTGGTGCAGGAAACAGAGGGGACGAGGAAGTGATGGGCAGGTTTGGTATCCAGGACAGGAACGCATGAAGGACAGATGTTGATAGATTTTGCAAAAGGATGGAAATGGCTGTGGTGAATACTTTCTTCGAGAAGAAACAGGAGCATAGGGTGACTTATAAAAGCGGAGGTAGGAGCACACAGGTAGACTACATCTTGTGTAGGCGATGTAATTTGAAGGAAGTCAGTGACTGCAAAGTCATCGTGGGTGAGAGTGTTGCCAAACAGCATAGGATGGTGGTGTGCAGGATGACTCTGATGGTGAGAAAGGTGAAAAAGGCAAAGGCAGAGCAGAAGACAAGGTGGTGGAAGCTGAAAAAGGAAGAGTGTCGTGTTGTCTTCAAGGAGGAGTTGAAACAGGCTTTGGGTGGCCAGGAAGTGCTTCCAAATGACTGGACAACCACAGCAAATGTGATCAGGGACACAGGTAGGAGAGTACTTGGTGTGTCCTCTGGAAGGAAAGTAGATAAGGAGACTTGGTGGTGGAATGAGGAAGTACAGGAGTGTGTACAAAGGAAGAGGTTAGCCAAGAAGAAGTGGGACATTGAGAGGACCGAAGAGAGTAAACAGGAGTACAGGGAGACACAGCGTAAGGCGAAAGTAGCAGTGGCTAAGGCCAAACAGAGGGCATATGATGACTTGTATGATAGGTTGGATAGTAAAGAGGGAGAAAATGATCTATACAGGTTGGCACAGCAGAGAAATAGAGATGGAAAGGACGTGCAGCAAGTTAGATTGATAAAGGACAGAGAGGGAACTCTATTGACTGATGACAGAAGTGTGCTGGGAAGATGGAAAGAGTACTTTGAAGAGCTGATGAATGAGGAAAATGAGAGAGAAAAAAGAGTAGAAGAGGTAACCATTGAGGGGCAGGATGTAGCAAAGATCAGTAAGGGTGAAGTGAGAAGGGCATTGAAGAGGATGAAGAATGGAAAGGCAGTTGGTCCTGATGATATACCTGTGGAGGTATGGAAGTGTCTAGGAGAGGTAGCAGTAGATTTTCTGACAAGAACATTCAACACGGTACTAGAGAGTGAGCAGATGCCGGAGGAGTGGAGGAGAAGTGTGCTGGTACCCATTTTTAAGAACAAGGGAGACGTGCAGAGTTGCAGCAACTACAGAGGGATAAAGTTGATGAGCCATACGATGAAGTTATGGGAAAGAATAGTGGAAGCTAGACTAAGGGCAGAGGTCAGCATTTGTGAACAACAGTTTGGTTTCATGCCAAGAAAGAGCACCACAGATGCAATGTTTGCCTTGAGGATGTTAATAGAGAAGTACAGAGAAGGTCAGAGGGAGCTACATTGTGCCTTTGTGGATCTGGAAAAAGCATATGACAGGGTGCCAAGAGAAGAACTGTGGTATTGCATGAGGAAGTCTGGAGTGGCAGAGAAGTATGTTAGAGTGGTGCAGGACATGTATGAGAGATGTAAGACAGTGGTGAGGTGTGCTGTCGGTGTGACCGACGAATTCAAGGTGGAGGTGGGACTGCATCAAGGGTCAGCTCTGAGCCCCTTCTTGTTTGCTATGGTGATGGACAGGCTGACAGACGAGGTGAGACAAGAATCTCCATGGACTATGATGTTTGCAGATGACATCGTGATCTGTAGTGAGAGCAGAGAACAAGTGCAGGAAAATCTCGAGAGGTGGAGGTATGCCCTGGAAAGGAGAGGAATGAAGGTTAGCCTCAGAAAATCAGAATACATGTGTGTGAATGAGAAGGACCCAGGAGGAACGGTGATGTTACAGGGAGCAGAGATAACGAAGGTGGAGGATTTTAAGTACTTAGGCTCAACAATCCAGAGCAATGGAGAGTGTGGAAAAGAGGTGAAGAAGCGTGTGCAGGCAGGCTGGAATGGTTGGAGAAAAGTATCCGGTGTGATGTGCGATAGGAGAGTGTCAGCAAGAATGAAGGGAAAAGTGTACAAGATGGTGGTGAGGCCAGCGATGTTGTATGGCTTAGAAACAGTGGCGCTGAGGAAAAGGCAGGAGGCAGAGCTGGAGGTAGCGGAGATGAAAATGTTGAGGTTCTCCCTGGGAGTAACGAGGATGGATAGGATCAGAAATGAGTATATCAGAGGGACAGCCCACGTAAGATGTTTTGGAGACAAAGTCAGAGAGGCTAGATTGAGATGGTTTGGACATGTACAGAGGAGGGATAGTGAGTATATTGGCAGTAGGATGCTGAGGTTGGAACTACCAGGCAGAAGGCCTCGAGGAAGACCGAAGAAGAGATTTATGGATGTGGTGAAGGAAGACATGAAGGTTGTTGGAGTCAGAAAAGAAGATGCGGAGGACAGGGTGAGGTGGAGGCGGATGATTTGCTGTGGCGACCCCTGAAGGGAGCAGCCGAAAGTAAAAGAAGAAGAAGAAGAAGAAGACATTTAGTCACAACAACAGAATGTTTACAGATGGACAGAAAGGAGTTTACTTTCTTTCAAACCAGATGTGTCTTCTGTTTAGAATCTGTGGTGTTAGAAAAAAGAGGTACTGTAATGTGAAATCATCATCATCATCATCATCAGGGCAGTGGTGGTCTAGTGGTATAAGGCACCGGATCGCTGATCCAAAGGTTGGGGGTTCGAGTCCCACTCTCCACAAGGTTGTCACTGTTCCCCCCCCCCCCCACCCTTCTTAAGGTTGTCACTGTCCCCCCCCCCAGTGCAGCTAACTGGGTTATCAAAGGCCTGCCATGTCTGTCACTGTCTATGGTGTGAGGCATGTAAAAGAACCATTGCTGACTTTCGACAAGAGTAGCTGCAAAGCCGTCAGTGTGTTTCCGCCCTGCGATGGCCTGGCGAGCTGTCCAGGGTGTACTCTGTCCTCACCCTGAGTTGGCTGGGATGGACACCAGCCTCCCCGCGACCCTAATTAGGATGAAGCGGTTACAGAAAATGAACACTTCAGATTGTTTTTTGGAAAACAAGAATGCTCTACTTTTACATTTTAGAGATGAACGTAATACTACAGGAGCCGATATTTATTTAAATCAGGGCCAGCATTCGCCAGGTCAAGTTGTAAGAAAGTTGAGTTGTGATTTCGCCGCAGTGTATTTGAACTGTTTACTGTTTCTAAATAAAAAAAGCACCTGATTGATAAACTAGAGGCAGTGGTGGCCTGGTGGTAAGGGGCTGGATTACTGATCCCAAGGTCATGTGTTCAAACCCCATCATCAACGGGTTGTCACTGCTGTCCCCCAGTGCAGCTAACTGGGTTATCAAAGGCCGGCCATGTTTCTCGCTGTCTGTGGTGAGAGGCTGTAAAAGAACCATTGCAGACTTTCTTCAAAAGTAGGCTGCATAGCCGTCAGTGGTTTTCTGCCCCGCGATGGCCTGGCGAGCTGTCTGGAGTGTGCTCTGCCCTCACCCAGAGTTGCCTGAGATGGGCGCCCATCTCAGGTGACTCTCAGATGATGAATGATGAATGATTGATAAACTAATGTTAATGGCAGCAAAAGGACATTCAGTAGGTTCTGGGTTTTAACAAATGACTTTCTTATTTCGGGAAGTTGTTGCCTAGTGGTAAAGGTGCTGGATCACTAATCCTAAGGTCGGGGGTTCAAGCTCCACTCGCACCAGGTTGTCACTGTCCCCTCCATTGCAGCTAACTGGGTCATCAAAGGCCGGCCATGTCTCTCACTGTCTATGGTGTGAGGTTCATTTTAAAAGAACCTTTGCTGACTTTCGACAAGAGGAGCTGCAAAGCCGTCAGCATGTTTCTGCCCTGCGATGGCCTGGCGAGCTGTCCAGCGTGTACTCTGCCCTCACCCGGACCTCTCCACGACCCTAATTAGGATTAAGCGGTTACAGAAAATGAACTGATGAAGTGAACTTTCTTATTTCACTACAGCATAGTTTCTTCTCCAAAATCCAAGAAATTCAACCTTGGAATAACAGCTTGTGTTTAATAACAATGGAGCCCTTACTCACCCTGGTACGTATGAGCAGAATTTAATTTTGCCCTCAATAGTATTCGTATTACAGTTGATATAAACATATAAACTTATTCTAATCTTAATCTCTTTCCCAGTGTTTTTCAGTTGTCATGTTATTTGTTTATTTCTGGCAGTTTGGCCTCTGGAAGAGACAATAAACAAAGTACACATTCACATGGTGTTGTGCAATTTGCTTTTAATTTATCCCAATGCTTCTGATGATGGAAGCACAGCTTCTCACAAAAACAGGAGGTGATTATTGGCAGAGATCTGTGTCACATGCCTTTTATTATTCTCTTTAAATGGAATTCCTGGAAAGTCAGGGAACTCAAGGAGAATTTTGGATTCGCAGTAGATCCTGGCAAGACCTTGGTGTTCGGGCTGAAAACAAAAACTATCAAAAGGCCATTTAATGCATATCTCTCTCTCTCTCTCTCTCTCTCTCTCTCTCTCGCTCGCTCTCACTCACTCTTTGTAATTCATATACAAATCAACACAACAGCACTGTGACTCAACTGCACGTGATGTAAACTTGGAGGAGATTCCTCGAAGCTTGTTTTTCATTCTCTGGCCTGAATTTTGAGGTAAAGAGAAAACTTTCTTTGGAAATGAATAGAGTTAACTAAAGGCTGTTTCGAGGTTCACTTAATTCCCTTGATATGCGCATATTTTGAAGAGAAATTGAGAAAAACTGTTTCAACTGTTAAAGAGCTATTATTAGTCCTAATCCTTAACCCTAAGCCTTGGATTCGTTTTTCATTCTCTCCTTTAAATTCCAATTTTTTTTTAAGTTCTGTAAAAATCCCATCCAGTTTATAAACCTTTCCTGTTACACTAATGTTGATCAGTGTGAACATGTTGTGAGCATATTTAGCATCTTTCCCTGTATTCCTATCCACCCTCTTTTGCATAGCTTAGGCTCACCCACGATTATCTGATGTCACTGTGATTGACAAGAGAGCGCGAGAATGTCATTCCTCTGACCCAAAGAGAAAACAGTGACATCATCACAAACCTGCAGTTTATGAGAATGATTTGTAATTTCACAGGTCATGTTGGGACCGCTAACAACTACTTTCCAGGCAGATTATTGAAGCCCCAGACAATCCAACATTTTAAAAATATCTTGAAACGGACAGAGGACAATAATTCTGCAGACTAAAACAAACATAATCCTACTTCACAGATTTCGATGGTGGCATGGGGGATCTTGGTCCCGATTAACCGTGGAAAGTGAGGGATCCCCGTATTACCGTTGTTATCATTAGAATAAAATATGGGTTTATGAAATTTGCAAATTATTGCATTGTGTTTTCATTTACATTTCACAAACATTATATTTATTTTACATACATATATACAACAGCCTTATTTGGAATTGGGGTTGGATAACAAACATTGGTCCATAGTTGTATTGTTTAACTGACATATTTACAGCACAGTTAAAGTGTTGTCTCGTCCCCATCATTATGCTCAAGTGTGTGTCCAAAAAGACAGACAGTGCCAGCCATTAATGCTGAGACCCCCAGGATGCCAAGAAGTATTGCCCACCAGTAAGCCTGTCAAACACAACACAGCACAACAGTAACATATTAATATAGAGCAACTATTAAAGCTTATTGACAACTATGAAACTACACAAATTCCCAATTGTATTATTAGCATTGACTAATTACCGAAATTTCTGAGCATACTTTTTTATTTTCCTAATATATCAAATTCATGTCACAAAAAAATCTCTCCTATGAACTTAATACATTTTCAATATCTCTACATGTCCACCTGGTGTTAGGGTGCTAGCTTACTGATCTGAAAGTCGGGGCTTTAAGCCAACCAACACCAAATTGTCACCGCTGTCTCCAATGCAGCTGACTAGATGACCAAAGGCCAGCCTTGTCACTTACTGCCTGTGGTGAGAAGCATGTGAAAGAACCATTGCTGTAGTTCAAAATGATATTGCCACTGGGTTGCCATCAGCGTGTTTCAGAGGTGTAGCAGAGATGAAAATGTTGAGGTTCTCTTTGGGAGTAACGAGGATGGATAGGATCAGGAATGAGTACATCAGAGGGACAGCACATGTAAGATGTTTTGGAGACAAAGTCAGAGAGGCTAGATTGAGATGGTTTGGACATGTACAGAGGACGGATAGTGAGTATATTGGTAGTAGGTTGCTGAGGTTGGAACTACCAGGCAGAAGGTCTAGAGGAAGACCAAAGAGACAAAGAGTTGTGGATGTGGTGAAGGAGGACATGAAGGTAGTTGGTGTAAGAGAAGAAGATGCAGAGGATAGGGTGAGATGGAGGCAGATGATTCGCTGTGGCGCCCCCTGAAGGGAACAGCCGAAAGGAAAAGAAGAAGTTCAAAGTGGTCACTTGCGCGATGCCCATTTTCACAGTGAAGGGGTTTTTCCTTGGATTTTTTTTTTTTTCTTTTTAAACTGAACAAGTGTCTCTCAGGTCATGTTAGAAAGTACTGTCTGTGGTTTGAGACAGGCATTATTTTTAGAAAGAAATATTTGGTAGCTGCAAAACAAAGTTTAGGAAGCAAGTGTTGGATATCAAATGTGTCCATCTACATTTAAAAATTGTGTACATTGTAGCTCGTAATTTTTTAATGGCAAACTGTGCTATGGAATCAAGCAAACTTTTAAAACAAGTCAAACCTCCATCCAGTCAGCCAGGTCATCAAACTCGCGTAGATTCAGGAAGGAATTTTTCAGTCTGGCGATTGGGCCGTCTGCATCCAACAGACGACATGTCTGAAAATGATCACAGTAGCCCTGGTTCTTGCTGCATGGAGATCCAGGCAACATTATCACTTGCTGTCCATTAAAGTACATGGAGAGCCCTGAGGAATTTGTGCTTGCGCATGTGTCGGGGTTTCCTAATCACAAAAGATGACCCGTTCAGTTATGAGACATTTTTTGAATAATCAGGTTGGAAAATACTTGGTTAAATGTACTCCTTTATTACATTTAAATTATATTATTGGAAAATTTATATGTGGAAGTATCATAAATTTGAACCATGAATTCATTGTATATGAATAACACGAACTTATGTTCACTTAAATATAAGAAGTTTAAGAAAAGAGAACGTCCGCAGAATTTTTGGAGAACACTCATCGACAGGTAATTTCAAGCTTAATCGATATTTATATCATTCATCTTTGAGCACCTATCGATCCTCCTCCACTGATCTGAAATTGGATCACTGAAACAACAGTTCTCGAAGGGAAAACCAGACATCCCACAAGGTAGTGACACTTTCCAGCTTCTCCCTTTGGATTCCGAGGTGTTCCCAGGATAGTGGGAATATATAATTTTTCCAGCGAGTTGTGGGCCCGCCTCAAGGCCTCATCCTTGTTGGATGTGTCTGGAATACCTCTAGAGGGAGGCAAGCAAGATATATTCTCATCAGATGCCCAAACCACCTTAATTGACTCCTTCGGTGGGGAGAAGCAGCAGCTTTACCCCAAGTTCCCCCGGGATGTGTGAGTTCCTCCTATTCCTAAGAATAAGACCAGCAATCTGCAATCTCATTCTTTCAGTCACGACGCAAATCTCATGACCATAGGTGAGGATTATAACATAGCTGGACTGGTAAATCAAAAGCCTTCCTTTCAGCTCAGGAAATCCATGCAGCATCAAAGAGACATGTTCACCAAGAGTGTCTCACAGCATTTAGAGCCTTCAGCATCTCAGCTAAATCTCATCTACCCCAGGATAAATTTTCTCTGGGCTACTTCTTAATATATATAATCAACACTAGTATATATATATATCTCCAAGGGAAAAAAGAGACCATTTTTTATGGATTTTCCATTATAAATGGTCTCTTATTTTTTATTGTGTGTGTGTGTGTGTGTGTGTGTAATATATATATGTGTGTGTGTGTGTGTGTGTGTGTGTGTGTGTGTGTGTGTGTGTGTATATTGAGAAGAGGCTGTTGAGGTGGCTCGGGCATCTGGTTCGAATGCCTCTCAAACGCCTCCCTGGTGTGGTGTTTTGTGCATGTCCAACCAGGTAGAGACCCCGGGGTCGACCTAGAACAATGCAGAGGGGTTATGTCTCTCGGCTGGTCTGGGAACGCCTCGATGTCCCCCACTGTAAGAGCTTGAGGAAGTATTTGGGAAGAGGGATGTCTGAACCTCATTGCCCTCGTGACCTGACCCCAAATTAAGCAGAAGAAGATGAATGAAGAAAAAAATTTATATATATATATATATATATATATATATATATATATATATATATATATATGTATGTGTGTGTGTGTGTGTGTGTGTGTGTGTGTGTATATGTGTGTGTGTGTGTGTGTGTGTGTGTGTAAGATTAACCCTTATATAGAAGTTGATTGTACTGCATTTTTTTCATAATTTCATTATCTAGTAATAATCACTTACTGTCTGAATATACAGCACTCAGACATCCGTTAATTATATGCAAGATGTATTGCTGGTGTTTATAAGATAATTACAGGATTCTCAGAGATTACCTCCCTGCTGGCAGCACAAGTGGCATTTTTCTTTTTTGTTGTTCCCCGGGCAGTCGCACTGCTCCAAGCCATGCAGCATACACAGGGATCGTGAGCATTCCTGCACAACACATGCAAAAGCAACAATATTAATTTCCAAATGCCAGATTAGTAATGACTTTTCCATCAATCTAAACAAGGTCACGTCATATAGTATATCTCAGGATGGAGTCATGCTCAAAATTCACACCCACTTACAGGCCAATGTTTCTCACATTGCCAATATTTACTACCTTCCTTGGTACTAATTGATTATTTAAGTACATAGTAAACGTATACAAACTTTGGGTATAAAGACTGATACATGAGAAAATGTTGGACACACCCCATTAAAGCAAACTCGTGTACCCAGGCTGCAAAGTGTCGTGTTAGGCTTGTCAGCAGGTTGAGGACATATGGCAGAAGCTCCTGTACACATGCTTTTCATACTGCACCCAGATTCTTCCTCACACAGCAAACCAGAGGCTTTGAAGACACAGTCAGAGCTGCAACACATACCCTGACTAGGACTATGGGATGAAAATAACAAAGCAACAGGTAATAAATCACCGTGAAGTCAGATACATTAATTTTCTCAGATTTTCTAACACTAGAGTATTTCACAAAAATCTTACATTTTCGTCTAGTGGTACGTATTGGTATAGCATATGTGGCTGATGTTGCTCAGGCATCCATTGTTAAGAAAGAGTGGACAAAACCTAAGCATTAAACTAAACATGTTCAATAATGCTAACCAAAAAAAAAATGTTGCATGAAAGCTATGTGTGAATTAACCAGTGAATACCAGCCTGCATTGTTTGTTCGGTTTTAATCGACACTGAATTCCCACTGGCTCCCTTGAACTGTAGCAACATGGATCACTTTCATTGAGTCCTACATCACATTCTTCACCTTCCTCAAAAATCTGGTTTCCACAGATAGGCTGATCACTGACTGGCAGGTCACACACACACATACACACACACACACACACACACACACACACACACACACACACACACACACACATTTCTGTGCCGTCTCACGGCATAACAAACAAAACACACTGGAAAGTCAGGATTTAATTTGTTTTAACAAAACAGGAGTTTTAGGAACAAATAAGAATAAACTTATGTGTCCTTGTCCATCACGTCCTCTTTATATTTTGGGGATGGTATATTGGTATCATTTGCCGTCCTTTTCCAAATTTTCTGTAATGTTTCTCTAATTGGTGTCAGGTTTTTATAATGACTGCCACGCTTCAAAAGTTAAACAAACAAACAAACAACTCTTTATTGTCAAAGTATATTACATACATTGAAATTTGCTTTGTGCGCTAGGCACCTGTCGCCACTGTGCAGCGCCAGTTATTGCGTTGTTCTATCCTTTTGATGCTGAGCGCCAAGCAGGAAGCAACAACTGCCAAATTTTAACGTCTTATGGTATGACGCGGCCGGATTCGAACTCCGACCTACCGGAGGATAAAGCGGACGCTCTACCAACTGAGCTAAATCCCCAGACTGGTTCAGACAAATCATGAAGAATAGGAATTGACTCATTGTTTAACTGTCAGATCCATAACAAGTTGAAGCAAATGTAAGACATGATTGATGGATGTTCAGGTGTACAACAGAAGTCTTCCTGGTCTAATATCATCTTCTAACATGTTGGGTTTAATGTCTTACCCACAAAACATTTGTCCTTTTTGACCTTCAGCAGTTGACTGATATATTTGAGGCTGCATGGTGAGAACCGATTGCTGTTCTCCTTCACCTCATGTACAGCATATGGGAACATCAGGAAGTGTCCTTTTCCATCAGTGATTCCCAGACCACCACAATCCAAGCCTTCATCGTGCTAACATGCAAACACAAGGACAGTGAACTTAACACTGAAGCATGGCAGGCAGTGTGGCCTGACTCAGTCTCACTTCACTTATCCCTTAACATCCGTGGATGTCGTTGGGGCGCCTTCATGGCAAGACTTGGGCTGATTTGGCCTGGCGGAGCCCATCCCTCTCCAGGTCGTAGAAACACGCTGACAGCTTTGCAGCTACTCTTTACGAAAGTCAGCAATGGTTCTTTTACTTGAACCTCTCACCATAGACAGTGAGGGACATGGCCCACCTTTGATAACCCAGTTAGCTGCACTGGGGGGGACAGTGACAACCTTGTGGGGACTCGAACCCCCAACCTTAGGATCAGAGATCCTGCGCCCCATCCACTAGACCACCACTGCCCTGACTCAGTCTACTTACACAAATTTCTAATGTTATCAGGGTGTGTATTTTACAGCTTTGATTATATACAGCTGCAAGTCTGAGTTATACACGGCCTGTCCCCACAAAAAAGTCACCAGGCAGATTTAAATAAGCAAACAGATAAGAGCCTGTTTAATCTTATCTATTTAGTTTAACTTTATCTATTTAATTCTCACTGATGCAGTCAGTACCTTCTCCTTTCTTAAATCACCATGTTGTAAGACATATCCCATGATTTTGTAAATTATGTTACTGCATTTCAGAAGGCTGAAAAGTATCCCAGAAGACTCATGGCTGTAATCAAAGCAAACGTTGGTTCCACAAAGTACTGACACTGAGGGGGCTATATTACCCATCGCTGTGGTTCTCTCGCGCCCACTTTATGTTCAATATAACTGTTTCTGTTGTAGCTTTCATTTGGCTATAGTAAGTGTTACCGAGTTAATAATGCTGGAAAGATATATATATATATATATATATATATATATATATATATATATATATATATATATATATATATATAAATATATATATATATATATATATATATATATATATATGTGTGTGTGTGTGTATATATATATATATATGTATATATATATATATATATATATATATAGAGAGAGAGAGAGAGGATTTTCTGAGTAGATCCTTCCGTAGGAGAGTGCTCAATACTTTTTGGTAGCGCAAATAACAATAAAAATAAAAGGACAGGACAAAGACTTTCTATTATCTAGTGATAAATGGAGTTTCAGTAGAAAGTCTTTGTCCTGTCCTTTTATTTTTATTGTATATATATATATATATATATATATATATATATATACATATATATATATATATATATATATATATATATACATACACATATATACATACTAGTATTTATGTATGTGTATGTATATATATATATATATATATATATATATATATATATATATATGTGTGTCTTAATTTCAGGCTGCAATACAACTAAATATTAATATTTTGAAGGGGTGATTCTTTTCTATACCCTCTCTATTTTTAGCCGATTAATTTATATGGACCCCAAGACATCAGGGTAAAATCAGGCAAAGTAGCAAGGAAGGAATCAAAAGTATTGTCAGGAAGCTTGAGCGACGCTGGTGCTGATGACGCAGTTACTGAAGGAAAGTGTTTAAACAGCTGGGGTATAGATCCCATCACGGCGCAGTGGACACACAAAGGGTACAGTAAAAAAAACAAGCCAACTGAATGTACTTTTGTCTTCTCTCAACTGGACTCCCACCCCCAGTTCCGATATGTCTTCCACTTATTCAATAACAATGGCTGAAGTTGTACGCTATAATACAGTCTGATTAAAAAAGTAAAGCTTGAACAAAAAAAATCTCCAAGTACTTGAAGGATAGGTTATACAAAACAAATAATTAAAATGAATAAGAAAACAAATTCTAAAAAGTATTTTCATTTAAAATTTTGACCTTAAATTAAAAATGTTTGAATGTTATTGTTGAAGAGAAATCTTTTGTTGAACTAACTTTCTATAGTTTGAACTGACATGCTGTTGTGTATTTTTATTTTAAGCATGGCATGAAGAATTAAGAAGGGGAAAAAGTCTATTCAAATGAATTCTACTCAAATGCACTGTTCTCAAAGTGGTGATTATATACATGCAATTTTAAATATATTTTTCAAGTTTTAAAATGTATATGATTTGCTTTATTATGTATATTTGTGTTCTTTGCTGATGCATAGTCATAGGTTACTTGAAGCTCAGTAACCAATTTGAAACCTCAGTAAATAAAAAATAAAACATGTCAATTTATATATTTCTAGCTGAATCTTTGTTCATTATAATGAAAACTTCCGTGGGTTTCAAAAATTCACAGAAAAATATCTTCTACATTTGAACAATACGCTTTGTATTTGTAAAAATATGGCTGCAAAAAAAAAAAAAAAAAAAAAAAAAAAACCTTATACTAAGGACCCATAAGATTCCGGTCATGTAACTGTTGAGTGATGAGAAAATGGTGGACTCACAGAAGCACCCAAGCTGTGGCCCAGCTCATGAGCAAAGGTCAGCTGGACAAACTTGGGCAGAAGGTAATATCCAAAGTTCTTCAGGGTGATCAGCCCAGTGTTCAGAGTAGATATCTTGCCATACACATTGTACATTGGGTTGGAACAGATCCCACCATAGTTATCTACAGAGAACAGAGAAAAAGAAAGCAGACATGAAGTTCTGAATTGCAGGTTACAGTCTTTAATGCATTATACTTCAACATTAAAGTTGTTAATATCACATAATCAACTGTACAAACAAAAACTGTGTGTAGAACTCAGAAGTTGGCTTCAAATATTGACCTTTTTATAATTGTTCTTTCATCATTGTGGCTATGTTCTTAGCAAAACAATTTGGTCCGGTACAGTTCAGGATTTTGGACTTTCTGTCCAAGAAATAGACCACTCAACAGGTCTAAAAGGAACTGAGCAGGAAACCAGTCCAAAATATGTTCCCTCATGCATTTCCTTTATATTTTATATATTTTAAATAATGCATTATCCATCCTGTAATTCACCAAAGATCACTAACAGTTGTGCTTTTTGTTTTCTTTTTTTTAACAGATGCATCAAAGACATATTTCTGGATAGCAGTAGTCTATCATGGTTGATTCAACTTGTTCTTGATTTTGTGATTAAACAATGAGCCAATCCTCTGTACTGCCCATCCCAGATCCTGATCCTGATTATTTGTCTTAACATGTCTCTGTTTACAGTGAAAGTTGGCCTTCTTGTAAAGAGGAACCAAACAAGACAATTGAAAAACCCAGCGTCAACATTGGAAGAATAACAATACATAATTGAGATAACTTAATAAGACAGTCAGTCAGGGTGAGAGTGGCGTCTGTCCCCTGCATGCATCCAGACACGTCCTATACGTATCACAATCAATCAATCTGGGTGCCGTGCCAGCTTGTCATGGCTGTATACGAAGGACAAAAAGTCCGCAGTTTGACAAAAAGTCAAAGTTCTTTCTGCAGGGTGGTTTCATTGAGACACCATCTATAGCTAGCTGGCCGTTGACTCTAAAGAGTTCATCCGCCCATTGATAGGTCTTGTTTTTAGTCCTACTGGGTTGCTAGCCACCCTCCTCACCAAATTTAGAACCTGGTGTGGGATCCAGTTTAGTCGCCGACCACTCAACCATGCAACAGGTTGTACTGGCTTACACGTTACCAACAGAAGTAGACCTGACAATAACGTATCACAATATTACATAAAAAAAACCCTATACTGTATCAATAAACTGGTGGAGTGAAATAAACATGCTCCTTACTTTCATGTCTTACTTGAACTGTCACAATTGCTTCTTGTTTTGGTCACCAAAAAGACCAACCCATAAATTTAATATGATCCAAAACAGTCAACCTCACTGGTCTCCAATTGGCTCCACCATTCCTAGTGAGATAAGTAGGGATGAAACAGGGCAACATCCTTGAAGACTTTTGGGATTCATTGACTACTCAAAGGCACTGACGCACCATTTGGGGAAAATTAGATGTGCAGCTTTCCAATATTTTCTTTCAAGGGCATGTTGGGATAAAAAAATCCACAAGATGCCACAGTCCACTTCTATAAGTCAACAATGCATAAGAAATAGCTGCTGTGAAATGATTGGTAAATGAACAAAGTGTTTCCTCTGGGATCCAGATTACGTAGGTAACGTTATGAGACAGTTTTCAGAGAACTGTGTTAGGATGTCTCATAAGCATGTTCTCTAATTCTCGTTTCTCTACATGGTGTATTGTTAGCGCTCAGAATGACACGTTTGGCTTTTTCCCTTTTTCTCGGGAGTCACCACAGCGAATCATCTGATTTGGCATAGGTTTTAACGTCGGATGCTCTTCCTGTCACAACCCTTTAGCAAGGGACAGAAACACGCTGACGGCTTTACAGACTATTCTTTACGAAAGTCAGCAATGGTTCTTTTACAACATGAACCTCTCACCATAGACAGTGAGAGACATGGCCGGCCTTTGATAACCCAGTTAGCTGCACTGGGGGGACAGTAACAACCTTGTGGGGACTCGAACCCCCAACATTAGGCTCAGCGATCCTGCGCCCTATCCACTAGACCACCACTGCCTCTAAAATTCGTGAACTACTCATTGGAGTGTGGGTGATAATTTCAAGGCGCTCTGGCTAACTATATGTGCCAATCACCGTAAATGTAGCACAAGTAAATGCTATGCATTACACCAAACCTGCATCACATTACTCAACATGGAATGTTAACGGAATATTTCTCACTTAGAATAAATAAATAAATCCAACTTCTAATATCAAAGCCGTGAGGGGCTTTTTGTTGTGGTTGGCACATTATTCATGGGATGTCTCTGAGCTTCTGTTCTAGTGCTAAATATAAGGTAAAGTCCGTTGGGCTTTTTACAACCGAACCTAGTGGCTCATCGGACCGGTGCATATCCCCGGATTATGTGGCATGAAGCAACTAGGAGTTCAACTCCTCCTGGATGGGAAGCTAGAAGCTAGTCCATCACAGGTTACCCTCCCAGTATATTTTACTGGTACCCATTTATACTGCTGGGTGAACAGAGGCACACTTGTGGTTAAGACCTTTTGCCCAGGGGTCTCACTGGGATTTGAACTCACAACCTCCCGATCGTGAGCCCAGCACCCTAACCACTACGCCACCAGCCCCACACTCAACATGGATTATTCCAATTTATTCATTCAAAACACCACACAACAACTCTCCCATGTGGACGTCGGAATCCAATGTTTGTTTATTAAACTTGTAACTAGTACCACTAAAAACAGCTTCGTACATGAACTTGTTAAAGTGAGTTTCTTCTCTCCATGGAGACTAATCCATCATGAAGAATTCTGTCATTCCTCGATTGTTGTTTCTGGTTCAGAGTGGCGAAAGAGCGAGGCAGGCATGGTAGCACAGGCTACATAGCTTTCTTAACATGTCATCATTTGTAATCGGTCACGCCCCCTGCTTTTGACAAATCTCACTTCATGAAGCTATCAGTGGCAATGGGTTAAGTATTGCCTCCTGTTCAGTCAGCAAAACCTAAACACAACCAGATTGCTCACTGATCTGAACAGCAGAAAAACAAAACCAAATCTAAAACAGCGCAGTGGTGTCATCAGTACTGCAGAAATATGTCACAGTGCATACAATAGCAGCCTTACTTTTCCTTGATTTCTTTAAATTATCATATTGAACTGACTTCTTATAAAATAAAAATGAAGATCTTACTATGTACACATCATCTGCTCTTTTATTAAATATAACTGAAAAAACTGAGTCTAGTCTTTTGTATATTGCAGCCTATTCACATAGAAACTGATGACAAACGTTCAGAATGAATGACCTTACTTTGGAAAAAGAGAGTTTTAATCATGACAGAGGCAGGTAGGGCGAGGCTGTAGTTAAGTGCTGTGAAGCTAACTGCATCATTTTATAGCTTCCTCCATCAGCGTTCAAGTGGGGCCGGTGGCGTAGTGGTTTGGGTGCTGCGCTCATGATTAGGAGGATGTGTGTTCGAATCCCAGTTAGACCCCCACTGTGCTAAGGCCCCCTGGGCAAGGTCTTAACCACAAGTGTGCCTCTGTGCACCAGTACCAGTAAAAATCTGGGTACCAGTAAAAATATACTGGGAAGGTAACCTGTGATGGATTAGCGTCCCATCCAGGAGGCGTTGTACTTCTAGTCGCTTCATGTGACAGAAACCGGGGATAAGCACCGGTCCGATGAGTCGCTATGCCTCAGGTGTAAAAAGTCCAATGGACTTTACCTTCACCCTCAGAGTTTAGTGTACACTAAATGGAAATGTAAGTGAACTTTGCTCGCTATAGGTTAGGTAGGTGCTATGAGGAAACAAACGTTTTCTATGAGGAAACAAACAAAACGAACTAAAACAAGATGATTATGCTTTATTTTTTTCCATTTCATTTCATTTTGTATTTCTATTTAGTAATGATGACACCACTGTTCTAAGTGACGGTGACAACCTCTGGGTGTGTGTAGATTTTGACTATTATTTATTTTGATTATAATCATTACCCACGCCGGTGTTTTTTGAAATCTTTTAATGCCCTGATAGCAGACAAATGAGATGGCGCCATTCCAGCATAGTTTATACTAATAAAGCTTATGTGATATTTATGCCCTCCAGGAAGTAATGGACAGAATAGACGAGATGTGCACACAAGAACAAAGGAGCGTCTGGTTAACTTGTTAAATGATATTACATGTGCAGAATGGCTCCATAATTAGTTGGAACCAAAATGGGTAAGTTATCTGACTTTTCTATCAAACTTTTTAACCCTAGAAATACCCTTTATAAAGGTTTGTGGGAGGAAACATCTGAAGGTGGGAGATGTTATCAGCTTGCACTCTTTCAGTATGATGTCATCTCAGAAACAGCGACAGACAAAAGGAACATTCCAGAAACTTTCCCACATTAACACCAAATCAAAATCCATGAGAAGTACATGTCGTAGTATGCAATTCCTCCAGAATCCTCCAGGGAAACTTCCCAAATGATAGCGTATTGTGTGCTTATACTTACAAGGATCCCTCACTTTCCACAGTTAATTGGGACCGAGATCCCCCTGAGACCACCGAATTCCACGAAGTAGGATAAAAAAAAACCCCACCCCCACCCCCACCCCAACTGACTGACACATGTTTGTGTGTACATAATATCAATAAATACATATTTAATGCTATAAATGCTTATAATCACAATTAAACATTCTAAAATAATGCATAAGATGTAAATAAAATATAAATACACACACATACAGACGCACACACACTCACGCACAGAGATGCACGTGCACGCACTCAGAGGTGCATCTCACATAAAAATGTAAGTAATTTTGATGGGAGGTCTTGAGTTGTTTTTTGTTTTGTGTTTGTTTAGTTTTTTTTTTTCATAATTGGTCTTGTTTTGTGGAATTTTCTTTCATTTTTCCCCTACTCTTGCTTAATTTCCTTATTTTTTAATTAGATAAATATTAAAAAAAAACAAAAAAAAAAACATAATGCACCGAAGCCGCATGAATTGAAGCGCGAAGTAACGAGAGATCTCTGTACAGTATATTCAAATTCAAAATATATATTTATGTAGCCCGTGTGAATAAATTCAGACATAATCATAAACTCATGCTTTTGAAGAAATGATATGTTCATATGTCTCACATACTACATAAACATCTCACCTGGTTTCCCTTCCCAGGCCAGGCCAAGGACGCCATTGAAGTCACGACTGGTCAGCAGGTAGGACAGGCAATAGTTTCCCCAGTTCATCTCTGAAAAAAGACTCAGCAATTTCTCAGGGCCAATGAAATCCTCCTGCAGTGGATCATCTGGGTTTCTTTCTAAAACAAACTGAAAATGGCACACAATATGTGTTTGTTTGTTTGTTGCTATGACTACTGCCATTTTCTGAGAAGTCGTCGTAAGATGATTTAAATAAAACAGCTGATGTAGATTTTTATGAAATAATCAAAAGGAAAACAGATCTTACAGTCATGGATTTCACTTTGAAGTCTATTACACTGATCCCGTAAAATTCAGCCTTGTGGTAAATATTGTTTATGGCTTTCATGTATGAGGAAATCTGTGAAAGAAGCTGGAGTTCAAACATGGGCATAGAATAATATAAATATAATGTATAAAATCATGAAAATGTGAGCTCATGAAGAACTATAAATGTTATCTCTTCTTTTCTTATTACCTTTTTTGGAAGGTGTAACGTTTCACCTTTGTCCCTGATAGTAAATAAAGTTTGGCATTTTTATAAAATGTTAATTATTTTCACACCACTGTAATAACTCAGTCATCTATTCATTCCCTGAACCGCTTAATCCTAATTAGGGTTGTGGGAAGGCTGGCGCACACATCTCGGTCGACTCTGCGCTTGGGCAGAGTACACCTTGGATAGCTCGCCAGGCCATCGCAGGGCAGAAACATACTGACAGCAATGCAGCCAACTCTTAACGAAAGTCAGCAATGGTTCTTGTACATGCCTCTCACCACAGACAGTGAGACACATGGCCGGACTGTGTAGTCATAATAATAATAATAATAAAATAAAAACATGCTGGATTACCGATCCTAAGGTTGGGGTTCAAGCTCCACTGTCAATGGTTGTCATTGTTGTCTCTCCAATGCAGCAAAGGCCAGCCATGTCTCTCACTGTTTATGGTGGGAGGCATATAAAAGAACCATTGCTGACTTTTGTCAATATCAGGCTGCTGCATTTTTCTGCACTGCGATGATCTCCCAGCATTCTTTGCAGCACTGGATGTCACCTCATGACTGACATAAATACACATCATATGACTTCCAACACACCTGTATGCACACCATGTAGCACCTGATTTCACACCACACTGTATAAGGATTAAGTTTGCTATTCCTCATTGCAAAGTTCTGTGCTGTTTCTCTTCCGGTCATTGATGACAATGCGTTTTGATGACTGTTTGTCTTTCCTGTGTATGGTACATTTTACCTTTTTGATATTCTTGATATTTACATTTTTGACATTTTGCTCTGATTCATAATGTGTAAAAGTAACTCTTTTTAATTCTGCTCTTTTGGATTATCTCTGCTGTGTGGTCTGCTTCATCGATTTAAATCTGCCTATTTCACACTACTGATTTTGGATTGTTTCTTGGATTTGTCTAAACAAATTGCAGCTGATCTGTCTCCAAAAAAAGCCTTTCCAATGGGATTCGAGATGAGTTGCAAAATCATCACTTATTTATGATTGCAGTTGATTTTGCCCCCCAGTGTCTCAGCCAATGTGACCCAATATTCTGAACAATAATAATTTTAATTATAATAACAGTAACAATTTTGTTGAGAGTAGGCTGCATAGCCATCAACATGTTTCTTCCCTGTGATGGCCTGGTGAGCTGTCCAGGGTGTACTCTGTCCTCACCCAGCGTTGGCTGAGATGGGCACCATCCTCCTCTCGACCCTTTTTAATATTAAGCAGTTCGGAAAATGAATGAATAGATGAATAATTTGTTCTACTTGTTCAATGATTAGAATGTCATTCTATAGTCATGTGTTTTTATTAACCTACCCATCAAAACAGATTCAGAAAATTAACAGTTAAGATTTGAGGCAGTGCAGTAATTTCACTTGATAAAATGTAAGAGTAATAATATGAATGAAAGCCCTGTTGCTATTAGAAGTAAACAAACTAGTACAGATTGAGCCAGTGAGTAGGCACTGAGCCCATGACTGATCTTTTATCTCATGTTATTAGAACATCCTTACACAATATCAAAACCAAAAATAATACACAGAAGTGACCTCATGGGGTGTGAAAGCAACCAAAGGGACCTGAGCACAACAAACCTAATCAATGCTGAGTCTGATCTTTCACTTACAAACATCACTTGATATCTGATTGTTGTGTGATTTAGTTGATAGAACACTGTGTTCCCAGGATTATGAAACAGTGGAGGGTAATGAACTTGAGAGAGCTTTATATTCACCACCCACGACATCCCAATTTAACCAATATGTAAGTAACGTTTATATATTACAGGGTGAGGAGAAATCATCCCAGCCTCTCTCGGTGTATAAATACTACAACATACTAAATAAATGAATACAGTATAATCTTTTATGACTATCATCCACGGTCATAATATCTAGGTTGCATTTGGGTTGAATGACCTGTGTGCACTTAATATTTGGCTTCACCTGACCAACGATGGCCTCAATGCTGCCAAACCTCTGATAAAACAAATAGTCCACATACAGATGGAGGAGACAAGTAGTCCTGGATTGGTCTACTGTACGCTTTGACCTTGGCACTGGTTGATCCTGTGAGTAAAGGGATACACAGATATATGAGTGTCCAGTTATTGGTACAAGAGTTAATATAGGACAAGCAGGACTAGGGAATTGTTCACATATGTTTAGACAATATTCTAATTAATAACATATACAGTGCAATTTGTGACATTTGGTATCGTCATTAACATTCCCCAGAAACAATGCCTTTTATACATTGAAGTAATTGTTCAGTCTGTTAAAGTCATTAGCATCGTAAAACCATACCTTGAGTTCAAGGTTTGTATGAAGGTGTGACAATATATTATGGTGGGAATCTGGAAATTTTAAATTAATAACTAAATGATAAAAATCCTTTAAAAACTAAAAGTTAAAAATAAACCTACTTAATGGTGTAGAGTGTTTGGATTTGTATTCAATTGATTAGTGTTTCTCCATAAATGAAACGGAGAAAACAGTGTAAAACAGAGAAAACTGAATTTCATTAACATTTGTCATCACATGATCAGAGCAAGCTATCCTGGCTACAGCAGGCTCTATGCACAAGCATGAAAATTTAAGCAAAGTGTTCGTCAGTTCAGTTCATTTTCTGTAACCGCTTCATCCCGATTAGGGTCACGGGGAGGCTGGTTCCCATCCCAGCCAACTTTGGGCGAGGGCAGAGTACACCTTGGACAGCTCGCCAGGCCATCCCAGGGCAGAAACATGCCAACGGCTTTGCAGCCTATTCTTGTCGAAAGTCAGCAAATGGTTCTTTTGCATGCCTCACACCGTAGACAGTGAGAGACATGACCGACCGTTGATAACCCAGTTAGCTGCACTGGGGGAGGGACAGTGACAACCTTGTGGAGAGTAGGACTCAAACCCTCAACCTTTGGATCAGCGATCCAGCGTCCTATACCACTAGACCACCACTGCCCCATCAACATGTGAAGCAATGCAAAAACATCCACTTAAGTTACAACAGTGAAAGATTTCACCTTTTTTCCCTTCTTTTCTTTTCTTCATAATTTATTCGCAACGTTCATAAATAATAATATAAGCAAAGTGTTTCATCTTTTTTTTTTTTTTTTTTTTTCTTTTAGCATTAATGCTGGTTTGTTTTAAATTAATATTTGATGCTTTGAGATTTCATGATAAAATTATTGACAAAACAACAATTAAGAACATAAAATATTTGAAAACATTTACATACTGGACTGAAGTTTTTTTCCTCAAGGAACAAACAGAAAATTTGCACAAACAATGCATTAATCATTGAGGAGGAGTCTTAGATGAAAGATCAGTAAAGTTTAAACAAAAGTTAATGATCAAAATTCCTAAAACTCCCGCACAATATCCAGGAATCCTCCTTCACAACGTCACGTCTAGTTAGTTGCTTCACAGGGCCATGACGCTCAGAGCTTTTAGGAATATTTTTTATTCTGATAGTTGAACAAAAGTACCGAGATCGAGAAGGTGTACTCGGCATGAAAGTAAATGCTCAAACATAATATAATTGTTGTTTTGTTTTGGGTTTGTTTTTTGTTTTTTGGCTATATTTTTTTAAATGCTCATGATAAATGTTTGGAGATTATTTGGAAGAATTCTTCCATTATCTCTACCACGTACTCATCAATCATGTGGGAGGCTGGAACCTACACTCGCTGCCTGTGAGTCACAGATGGTAGAACCTGAAAGGCTCATCAATTCATTGCAGGGCCAAATAATCATTCGCAGTTACAATCACACCGGGGCCGGTGGCGTAGTGGTTTGGGTGCTGCGCTCATGATTAGGAGGATGTGTGTTCGAATCCCAGTTAGACCCCCACTGTGCTAAGGCCCCCTGGGCAAGGTCTTAACCACAAGTGTGCCTCTGTGCACCCAGCAGTATAAATGGGTACCAGTAAAAAAAATATACTGGGAAGGTAACCCGTGATGGACTAGCGTCCCATCCAGGAGGAGTTGTACTTCTAGTCGCTTCACGCTACGGAAACCGGGGATAAGCACCGGTCCGATGAGCCTCTATGCCTCGGGTGTAAAAAGCCCAACGGACTTTACCTGTGGACCTAATCACAAGTCTTCGGAGCATGGGAGGAAACAGGAGCACCCGGAAGAAACTAATGCAGGCACAGGAACATCATGCAAGAACCCACGTACAAAGGCTCCAGACAGCCGCCAGGTTCAGGCCCGGACCCTTCCTGTTGTGAGCTGACAGTGCTCACCACTGTTATCCTACACTTTTTATTATGCCAAATAACATCTTATATGATAATATAGATTAGAAATTCATTTTACATTCAAAAGCCAGAATGGATAGTGGTTAGGATGTGCACCTCACTGCAACAATGTGCTGGGTTCAAGCCCTGTGCTCAACAAGGGGTGATTCGATATAGAGTTTCTGTGTTCTCCACATTATCGCATAGGTTTAATCTGTTGGCTCCAGTTTCCTTCAACATAGGCGTGTCACAGTAATATTTTTGTTAAATGATCAATTGTCTCAGAACTTATCGTGATTGAGATACTATTTTTAAAGTACACTACAGTTAACTTCTACTATATAGTCTCATTGATGTCTGCATCATGCATCACTCTGTGTGTTGGTAACATTGGATGAGAAAAGAAACTACGCTTTACCGCGCCCACCCCCCGCCCCCACCGCATGTCAAGAGAGGAGACCAGAGAGAGCGGAACTAGGATCGATCTAAACACAGTATGTTCTTGTGGTTTTAAGCATACAGTAATTATGGTTATTAACTTCTTCTTCTTCTTCTTCTTCTTTTCCTTTCGGCTGTTCCCTTCAGGGGTCGCCACAGCAAATGATCTGCCTCCATCTCTCCCTATCCTCTGCATCTTCTACTCTTACTCCAACGACCTTCATGTCCGCCTTCACCACATCCATAAATCTTCTCTTTGGTCTTCCTCTGGGCCTTTTGCCTGGTAGTTCCAGCCTCAGCATCCTACTACCAATATACCCACTATCCCTCCTCTGTACATGTCCAAACCATCTCAATCTAGCCTCTCTGACTTTGTCTCCAAAACATCTTACATGTGCTGTCCCTCTGATGTACTCATTTCTGATCCTATCCATCCTCGTTACTCCCAGAGAGAACCTCAACATTTTCATCTCTGCTACCTCCAACTCTGCCTCCTGTCTTTTCCCCAGGGCCACTGTTTCTAACCCATACAACATCGTTGGCCTCAACACCGTCTTGTAAACTTTTCCCTTCATTCTTGCCGATACCCTCCTATCACACCGGACACTTTTCTCCATCCATTCCAACCTGCCTGCACACGCTTCTTCACCTCTTTTCCACACTCTCCATTGCTCTGGATTGTTGAGCCTAAGTACTTAAAATCCTCCACCTTCTTTATCTCCGCCCCCTGTAACCTCACCGTTCCTCTTGGGTCCTTGTCGTTCACACACATGTATTCCGTTATTATGGTTATTAACTGTGGTCAGAAAAGAAATATTACGGTGATTTGCTCTAATCGTTTGATGGGGCAATTAATTGATTATTGCAACAGGCCGATCTCCACTGTCTAGAACAGGGGTCTCCAATCTTATCCACAAAGGGCCGATGTAGGTCCAGGTTTTCACTTCAACCAAACAGTAGCCACACCTTCCACCTGTTTCCACCAATCACTGATCCTCTAAAGAAAAGAAAAAAGAAACTCGATTGGACAATACTGTTTCAATTCTGAAGTGGGGCCATCTTGGTGAGATCACATTACTGTTTAAGACTTAAAGCAAAGTGATCTCACCAAGATGGCTCCACTTCATAAGTGAAACAGTAATGTCCAATCTATTTTTTTTTTTCTTTTGAGGATCAGTGATTGGTGGAAACAGGTGGAAGGTGTGGCTACTGTTTGGTTGAAGTGAAAACCTGCACCCACACCGGCCCTTTGTGGAGAAGATTTGAGACCCCTAGACTCTAGAACAGTGGTTCCCAACCTGGGTTCGATCGAACCCTAGGGGTTCGGTGAGTCGGTCTCAGGGGTTCAGTGGAGCCTCTGCCACGGAGGTCAGGACACACCCGACTCATCATGTCAATTAGTGATGACACGCCCCGCTTGGCCATCACTGGCTGCAGATGATCACATTACATTGCTTGGCCAATCAGTGCCGCGGGGAATTTAGCACGCTCAGTAGTCAATGTGTGAAGTCGTGAGATTTTTTTCGGAATATTTTCATCCATACTAACTATGTCAAGCAAATAAAGAAAGTGGTTGGACGAATATGTACAACATGGATTCACATGCATCACGGAACGTGATGGGACTCAGCGTCCTATCTGAATGATTTGCAATGCCAAGTTGAGCAACTCTAGTCTCGCACCGGCAAAACTAAAGGAACACTTCGTGAAACTGCATGGAGATGGAGAATACAAGAACACAACAGTACCTATGTCTTGTATTTGTAAAAAAATCATATTTTTATTTTTCACTGATGAAGGGTTCGGTGAATGTGCATATGAAACTGGTGGGGTTCGGTACCTCCAACAAGGTTAAGAACCACTGCTCTAGAACAATGGAATTTTATACAAAATTGATATTCTCATTTACCCCAAGGTGTGAAAGAGAGTGTGAATGACTGTATGTCTCTGTGTTAAAGGCTTAAACAGTTTAGAATATGAAAGAAAATGAAAAACATTTAACAGGTGCAGTCTAATGTGGCTTTGACCATCCAATCTACAGTTACATAAAAATAAAAAGTTAAAGGATTGTTGTTAATAATGTCAATGCAACACAGTACGCCCAGTTATATTTCATGTCTGTCCTTTTAATTGCTTTATTAGTAAATAAATAAATAAGACAAACAGGGACAGAGTAGATACAGACACTATCTGTATTCACCTCAGATTCTGGAAAGCTGCTAAACTACGCACACAGAGGAGCGGAGAGTGTTCCAGATTCCTGGGTGTAGCTAATGAGCTTATGGACTGCTTAAAGAATCACCTCTTGATGAAGCGCTACAAATGATACTGTTAGCTGCTGTGAAAACACCGAAAATGGGAGTGGAGTCAGAGGGAGTCTGAATAGTATATATATATATATATATATATATATATATATATATATATATATATATATATATATATATATATATATATATATATATATATATATATATATATATATATATATATATATTATATATATACTGTATATATAGCCCTGCAATGGCCTGGTGAGCTGTCCAGAGTTGGCTGAGATGGATGATTAAGATTAGGCGGTACAGAAAATGAATGATGAACAATGATATGTGTGTGTGTGTGTGTGTGTGTGTGTGTGTGTGTGATAGTAGCATCATGACTGACTTGTCTGAGGCTTTGTATATAACTCCGTAGCTTGTCTGTACCACAGAATCCAGCATGGCTTTCTTCTATAGGAACATCTACTGTACACACACACACACACACACACACACACACACACACACACACACGCACACACACACACACACACACACACACACACACACACACGCACACGTTAGCGGTGAGGTCAAGGAAAACTGTGATCTTCTTATAATAGGAGGTCTCTGATAACAATAAAAATCTCTGAGGCAGATCCTTGGAGGTTGACTTGGTCAGTCTTGTCACTACAGACAAAGAACCCGGTGAGCACAATGAGTATTATGAGATAATTTGAACAAAATCACAAATGTGCTTTCTTGTATATGTTACTAGTTATAAAAAAAACATTTTGGCAGATCTTTATAATTAACAAGAAATGCAGATAACAAATCCCACACTATGCTGTTACACAACACAATATCTGCATCTCTTGAGTGCTTCAAATATCTGTGTCTGGAATTGGATTTGAAACAGAAATGGGCGTGGCCTAAAACCTTCTTGGTCTTGAACTCATGTTCTGGGGAGCTTTCTATCTAATGCAATGGAGTAAATTAACTAACTACCATACATTTCAAAACAATAGCATTGTTCTCAAATCAGGGAACTGTTGTTTATGGTCACCTGATAATATCTGAAAGATTTATTTTACCTTTATACCTTTTATGCTTGTCACTGTACATTGCTAACAGAACCGAGCATAAAGGAGGTGGTACTGCTGCTTATCAAAATCGGGCTCTTTGTGTTAAATTGTATTATAATTCCAGAATAATATTTCTGGTCTGTGTTTTAATATTGACAGAGAACGTTAATTTTCAATGAACACGAAAGCGAATAGTCTAAAAATGAATTGAACGTGATTTTTAGCGAACCTACAGCATGTGTAAAGTATTACGTATAAGTGAGTCCAATGGAGCTGGGGTTATATGAATTAATCAGATATCTTTTCATTCAGGGCTGCACAGTGGTGGAGTGGTTAGCATAGTATCTGCCTCTCAGCAAGAGGGTCCTGGGTTTGATTCCCAACTCGGGCGTTTGTGGGGGGGAGGGGCATATTCTCCTTGTGTTTGCGTGGGTTTCCTCGTATCCAAAAGCATGCACAGTCAGTTAGTTGGCTGCTCCAAATCTCCCCTAGGTGTGAGCATGAATGGTTGTGTGAGTGTTGACCCTGCAATGACCTGGTAAGCTGTCCAGGGTGTACCCCACCCTCATCCAGAGTTGGCTGAGATAGGTGCCAGCCCCCCTGTTACCCTAATTAGGATTAAGCGGATCAGAAAATGAATTGATTGAAATGTTTAAATTTGTTTTCCAACTCTCTTAATCCTAATTATGGTCACAAGGAGGCTGGCACACAACTTAGCCCACTCCAAGCGAGGGTGGGGTACACCCTGGACAGCTCGCTAGGCCATCACAAGGCCAATACTCATATGACCATACACAGTCACACCTAGCGGTTATTTGGTACAGCCAATTAGCCTGCTGTGCATATTTTTGGACTGTGGGAGGAAACCTGACTACCCGGAAGAAACCCAAGCATGCACAGGGAGAACATGCAAACTTCACAAACAAAGCTGGGACTCGAACCCAAGACTTCTTGCAGTGAGGCGGATGTGCTAACCACTACGCCACAATGCTGCCCAGATATTGTTTGTGAACTTCAATCTAGTCTGTATAGAGATACAGTATGATAAATGGCCAAATTTCATGAATATTCCATATATAGTGAATATATGATAATTTTATTTATATATTATTTATATGACATCATGTCAAATATACTCAGGTTGACAGATATTAGGATTATTGTAGAACTGACTGTGGCATAATAGTTTGCAAACACATGGTTTTAAAAGCATTTTAATCCCCAAAATTACCAAGAAGTAATCGGTCATATATTCATTCATTTGATAAATTGTTTAATCTTATTATGGTCATAGGGACACTGGCACATAGCTTAACCGACACTGAGCAAAGGTGGGGTACACCTGGAATTGCTTACCAGTCCATTGCAGGGCCGTTGCATAATATAATACAATTAATGGCTGCTGAACAGAACTGAAAATATTTGGGCTATAATACAATTTGTGCTATGAATACTTTTTTAGTTTTATAAAAGATTTAAAAAAAAGAAAAAAAAAAAAGAAAAGAAATGTCTGTTCAGATGAGCGTGTTGAATGTGTATCAGAAATAATTTCCTCCCAATGAACATATTACATTCAGACACACTGAGCATGCGTGTCCCATAAACAGGAAGCAGACTGTCTACTCTCTTATGTAAGTTATCTATTCTTATCTTGGGTTTTCTACTGTTCATGTAAATGTAGCCTTAGACACTCCGTTTCCTTCCCACTCTGGCAAAGAATCAAACAGGATATTTATTAGAGGCTCAGGTTTAACACATATCTGTTTTCCACATGTGGAATTTTACAAAGGAGTTGCATAATATTATGTTTTGTTTATCCTCCCATGGTGATTAGTGCCAGTAAAATTACTCAGAAAACCTACAAATTTCATATACGTAACGTTTTTATTCAGTGTTACATGTCAGTTGGTCTGGAAATTAATTTTTTTATTATTAAAACATGGTTAATGAAGATCTGGTCTCGGTTATGCTCAAACCACTGTTGGAACTACTTTGTATTTGTACAGACTCGTAATACAGGTGACAGTAATCTGGTTAGTGTCGAACGGTCTGGTGATCTCGAAATTGGCAGAACAGCAATGTCATGATGTTCCTCTCTTGGCTGGCCGTACAAAAGAGAACCAGAGTGATCAGACCACACTAAACTGATATACAGCACCCAGGCAAAATAAAAAACAAAACAATACTAAGGAGACATAACTCTGAATAAAATGGAGCGGACGAGGCCACCTATTGATCTGGAAAATGAGAGGAGACGTGAAAAGATGAGAATTATTCTCGGCCACTAAGCATTTTTGGTGGGGCCGGTGACGTAGTGGTTAGAGCGCTGGGCTCATGATCAGGAGGTTGTGAGTTCAAATCCCAGTTAGACCCCCACTGTGCTGAGACCCCTGGGCAAGGTCTTAACCACAAGTGTGCCTCTGTTCACCCAGCAGTGTAAATGGGTACCAGTAAAAATATACTGGGAAGGTAACCTGTGATGGACTCGCGTCCCATCCAGGAGGAGTTGAACTCCTAGTTGCTTCACGCTACAGAAACCGGGGATAAGCACCAGCCTGATGAGACACTTGGCTCGGGTGTAAAAAACCCAAGAGACTTTACCTTACTTTTACTAAACCTTTCACAAAAATGACTTCCAGACTTTGGATTAAAGCTGCATGCGTCTACATGAAAGGATCAAGACATAAACAATTATGGCTGGGAACAGCTATTTGCCTTTGAAAGGAAACAGTGAAATTGAAAACAATTTGTCGACACCAAAAAATTTTAATTGTTAGCTAATAAAGATGAAACATGAACAACGTGATTTGTTTTCTGAATTCAGCATTCATTCAGTTTTAATTCTACTCCGGTCGTGAGGAGACTGGACCCTCAAGTTCATATCCAGGTTAATTCCACAGCCATCCGTGACCGGGAGTCCATGGGAGCTAGTTAGCTGACCTCTCATGGCAGGCAGGGATGGAATACATTCACTTCCCTGTCACTCACAGCAATCACCGGCCAATTATTGGTGTCTGTGAGCTCATTTGTTCAAGGGGGGTGGACAGCGCTTTCCCTCCAAGTGTGTTAGACCGCAACCAAATATGCATGTGCCGCAGTTCGAAAAGAAGTAATTGATTAGCATCTCATGTCATTGGGTGGGGGTGTGCATGCTTTCACCCCTCCCTGTTTGGTGGTGGTCATGTGATAGGGAAGGCTATACTTGATGGATGAGAATCTGATATGACTAAATTAGGGAGAAAAATATGGGGAAATTAATAGTAATAAAAGAGCGAGAGACGGGAGCCTATCTCAGCTGGCTCGGGGCAAAGGCAGGGTACACCCTGAATAGCTTACTAACCCACTGCAGAGCCAATATGCATGGAATTATTTACATTCACACCCAAGGGCAATTTGGGGTAGACAATTAACCTAATGTGCATGCCTTTGTATCATAGGAGGAAATAGAAGTACCCAGAGAAAAAAAACATCCAAGCAGGAGAAGAAAATGCAAACTCCACACCGAAACTGATTGTGAGGTGGACAACTAATACTGTACTACTAATGACTACACCACCATGGCATCCGAATTCAGGATACTGTATTCTGTCTGTCTTCCTTTCGGCTTTTTCCCTTTAACTCGGGAGTCGCCACAGCAAATCATCTGATTCGCACGTTTGATTTGGCAGAGGTTTTTACGTCGGATGCCCTTCCTGTCACAACCCTTTTAGCAAGAGACAGAAACACGCTGACGACTTTGCAGCTACTCTTTACGAAAGGCAGCAATGGTTCTTTTACATGCCTCTCACCATAGACAGTGACAGACATGGCCCGCCTTTGATAACCCAGTTCGCTGCACTGGGGGGACAGTGACAACCTTGTGGAGAGTGGGACTCGAACCCCCAACCTTGGGATCAGTGATCCAGCGCCCTATACCACTAGACCACCACTGCCCCGAAATTCAGGATACTGTATAAACTATTAAAATGTGGCTATTTATGATCCAAAGAACTATTATGGTATTGTTTGGCAGAAATGAGAGAAGTAACTACTGTATAATCAAGAAATAAGAAAAAGAAAAATGATGTACACCTCCACCACCACATAATAATATTTATTAAATAAATAATTATTATATAATGATTAATTATTATTATAATATTAAAAATAAAAACAATAACAATAAAACATGGAGGGCAGTGGTGGCCTAGTGGTATAGGGTGCTGGATCGCTGACCCTAAGGTTGGGGGTTTGAGTCTCCAGAAGGTTGTCACTTGCCACTTGCCCCCCCCCCACCCCCCACCCCCACCCCCCAGTGCCCAGTGCAGCTTACTGGTTATCAAAGGCCGGCCATGTCTCTCACTGTCTATGGTGTGACATTCATGTAAAAGAATCATTGTTGACTTTCAACAAGAGTAGCTGCAAAGCCGTCTGTGTTTCTGCCCTGCGATGGCCTGCTGAGTTATCCAGGGTGTACTCTGCCCTCACCCGGAGTCGGCTGGGATGGGCACCAGCCTCCCCTCGACCCTAATTAGGATTAAGTGGTTACAGAAAATGAACTAAACTGAACAATGTAACAGGTGTTACTGGTTTAACCCATGCCATCATACATATCACATATTACAGACTGAGACTAAACAAAGTCCTGAAGCAGAAAGAAGGAATAGGATTAGGGTTTGTTTCCATAACCATGCTGACCCTGTGTACCTGAGGCAGGAGTTTGAGAAATTTAATCAAGCCCATGTAATTGAACTGTGTTCTTCCTATGGGACAGAAACCTGGCGAGATTTTCCACACAGATTTTAACCAGTTTCAAGAATGTGCATACATTTGAGCAGGTCTGTTCAAGGACATTTATAGATTAAAATCAGCAATTTTACTCTTAAAATAAACCATGTTTAAAGTTATACATTAAACCATAAACTTTCTAATGGACTGCTAAAGCACAGGGCCCATAAGGTGCAATAATTAAAAGCATTTAATGTGGACATGTTTTAACCTGTAGATGAATAACCTTCATGAACTCGAGGTGGTGTGACTGCGATCACATGACTGAGTCTGACCATCACGACCCACACACCAAAGTTAGTGTTTACCTTCAGCTATACTGTACAGTATTATAGAGTTAGAATTCAGCACACACTACAAAGAAGGATAATCAAGCATAAGCGCATGTGCAGGCGCGCACACACACACACACACACACACACACACACACACACACACACACACACACACACACTTTTATTACCCCTGTGTAGACGTTTGATTGACATAATTATCATCATCATCATCACCATCATCATCATCTTCTTCCGCTTAGTCCAGGGTCGGGTCGCGGGGGCAGCAACCTGAGCAAAAAGGTCCAGACATCCCTCTCCCGAGCTACTTCCTCCAACTCTCCCGGGGGGACACCGAGGCGGTCCCAGACAAGCCGAGAGACATAGTCCCTCCAGCGTGTTCTAGGTCGACCCCGGGGTCTCTTCCCGGTTGGACATGCCCGAAACACCACACCAGGGAGGCGTCCGGGGGGCATTCTGACCAGATGCCCGAGCCATCTCAACTGGCCCCTCTCAATGCGGAGGAGCAGCGGATCTACTCCGAGCTCTCCCCGGATGGCGGAGCTTCTCACCCTATCTCTAAGGGAGAACCCCGCCACCCGGCGAAGAAAGCTCATTTCAGCCGCTTGTATCCGTGATCTTGTTCTTTCGGTCATTCCCCAAAGCTCGTGACCATAGGTGAGGGTTGAAACGTAGATCGACTAGTAAATTGAGAGCTTCGCCTTGCGGCTCAGCTCCTTTTTCATCACAACGGACCGGTACTGGCACCACTTAACAGCAGAGGCTGCAGCGATCCGTCTGTCGATCTCTCGCTCCATCCTTCCCTCACTCGTAAACAAGACCCCAAGATACTTAAACTCCTCCACTTGGGGCAGGACCTCATTCCTGACCCGGAGGGTGCATTCCACCATTGTCCGACTGAGAACCATGGCCTCGGACTTGGAGGTACTGATCTTCATCCCGGATGCTTCGCACTCAGTCGCGAATCGCTCCAATGAGAGCTGGAGGTCCTGACTTGATGAAGCCAAAAGGACAACATTATCCGCAAAAAGCAGAGACGATATCCGATGGCCACCAAACCAGAACCCCTCATCGCCTCGACTGCGCCTAGAAATTCTGTCCATAAAAATTATGAACAGAATCGGTGACAAAGGACAGCCTTGGTGGACTCCAACTCCCACTGGAAACGAATCCGACCTGCTGTTACCAATACGGACCAAACTCTGGCTCCGGTGATACAGCGACCGAATAGCTCGTAGCAACGGATCCGGAACGCCGTATTCTCGGAGTACGCCCCACAAGATCTTTCGAGGGACACGGTCGAAAGCCTTCTCCAAATCCACAAAGCACATGTGGACAGATTGGGCAAACTCCCATGCCCCCTCCAGAATCCTGTGGAGCGTATAGAGTTGGTCAAGAGTGCTGCGGCCAGGACGAAAACCACATTGTTCCTCCTGAATCCGAGGTTCGACTATCGGTCGGATCCTCCTCTCTAGTACCCCTGCATAGACTTTCCCAGGTAGGCTGAGGAGTGTAATTCCCCGATAATTGGAACACACCCCCTTCTTAAAAATTGGGACCACCACCCCAGTTTGCCAATCCAGAGGTACAGCCCCCGATGACCACGCGATGTTGCAGAGACGTGTCAACCAAGACAGTCCTACAACATCCAGAGCCCTGAGATATTCCGGGCGGATCTCGTCCAACCCCGGAGCTCGACCACCGAGGAGCTTTTTGACAACCTCAGTGACCTCCACTCCAGTGATGGGCGGACCCTCACCCGAACCTCCAGGGTCTTCCTCTTCCACGGAGGGCGTGTTGGTGGGATTGAGAAGGTCCTTAAAGTATTCCCTCCACCTCTCAACAACATCCCCAGTCAAGGTAAGCAGCTCCCCACCTCCACCGTAAACAGTGTTTGTGAAGAACTGCTTCCCCCTCCTGAGGCGTCGGATGGTGGCCCAGAACCTTTTTGAGGCCAACCGATAATCACTCTCCAGGCCCTCACCGAACTCCTCCCACGCCCGAGATTTTGCATCTGCGACAGCCTCGACTGCAGCACGTTTGGCCTGCCGGTACCCGTTTGCTGCCTCAGGAGTCCCACAGGCTAATAAAACCCGATAGGCCTCCTTCTTCAGCTGGGACGGCCCCTTCACCACAGGTGTCCACCACCGGTTCGGGATTACCGCCACGACAAGCACCGACGACCTTACGGCCACAGCTATGGGCTGCCGCCTCAGCAATGGAGGCACGAAACATGGCCCATTCGATTCCATGTCCCCGCCTCCTCCGAACGTGGTTGTAGCTCTGCCGGAGGTGGGAGTTAAAGGCCTCTCGGACAGGGGGCTCCGCCAAACGTTCCCAGCAGACCCTGATTACACGCTTGGGCCTGCCAGGTCTGGAAGGCAACCTCCCACACCACCAGGTAGTGATCGGTAGACAGCTCAGCTCCTCTCTTCACCCGAGTGTCCAGAACATATGGTCGCAAGTCCGATGACACGACTACAAAGTCAATCATCGAACTGCGACCTAGGGTGTCCTGGTGCCAAGTGCACTTATGGACACCCTTATGTTCGAACATGGTGTTCGTGATAGACAAACTATGACGAGCACAGAAGTCCAACAACGACACACCATTCGGATTCAGACTGGAGAGGCCGTACCTACCGATCACACCCTTCCAGGTCACACTATCGTTGCCCACATGGGCGTTGAAGTCTCCCAAGACAACAAGCGAGTCTCCCGAGGAAGCGTTCTCCAACACCCCCAAAGACTCCAAAAGGGTGGGTACTCTGAACTGTCATTTGGTGCATAAGCACAAATAACAGTCAGGACCGCCCCCCACCCGAAGACGGAGGGAAGCTACCCTTTCGTCAACCGGGAGAACCCCAACATTTGGGCACCGAGACGGGGGCAACAAGAATACCCACACCGGCTCGCCGCCTCCCCATGAGCAACTCCAGAATAGAAGAAGGTCCAGCCTCTTTCGAGATGGATGGTTCCAGAGCCCAAGCTATGCGTTGAGGTGAGCCCGACTATATCTAGTCGGTATCTCTCCACCTCACGCACCAAATCAGGCTCCTTTCCTGCCAGAGAGGTGACATTCCATGTCCCGAAGGTCAGAGTAAGTAGCCGAGGATCAGTCCGACAGAACCCATGCCTTTGGCTGCCACCCAACTCACACTGCACCCGACCCCTAAAACTCCTCCCACGGGTGGTAGGTCCATGGGAGTTGACATAATTATTGTTATTCAAAAAAAAAAAAAAAAAATCTTCTAATATTGACGATACACTAAATAATTTTATGACACTCAAACTATAGAATTTCCGTGTAGTTTCTGTATACTTCAGGAATTTGGTATATAATTCTGTATAATTATAATACCATACATTAATATGCATTATATGCATTAATACTTGATATTAATTATATTAATTATAATATTTTATAATTACTTTATGCATTAATAATGCATTATACTGTAAAATGTCCTTTGTTACATTATTCCAGAGATTCAAGTTTAAAGTATAATTTTAAATCAAATTTAAATAATTATAATTTCTGGGTGAGCTGCCACTGTGTTTTATAAAACTGATATATATTTTTAATCACTAGTTTTGTATAAGAAACTGATTTTTTTTTTCTGGTTTTAAACAAATATAAACTCAAAAATAATATTTACTGTACATTTTTTTTACGATATACAGTATTTGTGAATGGCAACACACACGTGTTATATGTTTAAGATAACACATTTAGATTGTCCCCCACTGTTTAGTTCACGCACTCACTCAATGATTGAAGAATTTAACACTACTATTAGGGTCACACGGAGGCTGGAGCCTATCTCAGTCAACATTAGGAGATGTACTTCACCCTGAACAGCTCATCAGACCATCACAGAGCAATACACACAGCCATTCGTGCACACACACACACACACACACACACACACACACACACACACACACACACACAGCAGAAACTAGGGGTAGTTTGGAACAGCCAATTAGCCTGATATGCATTTTTTTTGTTTTGTTTTGTTTTTGCAATGTGGGAGGAAAGAGGAGTGTCTGAAGGAAACCCACACAAGCACGAGGAAAACACAGACTCACACCCAGGACCTCATTTCCGTGAGGTGAATGTGCTAACTACTGTGCCACCATGTCACCCCTATTCAGTCCAAATTTAAACAACAGCCTGCTTTTGGATGCTCACCATAACATTATCTGAAGAAAGATGATAAACTTCACACTTACCAATATCATCCTCATGGTAGATGACTGAATGATTATCTGTTGACTCGGATATGTATCTCTGCATGGATTCTATGTAAAATGTCCCATTGGAGGTTTTGATGGAACCTTCAAATTGGCCATCAAGGATTGAACCCTGGCATGAAGATCCGACCTCATCTATGCATAAAAGCACAACACAGGGTTTTTGATCTTTGGACATTAGGATGATAACGGTCAAATAGATTTAGTCAAGTTTAGGAAAGAAAGGTAGAAGTAATCCTACTAGGGTCAATAAAAGGAAAAGACAACACGTGGTATTTTAGGTAAACAGTGGCATAGAGATTTGTCAACCCCTTCATCTCACCCTTCAATAATAAAAGCAAAAGTATCTGATTAACCTTAGTTTTGCACTTGTGAACAGTAAGTCTCCTTATACCCTTTATAATTTGTCTCCAGTGGGCACCTAGTATCCATTCTCTTGTCATTTGGTCTGTGAGAAAGCATAGTAGTTACAATAAGTTTAGTTGAAATAAGTCGCTGCCACTGACTGTAAGGATGATGAATAAGGTTTCATGGTAATGGCTGATGCAAAAAATGCACGACAATCACATCAAAGCTCTTGCGGGCCACATAACATAGGTTGGCGGGCTGGATTTGGCCGACAGGCCTTGAGCTTGAGACCTGTACTAGTATACTAAACATTGTAATCTAAACTATTTAAACCAAAATTAAATAATGCACTAATCAGTGTCAAAAATGATTGTCTTATATGCTTGTGTCAAGCCTGTCTTCATTTATAGCTTTGTTGTGATATTAGCAAAGCAAATTATGTTTACCAGATACAGTATGTGCACTCACTAGAGACACCAACCTGCTCATTCTTTCCAAGCTTTATTTATTTTTAAAATGTCTCTACACATTCAGTGAAAGGTCGTATATAACTGTATGAAAGGAACCACAATTAACTTCCACTTTTATTCAGCATAAAGTCAATATAACTAACTGCTGGTAGGAACTAAAGTTTTAAACAAGAAAGAAACATTGGACAACACATTTCATACAATTAATCATACTTAATTTGCATAGAATTGGAAAAATCTTTCAAAAACCATCTGTTGCTGTAATTGTATGTGTGTGTATATATATATATATATATATATATATATATATATTTTTTTTTTTTTTTTTTTTTTTTCCCTGTCTTCATTTCGGCTTTTTCCCTTTTCTCGGGAGTCGCCACAGCGAATCATCTGACTCGCACATTTGATTTGGCAGAGGTTTTTACGTCGGATGCGCTTCCTGTCACAACCCTTTTAGCAAGGGACAGAAACACGCTGACGACTTTACAGCTACTCTTTACGAAAGTCAGCAATGTTTCTTTTACATGTCTCTCACCATAGACAGTGAGAAACATGGCCCGCCTTTGATAACCTAGTTAGCTGCACTGGGGGGACAGTGACAACCCTGTGGGGACTCAAACCCCCAACCTTAGGATCAGCGATCCTGTGCCCTATCCACTAGACCACCACTGCCCTTGTGTGTATATATATATATATATATATACTACTGATTCAATTTCATAATGACTATGATTTGTCTGCAAACTCCTACACCTCACCCTTATATAAGGAGGTGGTGTCAATCACAGTCATGTGGTATAATTTCTGAAAGTAACTGATAATCATGAGCTAGTCTTATATATATATATATATATATATATATATATATATATATATATATATATATACACACACACACACACACACACACGGATCCCTGTGTTTGTTGTTTGTTTTCCTTTTGGCTTTTTCCCTTTTACTCGGGAGTTGCCACAGCGAATCATCTGATTCGCATGTTTGATTTGGCAGAGGTTTTTACGTCGGATGCCCTTCCTGTCACAACCCTTTTTAGCAAGGGACAGAAAACTTCCCTCACTTTCCCCACAAAAATCCCTCACTTTCCAAAATGAATTGGGACCGAGATCCCCCCGTGACCGCCGAATTCCGAGAAGTAAGATTACCCCCCTAACCCCACCCCCCGGCTGCCGTATACGTACGTGTGTATGTGTATATAATATCAATAAATACATATTGAATGCTATAAATGCTTATAATAATAATTAAACATTCAAAAATAATGCATAAGATGTAAATAAAATATAAATACACACACATACAGACGCGCATGCAAGCACACGCACGCAGATGCGTACCTCACAAAAAATGTAACTAGTTTTGATGGTAGGTTTTGGGTTGTTTTTTGTTTGTTTTGGGGGTTTTTTTTGCATAATTGACCTTCTTTTGCAGCATTTTCCTTAACTTTTCCTCCATTCTTCATTAATTTCCTTATTTTTTAATTTGATGAATATTAAAAAAAAAAAAAAATGTAATGTGCCTTCTTTGATATACCTTCCAGCACTCCTGAATATATGTGAGAAAGGTTGCCTCTCCATGACGTGTTGTTGGACAGGACATTGAAATCTTCTGCAAATCCCTCAACGTCTGGCTGGAGTCGTAACCGGAAAACCCTAAAATAAAGCAATATTTTGTGAAGCATCTAAAGAACCAGCATTTAGCTGGAGTAATGGGAAATGGTGTGAAGGTACAGAGTACTTACCTCTGAAAAGCTTTAAAGTCCAAATGCAGCACCTGGGTTTCTGGATCAAGATGGCGCCTTACTCGCTGATGCTGCTGCAGTAATGCAGTTCTATCATAAGTGATGCTCTCGTAGTACCGAAGGAACTGCTGCGTATCCCTGAAATCCCCTGGATATAGAAATTTCCATTGTGTTCTCAATTAAAATTAAGTTTCATGTGAATGCAAAGTCTGGAATTTTTCTCCCAGATGAGCTGCAGTAGCTTTTTAAAATAAGAAAAGAGATCTTTATTCTCACTGTTACATGAACAATGAAAATCAGTGTGGCAGCTCCTTGGTGCATTTGGAACAAGTCTTGTTTGTCAAATAAATGTCATACCAAACATATAGTGTTGAATTACTATTACCGCCAAAAAGATGGCAACCGTTCACCCTGAAAGTTCCATTTTTCAACAAGAGTGATGTTTAATTCTTCTGTGATTTGTCAATTGTTTCAATTTTGTATTGATTAACGAGGACATTTTATTTTTAGTCACGTGTATTGTGAGATGTCTGCAAAACAAGTATGACTGTAACATTACAACAGCTGCACTGTATAGCCAAAGTAAGTGTACTACTGACCACAACACCCATATGTGGTGCTTCCCCAAAATGTAGTTACAACAATAGTAAGCACACAAGTCTTGGTAGGCTGTTGAATTATAATTTACCTTCACTGGATAAACGCAGCCAAGACCTTTTTTACTGAGAAAACACTCGTGCACAAAGTGTGATCCATGAAGACATGGTTATGCCAAAGCTAATGTCGAAAAAATTGTTTGGCCTGCACAAAGCCCTTACCTTAACACCAGTGGACATTTGAAGGAGTGAAAACAAAGAGGTGGCGGCATGGTGACGTAGTGGTTAGCACATACGCCTCACAGCAAGAAGGCCTGGGTTCGATTCCAGGCCTGGGCGTTTCTGTGTGGAGTTTGCATGTTCTTCAGAAGCTCCCCTAGATGTGAATGGTTGAGTGAAAGTTGGCCCTGCAATGACTTGACTGACATGGGTGCCAGCCTCCTCGCGACCCGAATTAGGATTAAGCGGTTCAGAGAATGAATGAAAACAATGAGGCTAAGTCACTTGCATATGAAATTGGGCAAATCGACAAAAAAAAGTCCATTGTTGAAGAAACTTGATGGTATTGTATAGTCAGATGAACATTAAACATTTTCTACGGGAAACATCTCGCTTTTTGCTGTTAGTTGGTACTATAAAGATGTTTGTACCTAAAATGTGACCTAAACTCCTTTTTTGTAATAAAATAAAAAATCTCATCTGGCTTATGTGTCCACATACTTTTGGCTGTATGATGTATAATGTATGTATGTCCATAAAAATGCTTAGGATGTTCTGGGAGTCTGTTGTGGCCAGCATTATCCTCTATGCTGTTCCATGCTGAGGCAGCAGGCTGAGGTTTGCAAATGCCAGCAGGCTGGAAAACAAACGGATTCGCAAGGCCAGTAACGTTGTAGGGATGGAGCTGGACCCTCAGACAGAGGTGTCAGGGAGGCGAATATCATTCAAAATAAAGATAATACTTAACATTACCTCCCACCCCCTTCACAACCTGCCGATCAGTCACAGGAGCACGTTCAGTTACAGACTGATACCATCTAAATCAAGGGTGGTCAACCCGCGGCTCTCAAGCGACATGCGGCTCTTGCGTTCATATCGAAGTTGTGGGTTTTTTTAAGGTACGTGTTTGCTTCGCTTGAGTTCAAAATAATATTTTCGTTAAATACGCTTGTGCGTGAGATGAAAATAGTACAAAGCTTCCCAGTATGGGCGAGATCATTTCAGGAAAAAAAATTGTGAAAGTTAGCTCTTAATAGCAGAGGAAAAAACGCACAGTCAAAAAAAAATGAAGATGAACACCAGACATTTTTAACAGAGTGGGAGAGTTTACATTGTTTGTTTAACATAATAACGAGCCATTCTGCCTCATGTCAGGGGTCATTAGCGTATTTCAAAGCTTCAAATCATTAGCGTCACTTTAGCTCTTTAACCAGAATTTCCGAAAGGGACTGAAAGTTGTTCACTTTGAAAAGTCAGGAGGAAAAGCAGATACGGTTTTTCCAAAAATTTAAAATGCTCAGAGACCGTAACGCTTGCATCGTATCAACCGGCTTGGAACATTACACGGGCCAGAAAGTCATATAATGAAGGAGATTTCGTTTAAAAATACCTCAGTGATGTTGTTGAAATCTTGTCTACTAAAAACGACAAATTAAAACGCATGTACGTCCAACTGTCCCGCCGCACTGTTGAACACAGATAATCGACATTAGCACAGCTATTGAATCAAAGTTACACTCTTACCTTCAAAGATGTGAGAATTTTATGAGAATGTTGGTGTGTGAATTTAAAATAAATCTGGCTGAGCCGAGGTGTGTGTGTGTGTGTGTGTGAGAGAGAGAGAGAGAGAGAGAGAGAGAGAGAGAGAGAGAGAGAGGTGTGTGTGTGTGTGTGTGTGTGTGTGTGTGTGTGAGACACAGAGAGAGAGAGAGAGAGAGGTGTGTGTGTGTGTGTGTGTGTGTGTGTGTGTGAGACAGAGAGAGAGAGAGAGAGAGAGAGAGAGAGAGAGAG
>CM045737.1:36352347-36369847 GCA_024760905.1 Plotosus lineatus | reverse complement strand
TTATAAAATATACTGCCTGAAGAAAAGGGGCCGGTGGTGTAGTGGCTAGGGTGCTGTGCTTGTGATCAGGAGGTTGTGTGTTCGAATCCCATTTAGACCCCCACTGTGCTAAGACCCCTGGGCACAGTCTCAACCACAAGTGTGCCTCTGTTCACCCAGCAGTATAAATGGGTACAGTACCAGTAAAAATATACTGGGAAGGTAACCTGTGATGGACTAGCGTCCCATCCAGGAGGAGTTGAACTCCTATTCGCTTCACGCTACGGAAACCGGGGATAAGCACCAGCCTAATGAGTTGCTATGGCTCGGGTGTAAAAAGCCCAACGGACTTTACCTATTTTCCCTTACCTGCCTGAAGAAAAAAGTAATTTATGATATGGGATTGATTGAGTCATGTAAAGGACAAGGTGAGATGGGAATCAGTATCTAAACAGTCAGTGCAGAGGAATACACTGAAACTTTGGCCACGTTTCTCATTCCATGAAAATAAGTTAATAAGAAAATAAATAAAAATTTTTTAAAGACTATAGAAAATAGTGTTAGTGTTTGTTTTGTTTTCATGAAGACGTTGCCTGCTGTCCTCACGAAACAAAGAATGTTAAAACCTTTCTTCAAGACAGACATCAATTTCACCTGACACAACTCGCAAAAAGTCGGGATCCAAATATTATTGAAAATATTAAAATCAATATTCAATTCAGTTTTATTTCTATAGCGCTTTTTACCACTGACATTGTCACAAAGCAGCTTTACACAGTAAAAGTAGAAGTTTGCAAAGTACACTATAAAACAATTTAAATATTTTCTACAACTTGAAGACATCCCTGATGACTTTTTCCCATGGCGATGGTGTCAAGGAAAACTCCCTCAGTTAACGCGAGGAAGAAACCTTGAGAGGACCCAGGACCAAAAGGGAAACCCACCCGCGTTTGGGTGTAACCATAAAAAGACAAAACACAGAGTTTAAAATGTAGTCTGGTTGGATTTAACTTTAACTCCTAAATAATTGTGGGAAAATCACCAGCAGTAAAAAGTCGTCATCACAGTGCGAAAGCGCGTCTTAGTCTATAGATCTTCATCACCAGGAGAGAGGACTTCCAAGATGAGAACTCCAGCCAACATCTGTTCACCAGGACAGACCACAGGACAGGACTCAGGATCACCTACACCCAGAAGCAGCATGTGTACCTCAACAAAAACACAGAGAGAGAGAGAGAGAGAGAGAGAGAGAGAGATTGTTGGCTATAATCATAATAGTATGGTAATAGAATTTATTTTTGCTAAGTGCAAGCAGGGACGCCTCATGATGGCAGAGTAACTGAAATATTATTAAATGGTTCCTGCAGGTTCCTTTCTGCAAACTGCTATTGCATTTCAGAAAACTGGAGCAAGCGTGATTGGAAACACTTATTTAATTGAGTTCCGTGCTTTAAAATAAATTAATTTTCAGGCCCAAAATAAAGTAATGACAGCATTTCCCCCTTTTGATATGGAAATAAATGTTAATTAAAACAATTATATTTGGTTGATGTATATTTCATTAAGGGAAAAAAAAAAGATAGTAAATGAAAATTGGTTTATAACATCTGTAATTTGCTTATTTAACAAAGCCAGAGTGTCAGACAGAGTGATGAGTCTCAAGTTAGAAATTGAAGGTGTGATGGTCAATGTTGTTAGTGCTTATGCCCCACAGGCAGGATGTGAGCTAAAAGAGAAGGAGAGATTCTGGAGTGAGTTAGATGAAGTGATGCAGAATACCCCCAGAGGTAAAAGAGTGGTCATTGGTGCAGACTCAATGGACATGTTGGTGCAGGCAACAGAGGGGACGAGGAAGTGATGGGCAGGTTTGGTATCCAGGACAGGAACGCAGAAGGACAGATGTTGATCGATTTTGCAAAAAGGATGGAAATGGCTATGGTGAATACTTTCTTCAAGAAGAAACAGGAGCATAGGGTGACTTATAAAAGCGGAGGTAGGAGCATACAGGTAGACTACATCTTGTGTAGGCGATGCAATTTGAAGGAAGTCAGTGACTGCAAAGTAGTAGTGAGTGAGAGTGTTGCCAAACAGCATAGGATGGTGGTATGCAGGATGATGCTGATGGTGAGAAAGGTGAAGAAGGCAAAGGCAGAGCAGAAGACAAAGAATTTGAAAAATGAAGAGTGTCGTGTTGTCTTCAAGGAGGAGTTGAAACAGGCTTTGGGTGGCCAGGAAGTGCTTCCAAATGACTGGACAACCACAGCAAATGTGATCAGGGACACAGGTAGGAGAATACTTGGTGTGTCCTCTGGAAGGAAAGTAAATAAGGAGACTTGGTGGTGGAATGAGGAAGTGCAGGAGTGTGTACAAAGGAAGAGGTTAGCTAAGAAAAAGTGGGACATAGAGAGGACCGAAGAGAGTAAACAGGAGTACAGGGAGACACAGCGTAAGGCGAAAGTAGCAGTGGCAAAGGCCAAACAGAGGGCGTATGATGACTTCTATGATAGCTTGGACAGTAAAGAGGGAGAAAATGATCTATACAGGTTGGCACAGCAGAGAAATAGAGATGGGAAGGATGTGCAGCGTTAGATTGATAAAGGACAGAGAGAGAGAAATGTATTGACTGATGACAGAAGTGTGCTGGGAAGATGGAAAGAGTACTTTGAAGAGCTGATGAATGAGGAAAATGAGAGAGAAAAAAAGAGTAGAAGAGGTGACCATTGAGGAGCAGGATGTAGCAAAGATCAGTAAGGGTGAAGTGAGAAGGGCATTGAAGAGGATGAAAAATGGAAAGGCAGTTGGTCCTGATGATATACCTGTGGAGGTATGGAAGTGTCAAGGAGAGGTAGCAGTAGATTTTCTGACAAGAACATTCAACAAGGTACTAGAGAGTGAGCAGATGCCGGAGGAGAAGTGTGCTGGTGCCTATTTTTAAGAACAAGGGAGACGTGCAGAGTTGCGGCAACTACAGAGGGATAAAGTTGATGAGCCATATGATGAAGTTATGGGAAAGAATAGTGGAAGCTGGACTAAGGGCAGAGGTCAGCATTTGTGATCAACAGTTTGGTTTCATGCCAAGAAAGAGCACCACAGATGCAATGTTTGCTTTGAGGATGTTAATAGAGAAGTACAGAGAAGGTCAGAGGGAACTACATTGTGCCTTTGTGGATATGGAAAAAGCATATGACAGGGTGCCAAGAGAAGAACTGTGGTATTGAATGAGGAAGTCTGGAGTGGCAGACAAGTATGTTGGAGTGGTGCAGGATATGTATGAGAGATGTAAGACAGTGGTGAGGTGTGCTGTCAGTGTGACCCACGAATTCAAGGTTGAGGTGGGACTGCATCAAGGGTCAGCTCTGAGCCCCTTCTTGTTTGCTATGGTGATGGACAGGCTGACAGACGAGGTGAGACAAGAATCTCCATGGACTATGATGTTTGCAGATGACATTGTGATCTGTAGTGAGAGCAGAGAACAAGTGCAGAAAAATCTAGTGGTGGAGGTATGCCCTGGAAAGGAGAGGAATGAAGGTTAGCCTCAGAAAATCAGAATACATGTGTGTGAATGAGAAGGACCCAGGAGGAACGGTGATGTTACAGGGAGCAGAGATAACGAAGGTGGAGGATTTTAAGTACTTCGGCTCAACAATCCAGAGCAATGTGTGGAAAAGAGGTGAAGAAGCGTGTGCAGGCAGGCTGGAATGGTTGGAGAAAAGTGTCCGGTGTGATGTGCGATAGGAGAGTGTCAGCAAGAATGAAGGGAAAAGTGTACAAGACGGTGTTGAGGCCAGCGATGTTGTATGGATTAGAAACAGTGGCGCTAAGGGAAAGGCAGGAGGCAGAGCTGGAGGTAGCGGAGATGAAAATGTTGAGGTTCTCTCTGGGAGTAACGAGGATGGATAGGATCAGAAATGAGTATATCAGAGGAACAGCCCACGTAAGATGTTTCGGAGACAAAGTCAGAGAGGCTAGATTGAGATGGTTTGGACATGTACAGAGGAGGGATAGTGAGTATATTGGCAGTAGGATGCTGAGGTTGGAACTACCAGGCAGAAGGCCTTGAGGAAGACCAAAGAAGAGATTTATGGCTGTGGTGAAGGAAGACATGAAGGTCTTTGGAGTCAGAAAAGAAGATGCAGAGACTAGGGTGAGATGGAGGCAGATGATTTGCTGTGGCGACCCCTGAAGGAGGCAGCCGAAAGTAAAAGAATGAAAATCTCCAAGTGCTGTGATCAGTTTTGCTCAAGGTATATAATAAAAATATATATATAAATAAATAAATAAAAATAATGTGTAGTTATCCAAGTCAATCAAACACTCTTACTGTAATATGTGTGTACAATAAAATTAACTCCAAACACTTGATCCTGTCCACACCTGCACTAAACATCAGTTGTAAATAATAGTTGAGTGGCTGGGGGAGAAAAAAAACCCCTCAAGCAATACCATTTAAGTGTCATTTAGAAAGTAATGCTTGCAAAATAAGATAAGCTATTACAAACTATAAAGAGCTCAATATTCACAGCTGGCTTTGGATTCTGGGTCGTTTGAGGCTTTTTGTGTTTACACTGCACCGCCTGCGTCATTTTCGAGTGGGCAGCTCAGCCTAACACAGCCCAAGGACACACAGGAAAGTAATGAGGACTTGCACGGTTGTATACACAACATGAACATTCTGATATGCATTTACTTGTTTAGTTTCAAAATAACAGCTTTTAAAAATAATTTAAAAAAAAAGTCTCCAGGACAATCTGACAGCGTGCCTGACTAATAAGCATTTGCTAGCCTAGGCCTTTAAATTTAAATTAAATACATCATTTTACACACACACCATAACTAACTTAACGCAAAAGCAAATACATTAAAAATGAACTACTCATCTTTTAAGAAAGTTTTATTGTCATCACTTGTTGGAAAGGTCAGACAACAGGATGTGGGTGTGTTCTGAGCATGCACACAACCATGCCAGTATGAAGTGTCATCAAAGTTGTCTTGAAGAAATAACACAACAGCGCCATCTGTCGACACCACGAATGCAGTTCACTTCAATACTGAGGAACAATCCACACAACCGAAACTTAAAGAAGTAAAGAGTCACAATCAAACGTGTATCCATTTAAATAGAACATGTACATAAAAACTTTATTGAAAGCTGCTTGTTCTGCAGCACAATTTCAGTTTCGGATCACAATCCTGAGCATTAGGAGGGAAAAAAACAGAAAATTGTGAATTGGAGGTGGGGAACAGGGGTGTGTCAAAATCTGACGTCACTGTACTTTGTGGTAACTTAAATCAGTTATTACAGGATCAAAAAAAAAACCCCACCATCTTTAAAAAGCTGAACAGTTTTACAAAGCTTTCTAAGCTATATACAAGCTGTGAGATCACAATTAAGTACAAAAAAACAAACAAAACAAAAAAAGGCCAATGGGAAAAATTGGATCAATAACGACGGCCGAAGGCTCCGGTTCCTTGCATGCCACCGCCGCCTCCCTGCATCATCTGGTTTGGTCGGTTCATGTTTCCGGATAGGGACTGGGACGTCCCGGTCTGCATGTAGCCACCCCGGCTGGGTAAAGATATGGAAAAATAAATATTTACAGAACCAACAAAAATTTATATAAGGTACAATTGTGTCCATTTCGCTAAAAAGTAGAACCCAGACCTACAAAGCCCAAATAAATAATATATCTAATGCCACAAGCCTTCACAAATGACCCGACTAAGAAACAAGAGTGAGAATATAAAGTTTTGTTTTTTTTTAAACCACCAGTTGCTACATTTTTTTTGCATGCATGTACAGAATTTCCTTTCCAACAGGTGGGAAAAAAGTGCATGTTAACGTTCCAAGAGTTTATAAAAGTTGAAATAAAACAAATTGAGCACCTCTGACTTCCCCCTAAAGTGTCTGGTGTTTAGTGTAAAACCCAGTTATATACATGCACTTCAGTTTCTACCACAATTGATTGACTGCCTCTGCACAGGCAGGAGACAAAACATTAACAGGTGTGCTAACCATAAACCATATATTTATCACTCACCTGGCCATTCCTCCTCGGGCCATGTGACCCTGGCCTGGCATGCCCCGTTCTGCTCCTGGAAGAAATTACAATAAAAACATTACAATAAAATAGACAGTCTGCATCATTGCTGTAAAGTATTAAAATTCAAATAAACATACACATACCTTGCCAGGGTCTGTCTCCATCCATCTTACGCCCAGGCTCCCAGTCTCGACCATCTCTGTAACAAATTATTTATTACAAATTCTAATCTGTATCGAGCAATTAAAATCCAACAAGTATTACATTCAAGTGTTACACACACAAAAATTCGGAGGCGTTATTTTTCTTTTTTTTTGTAATATAGTAATTTTTTTACCTGCCAGGGACTGGTCTTGGAGTGATCATTGGCCGCTTGTCAAAGCCACCACCACCACCACCACCCCAGTTATCGCGGGAGTCTCTGTTGTGCCGGTCCCGATCAGAAAAATGCTGGGGAGAGAACACACATTTTTAGACAAATTTACACTCTTTACAGTGTTAGTGACTTTAAACCCCAGACTGAAAAAAGAAACTTTTATTGGACCAAACAAAATCACTGCTCAGAAAATGAGCGAGAATTAAAGTTCTCACTTACTGTACATAGACTTCTTGCAAAAATAGTCATAGAACGATTCAAATGGTTGATTTGAAATTTATTCCAATATCATTTTTTTATATTATACACACACCACATTAATCCCACAAGGAAACCTGGCTCTGCTTTTAACCCTTTCAGAGCACTCACACGGTTATAGATTTCCCAAGACATCTCCTGGCTTATTCTCTCCGATAAAAAAATTGCACATATCTTCCACAACTGATGTGGCCCATTACCAAAACCGAGAAGCTCCTGAACAGAACCAGAAGTGACAGATATCTACCGGTACAAAACACTAAACAGCACTGCAGCAAGCAATCATGGTGTACAAGTTGGGGTGACTCAATTGTGTCCAACACTGCACAGGTTAGTGGAAATAACTGGAATAAAAAGACTTCAGTTTCCTACGGAGCTTAAGGATTAGACTGCAGTGCAATGGTGTTGTGTGTGTGTGTGTGTGTGTGTGTGTGTGTGTGTGTGTGTGTGTGTGTGTGTGTGTGTGTGAGAGACATGTCCAGACTCTAAAGTGTGATGAGCAAACGGGATACATTTCAATTGGAACACTGGAATCTTTCTTTTGACAGGGTAGCGTACCTGGCCGTCTCTGTCTGCAGGCATGCCTCCTCTAGGACCATCCCTCCTAAAGCAGGAAAAAAAAATAATAAAAACAATGTTACTCATCAGGAGACTGATTACAGTAAACATATACCAAGATAATACAGGTTGGGGTGCAGCTGTTGACCTACCTGTCCATAAACATGTCGTCCTGGTAACGGCTGCGATCTCGGTGGTCAAAATCTTGGTAGCGATCCTGACGTCCAAACTCAGAGCGTCCATATCGCTCATCCATAGCCATCCTCTTTACTGGCCAATCATCTTTCCTTTGAGTGCACATCACAGCAAAAACCATTTACTTCTTTTAATATTACACTTGTGTTTGTGTGTGTGTGTGTGTGTGTGTGTGTGGACAATATACAAGCAATTATTTACTGAAATGTAATCCAAGTACCTGTTTTCCATGTCATAAGGTCTCTTCATTGGGCGGCGGTCCTGTTCATAACGAAGCTGATCCTGCTGTCTACGCAGCTCCTCACGCTCCCTGTGAATTCGCTCCTGTTCACGTCGGCGTTCATACTCCACTCGCAATCGTTCACGCTCCAGGAACTCGCGCTCCCGACGATCAGCGTCCAGACGCTGTTTCTCCACCTCCAGCCAGTTGCGTTTACGGAGCAGTCTCTCGCGCTCCTCACGTTCACGAAACAGACGGATGCGTTCTCGCTCACTGCGACCGTCACGGTCACCGCTGCATAACAACATGCACAAAGTTACAACCAAACAATTTTATACAAACAAATGTGTACCCCAGTACGTGGATATATACCCAGAGTGCCGACGTCTCTCCACCTCTCGGATCTCTCTTTCGCGTTGTCTCTGCCTCTCCCGCTCACGTTGCTCTTTAATTTGATCAAATGACAGGATGTCCTTCCTCTCTCGACTTGACGATTTGCGGTCACGACTCTTGGTGCTCTACAAAGGGGAAAAAAGTGGGGAAAGTCGCTGAGAATAAATCATTTTTTAATGCACTTGACGCCGGAAGTGCCCGATGTTAAAGCTCAAAATGCCATGTATTTTTACTGAAATTACTCCATATTTGATATTGAATGCAGAAACTACCAAATAAATAGCATTACAGGAATCCCTCGCTACTTCTCGCTTCAATTAATGCGGCTTCAGTGCATCAGGTTTTTTTTTTTTTAATAAATAAATAAACAAACAAACATTCATCGAATTAAAAAATAAGGAAATTAATATGGGGAAAAGTTACGGAAAATGTCACAAAAAAAACCCCAAGGCCAATTAGGCAAAAAAAAAAATAAATAAAACTTAAACAAACAAAATAAAAAAACAACCCAAAATCTCCCATCAAACCTGGATACATTGTTGCATCTGGTGTATCTGCGCTTGTGCATGCACATGCATATGTATGTGTGTGTCATGCAATGCCATCCGTATGTGTGTGTGTGTGTGTGTGTGTGTGTGTGTGTGTGTAGACTTCTTTGCGGATTTCGACGGTCGCATGGGGATCTTGGTCCCAATTAACCGCGGAAAGTGAAGGATCCCTGTATATAAACTTATATGTTATATGAAGATTATATAGAGGCCTTTCCAAAAAAAAAATTTTTTGGGAGGTCATCGAGGTCAAATTCAGGTCACATGACCTCAATTTCAAGATGGCCATCACATTTTCTCTTGGTTAACTCTTCCTTATGAGATTATATGAGTCCTGTTTTCATAAATGAAAAAATAGAGATAGCCAAATTGTTCCAAATGTCAAGATGATGAAATCACAAAAAAAAACCTTCATATCTTATATATTGAGTATTTTATGTCTAAAAACATCAACTCCATTAGCATATATAAAAATGGCAATTCTTGCTATATTCTAAATATGTTGAGTTATTATAACAATGCAAAAGGTTATCAAAAGTCATAAGACTTGGTTATTCACTTTGAACTGCTTAATTCCATTAGGGTTGTCTGGAGACTGGAGCCTTTCGGGTGGCATGAGGCAATGTACACACTGAACAGCTCGCCAGACAAACACACAGCAACACACACCCAAACAGTCACACTTGCACTGACACCCAGGGCAATCTAGAACTGCCAGTTAGCTTAATGAACATCTTTTGACTATGGGAAGACGCTGAAGTACCTTGAGGAAACCCTTGCAAGCACGGGGAGAGCGTGTAATCTACATACAGAAACGCCCTCGTCAAGCCTGGGGCTCTAATCCAGGAACTTGGTACTGACCAATAATTCTCCGTGCCACTCACGCTGGTTAATAATTATCCAAAATCTGCTGACACTTTCAAGGTTGATGAATTCTCGAGGACTAAGATGGATTCCACTTTCTCACCACAAGAGGAGATTAACTTCATTCATGCGTTCCCATTTCTTATTACGATGAGAACTGCAGCCACATTAAGCTTCACTGCTAGATTCCTGTATATTTGCTTAGGTGATAAAATGAGGAAATAGTTAAAGTGTCTCAAATAAATTATTACCCTCTCCTTGCTCCTGGTCTGGACACTGATGACAGGCTCTCCTTTTGATTTGTCCATAACGACAGTCCGTTCTCCTGCAAAACAAACAATCACTGATACTCAGGACACTAATTTCCCCTCACATTTTTAGAAAGAGATGAACTGGTACACTTGGCCAACTTCTCACCTTTATCATCTGAGCCTTCAGTTTTCTCATCCTTGCCATCAGACCTAAAAAAGACAGGACATCAGGGTAAGAATCTGCTGATTCATCTGTGCATCTACACCGCTTCATTGAAATGAGCATCTCACTTTTCAGTCTTGGAATCTGATGAATGTCTGCGGTCACCACTTGACTTTTTGGCATCATTTTTGTCGGCAGGTTTCTTCCCAGCCGGCTCATTCTTGGCCTTCATGAGAAAAATACAGATTATTATTCATAGTAATTTAGACATGAGTACAACAGGTAAAGACGTATTTGATGTAATTCAGGGCTGCCCAATCCCACCAATCAGGTGATTAACATTCCTAAAGATTTTAGCTTCAACCCTAATGGGCCAGTCTGACAAATCCACTCATCATTTTTAAGTCTTCGTTTCCGTGTCGTCAGGTATCCCAAGGAAGTTTTTGTTTGTCAAAATCTCTCGTTTAGCAATTAACCAGAAAGAATAAGAAAATAATACCTTACTTATTAAGATACCACTATTGCTTCTAATGTTATGGTATTTAAATCTTTAGGATGATACAGTTTTACACTAAAATAGCCAAAATACCAAAATTGTTTCATCATACACCAGTTAAAAATATAATAAAACAGTTAAATTCTTATTTTACATTTTATTATCTGATTTTGTATATAGTTTGGCTCTAATTTTTTGGAATTTATCATCATCATCTTCCGCTTCTTTCACGGTCGGGTCGCGGGGGCTGCAACCTCAGCAATAAGGTCCAGACATCCCGCTCCCCAGCCACCTCCAGCTCTTCCAGGGGGACACCGAGGCATTCCCAGACAAACTGAGAGACATAGTCCTTACAGCGTGTTCTAGGCCGGCCCCAGGATCTCTTCCCGGTTGGACATGCCTGAAGCACCACACCAGGGAGGTGTTTGGGAGGCATGCTGACCAGATGCCAGAGCCACCTCAACTGGCCCCACTCAATGCGGAAAAGCAGCAGCTCTACTGAGCTCTCCCCGGAGGGTAGAGCTTCTCACCTTATCTCTAAGGGAGAGCCCCACCATCCGGCGAGGGAAGCTCATTTCAGTCGCTTGTATCCGCGATCTTGTTCTTTTGGTCACTACCTAAAGCTCGTGACCATAGGTGAGGGTTGGAATGTAGATCGAATGGTAAATTGAGATCATTGCTTTGTGGCTCGGCTCCCTCTTCACTTCCTTTTTTTTTAATTTATCTGCATAAAAAAATTCACGCCTTGTGATGGCTTCAGTGTCTTCTTCTTCTTCTTCTTTTCCTTTCGGCTTTTCCCTTCAGGGGTCGCCACAGCGAATCATCTGCCTCCATCTCACCCTATCCTTTGCATCTTCTTCTCTTACACCAACGACCTTCATGTCCTCCTTTACCACATCCATGAATCGTCTCTTTGGTCTTCCTCTAGGCCTTTTGCCTGGTAGTTCCAGCCTCAGCATCCTATTACCAATATACTCACTATCCCTCCTCTGTACATGTCCAAACCATCTCAATCTAGCCTCTCTGACTTTGTCTCCAAAACGCCTTACATGTGCTGTCCCTCTGACGTACTCATTCCTAATCCTATCCATCCTCGTTACTCCCAAAGAGAACCTCAACATTTTCATCTCTGCTACCTCCAACTCTGCCTCCTGTCTTTTCCCCAGGGCCACTGTTTCTAACCCATACAGCATCGTTGGCCTCAACACCGCTTTTGTACACTTTTCCTTTCATTTTTGCCGATACCCTCCTATCACACATCACACGGACACTTTTCTCCAACCATTCCAACCTGCCTGCACGCGCTTCTTGACCTCTTTTCCACACTCGCCATTGCTCTGGATTGTTGAGCCTAAGTACTTAAAATCCTCCACCTTTCTTATCTCTGCTCCCTGTAATCTCACCGTTCCTCTTTGGTCCTTGGTATTCATGCACATGTACTCTGTCTTACTGAGGCTAATCTTCATTCCCCTCCTTTCCAGGGCATACCTCCACCTCTCTAGATTTTCCTGCACTTGTTCTCTGCTCTCACTACAGATTACAATGTCATCTGCAAACATCATAGTCCATGGGGAATCTTGTCTAACCTCGTCTGTCAGCCTGTCCATCACCATAGCGAACAAGAAGGGGCTGAGAGCTGACCCTTGATGCAGTCCCACCTCCACCTTGAACTCTTCTGTCACAACCACAGCACACCTCACCACTGTCTTACCTCTCTCATACATGTCCTGCACCACTCTAACATACTTCTCTGCCACTCCAGACTTCCTCATGCAATACCACAGTTCTTCTCTCGGCACCCTGTCATATGCTTTCTCCAGATCCACAAAGGCACAATGCAGCTCCGCCTGACCTTCTCTGTACTTCTCCATTAACATCCTCAAGGCAAACACTGCATCTGTGGTGCTCTTTCTGGGCATGAAACCAAACTGTTGTTCACAAATGCTGACTTCTGCCCTTAGTCTAGCTTCCACTATTCTTTCCCATAACTTCATCGTATGGCTCATCAACTTTATCCCTCTGTAGTTGCCACACCTCTGCACGCCCCCCTTGTTCTTAAAAATGGGCACCAGCACACTTCTCCTCCATTCCTCTGGCATCCTCTCACTCTCTAAGACCTTGTTAAATGTTCTTGTCAGAAAATCTACTGCTACCTCTCCTAGACACTTCCATACCTCCACCGGTATGTCATCTGGACCAACTGCCTTTCCATTCTTCATCCTCTTCAATGCCCTCCTCACTTCACCCTTACTAATCTTTGCTACTTCCTGGTCCTCAACAGTCACCTCTTCTACTCTTTTTCTCTCTCATTTTCCTCATTCATCAGCTCTTCAAAGTACTCTTTCCATCTTCCCAGCACACTTCTGTCATCAGTCAATACATTTCCCTCTCTGTCCTTTATCAATCTAACTTGCTGCACGCCCTTCCCATCTCTATTTCTCTGCTGTGCCAACCTGTATAAATCATTTTCTCCCTCCTTACTTTCCAGCCGAGCATACAAGTCATCAAACGCACTCTGTTTGGCCTTTGACACTGCTACCTTTGCCTTACGCTGTGTCTCCCTGTACTCCTGTTTACTCTCTTCGGTTTTCTCAATGTCCCACTTCTTCTTAGCTAATCTCTTCCTTTGTACACACTCCTGCACTTCCTCATTCCACCACCAAGTCTCCTTATCTACTTTCCTTCCAGATGACACACCAAATATTCTCCTACCTGTCTCCCTGATCACATTCGCTGTAGTTGTCCAGTCATCTGGAAGCACTTCCTGACCACCCAAAGTCTGTTTCAACTCCTCCTTGAAGACAACCCGACACTCTTCCTTTTTCAACTTCCACCACTTTGTCTTCTGCTCTGCCTTTGCCTTCTTCACCTTCCTCACCATCAGCATCATCCTGCACACCACCATCCTATGCTGTTTGGCAACACTCTCACCCGCTACTACTTTGCAGTCACTGACTTCCTTTAAATTACATCGCCTGCACAAGATGTAGTCTACCTGTGTGCTCCTACCTCCGCTTTTATAAGTCACCCTATGTTCCTCTCTCTTCTGGAAGAAAGTATTCACCACAGCCATTTCCATCCTTTTTGCAAAATCTACCAACATCTGTCCTTCTGCGTTCCTGTCCTGGATACCAAACCTACCCATCACTTCCTCGTCCCCTCTGTTTCCTGCACCAACATGTCCATTGAATGTGATGGCTTCAGTGTATCGTGGGTTTTTCAAAAATATTCATCAAAAAAAAAAAAAAAAAAAAAAAAAGGAAATTAAGGAAGAATAAGGGGAAAAGTTAAGGAAAATGCCACAAAAACAAGACCAATTATGTGTGTGTGTGTGTGTGTGTGGGGGGGGGGGGGCCTAAACAACCAAACAAAAAAATTCTCCCATCAAAACTACTTACATTTTTGTGAGGTACATGTCTTAATGTGTGTGGTTTTATATATTATTTACATCGTGTGCATTAATGTTTAATTGTCGTTATAAGCAGTTACTCAAGTGCTGGTCAGCACTTACACTCGCCTGCTTAGGCAACCCTTGGGGTATCTAGTCTTCAGTCTTGATTAGATGATTGGAAGGTCAGGTGGGCATAATTAAGGTTGGACTGACCGTCTTAGGGAAGGTAGCACACCAAAAACACGACTGGGCACCCCGGGTGTATTTAGTATACTTGCCCTTTCTACAGAGATCATGCGGCCATGCAGCTCAGTTCGGTGAAGGTGGCTGATACACTTGGTGGCCTCCTCAGTGGTGCACATAGTCACGAAACCATAACAGCGAGCTCCTGGGCTCCGAGCATTCGTTACTACTTTCGCGCCCACCACCTGCAAATTCACAAGGTAAAAAAAAAAAAAAAAATCTCAAATAATAGGGCACGATGTGATGCCAAGTAAGGCACGTATGACCCTGGGGAACATGCCTTTTTTTGCCATACTGTACTAGAAGAGACTAAATTCGCATTACGACTGCACATGTGCAGGAAACGTGACCCAACCTCTGCTCCAAGCGTCACTGCTACCAAACTTTCTTGTAGCCACTTGCTTTGTATGTAAACACATCCTAACAACTGCCGCTTAAAGCCTGCCTTAAGCCTTAAATTACATGTATCGATACGCCATATCATATGTGCCATAGTGAGCTGTGGGAACGGCATTTATCATCTCGCGCTTTGGAAAAGGGAAATTTGCAGTATACATGCCTGCAAATTTGGGACTAACGCGTATATATGTCTGCTGCCATTCACATTATTTACCTTCCCTACCAAGCTGAAGGATTCGGAGGAACGCAAACGTTGAATTAAAGCAGTAAGTTTATTATTAAAAAGTGTTCCTTATTCGAATTCATAGACCATTTAACCTTTTATTTACCTGTTAAATTACCATAAAATTCGGCGATGCCGTACTCATTAAATATCATAGACTTAGATCTTGAAAATTACTGTTGTGTTAATTTGTAAAATAGATAAACAAGAGCTGTCAGATCACTCGGTGACAGCTGTCAAACTTGTATTTACCTTCTTTGTAGTCATTACAAAGTCGCGCTAGTAGGGGTACCTGGTCCTTCATTAACAAAAAATACGCCATGTCAGCGTACATACACGGGGGTCGCTTCGATAAGGCGTCATTTTCTGTCTCCCAAGCCGTCTTCAAGTATGAAGGGATCGGGAATTGTCACGCTTTCCTCATCCAGTTCAAATGTCAACAAGCTGGTAGAGTCACGTTGGATTTGTTTAAATTCCTTTTGTAGCGTCACCGCGAATGCAAGCGCAACAAGTTCATCTTTACGCTTGCGGGAACAACCGGGAAGACCCCTACGTATACAATAAGCTCACAGGAATACGGGTCGGGAACTTTCCATAAATGGAACGTATCAATAGTGCAGTTTTCATCCACATCAAGGTTTATTTCCACCATATTGGTAGCTTGTATGATGGTCGTGATCCCATGATGCCGTGCGTGAGCCGAGATGCAAATTTAGTCTATTAAGTGTAATTGCGCATCCTCTACAGTAGTTTGCAGCGGTGCGCTCATTGTCGCACTATGGTGCAGGGGGGAAAGCACTGAGCAAATGACATGATGTGCAGTAAACACTATTCACAGTCACGCGTCGGGCGCCAGGGGCGCGTGAAATGTTTCCTTTTCTTCCTAGAGGGGACATCACAGAAAATAATTGAGAAGCACTGCACAAGGCTTTCTCGGAGCGCAGAAGAATATGAGGTTTAATTGGCCTGGAAAAGCCACTTCCCCAGCAGAGCTTGTAAATTAAAATTTTGCTCGTATCATGGAAAATCCATTATAAAAGACACTCGTACGTCAAGATACCACTGTACAGAGAAGACGCTGTCAGATGGAGATGAGATCCTTACAGACACACGCACTGTATTGTTGCTAATGCGCATAAGTGCGTGTTGGTGTTTAATGAACGGGGACAATTTTCTTTTAAGGTTAAGAACTGTTAATATATACACACGACTCAAGAACATAACAGGGGAAAAAGTCAAACACGTTCCCGTAATCAAACACTAAATGACAAAATGCAATAAACATTTTAACTTCCAAACTATCAGAATAACAAACCTTTCCATATTTACTGAAGAGATTCTTTAGATCAGTCGCTCTCGTGGTTGAAGAGAGGCCACTGACCCACAGGTTCCTCCCACTTGCAGCAGCAGCACCTGCGCAGAGTCGATGAAGGACATCGGTTTTACTAAATCTATCATGATTTACCTTTATTAGTGAATAAATTTCTCCAAGTCCAGTTTATTTACCTTTCTCATCTTTTGAGTCAGGCTTACTTGATTTTTCATCACTGCTTGGAAAAAAAATGAATAAATGAAACATTTCAAAAAGGTAATACATGTGAAGACACCTGGAGCGTCACAAAAATACTCACCTGGCGAGGCCAACCGCAGGTAGGGAATATAATACTTAAATGTGGACGCTATGACTTTCTAATGAGCATTTCTCTATGCATGCCACTAAGGCGCCTTAGATGGCAATCAAACCGTTAAAACAGTTAACAAGAGGGAGAAGGGGGAATGGGGGGGGTGACAAAAATAAAATGAATGGCGAAATGCGCAGTCCATTACACCTCCCCAAGAGCACCCATACTTGTTAACAAAGGAGCCAAAGTAACAAGATTCTAACAGCCATTTTTTTGTTCTAGTAGACAGAAAACAACAAACCTCTTTTTCTGATCACCACCCTCTACTGAGGACTCTTTCACTTCTGAAGATTCTGCAGCACTCTCTTCAGTCTTCTTTTCTTCCTTGGTCCCCTCGGCGTTCACCCCGCTTTCTGAATCGGCGCTTTCGATTTTGTGCAAGCTCGTTTCATTTGCGTTAGCACCCTGAGCGGAGGTGCTCTCGGCACTCGGCGAATTGTCCTTAACGCCTTGTTCGTCCTCACATGGCGGTTGGACTTTGCTTTGCTCTGAGGCGTCAATGTCACCTTCCACATTACCGGCGTCCTCAGCTTTACCGAGGTCGGACACATTGTCTTCTTCCTTGCGAGAATCATCGCACAGTGAAGCGTTCTCCTCTTCATTCAGCTCCTGGTTAAGTGGCTCTGACATACAACACCCGGCTACTTTCTCACTTTCTACGGATGTAACAGGAATAGAATGGCACAGAGTTTAATCACTTCTGAGACATTGCATTGTTAGCGTGGAACTGGACTAGGACGCCACCCAATGCTTCACATAAGACAGTAAGTTAAGCCTAAAAAGAGACTGGAAGAACCAGAGAGTCAAAAGGAAACCCGTTTTCTGACTAAAAGTCGACTTATTACGTTTCACCTGATGCCAAGTGTGTGGAAAGTCACATAGATAGCACAAAGATCCCGAGTGTCCATCGCTGGTGCTTTGTTGTGGAGTTTCAAATATCCATGACAGAGAAGATGCAGACTTTTGTACTGCTTTTAAAAAGCCTTTTTTTTCTCTTTTGAATCAAGCAACTGGTCCATTTAGTCAATCTCCATAAAACAAACTTTGAGTCCTATATGTGATTTCGCTTCAGCGTGATCCGTTTCTTCGTTTTCTCTTCTGAAGTCTTCTTTAGGGAGAAACTGAACTGCACCTGCAAAATCTAGCAAGACATGGCTGGACTCTAACCACTAACTGTTACTGGCTCTGCGTAGAAGCTTTACTAGCAAAAAGCTTTGACT
>CM045737.1:36324847-36347347 GCA_024760905.1 Plotosus lineatus | reverse complement strand
CCAAAACGTCTTACATGTGCTGTCCCTCTGACGTACTCATTCCTAATCCTATCCATCCTCGTTACTCCCAAAGAGAACCTCAACATTTTCATCTCTGCTACCTCCAACTCTGCCTCCTGTCTTTTCCCCAGGGCCACTGTTTCTAACCCATACAGCATCGTTGGCCTCAACACCGCTTTTGTACACTTTTCCTTTCATTTTTGCCGATACCCTCCTATCACACATCACACCGACACTTTTCTCCAACCATTCCAACCTGCCTGCACACGCTTCTTGACCTCTTTTCCACACTCGCCATTGCTCTGGATTGTTGAGCCTAAGTACTTAAAATCCTCCACCTTTCTTATCTCTGCTCCCTGTAATCTCACCGTTCCTCTTTGGTCCTTGGCATTCATGCACATGTACTCTGTCTTACTGAGGCTAATCTTCATTCCTCCTTTCCAGGGCATACCTCCACCTCTCTAGATTTTCCTGCACTTGTTCTCTGCTCTCACTACAGATTACAATGTCATCTGCAAACATCATAGTCCATGGGGAATCTTGTCTAACCTCGTCTGTCAGCCTGTCCATCACCATAGCGAACAAGAAGGGGCTGAGAGCTGACCCTTGATGCAGTCCCACCTCCACCTTGAACTCTTCTGTCACACCGACAGCACACCTCACCACTGTCTTACATCTCTCATACATGTCCTGCACCACTCTAACATACTTCTCTGCCACTCCAGACTTCCTCATGCAATACCACAGTTCTTCTCTCGGCACCCTGTCATATGCTTTCTCCAGATCCACAAAGGCACAATGCAGCTCCGTCTGACCTTCTCTGTACTTCTCCATTAACATCCTCAAGGCAAACACTGCATCTGTGGTGCTCTTTCTGGGCATGAAACCAAACTGTTGTTCACAAATGCTGACTTCTGCCCTTAGTCTAGCTTCCACTATTCTTTCCCATAACTTCATCGTATGGCTCATCAACTTTATCCCTCTGTAGTTGCCACAACTCTGCACGTCTCCCTTGTTCTTAAAAATGGGCACCAGCACACTTCTCCTCCATTCCTCTGGCATCCTCTCACTCTCTAAGACCTTGTTAAATGTTCTTGTCAGAAAATCTACTGCTACCTCTCCTAGACACTTCCATACCTCCACCGGTATGTCATCAGGACCAACTGCCTTTCCATTCTTCATCCTCTTCAATGCCCTCCTCACTTCACCCTTACTAATCTTTGCTACTTCCTGGTCCTCAACAGTCACCTCTTCTACTCTTTTTTCTCTCTCATTTTCCTCATTCATCAGCTCTTCAAAGTACTCTTTCCATCTTCCCAGCACACTTCTGTCATCAGTCAATACATTTCCCTCTCTGTCCTTTATCAATCTAACTTGCTGCACGTCCTTCCCATCTCTATTTCTCTGCTGTGCCAACCTGTATAAATCATTTTCTCCCTCCTTACTTTCCAGCCGAGCATACAAGTCATCAAACGCACTCTGTTTGGCCTTTGACACTGCTACCTTTGCCTTACGCTGTGTCTCCCTGTACTCCTGTTTACTCTCTTCGGTTTTCTCAATGTCCCACTTCTTCTTAGCTAATCTCTTCCTTTGTACACACTCCTGCACTTCCTCATTCCACCACCAAGTCTCCTTATCTACTTTCCTTCCAGATGACACACCAAATATTCTCCTACCTGTCTCCCTGATCACATTCGCTGTAGTTGTCCAGTCATCTGGAAGCACTTCCTGACCACCCAAAGCCTGTTTCAACTCCTCCTTGAAGACAACCCGACACTCTTCCTTTTTCAACTTCCACCACTTTGTCTTCTGCTCTGCCTTTGCCTTCTTCACCTTCCTCACCATCAGCATCATCCTGCACACCACCATCCTATGCTGTTTGGCAACACTCTCACCCGCTACTACTTTGCAGTCACTGACTTCCTTTAAATTACATCGCCTGCACAAGATGTAGTCTACCTGTGTGCTCCTACCTCCGCTTTTATAAGTCACCCTATGCTCCTCTCTCTTCTGGAAGAAAGTATTCACCACAGCCATTTCCATCCTTTTTGCAAAATCTACCAACATCTGTCCTTCTGCGTTCCTGTCCTGGATACCAAACCTACCCATCACTTCCTCGTCCCCTCTGTTTCCTGCACCAACATGTCCATTGAAGTCTGCCCCAATGACCACTCTTTCACCTCTGGGGTACTCTGCATCACTTCATCTAACTCCCTCCAGAATCTCTCCTTCTCTTCTCGCTCACATCCTGTCTGTGGGGCATAAGCACTAACAACATTGACCATCACACCTTTAATTTCTAACTTGAGACTCATCACTCTGTCTGACACTCTTTTCACTTCTAGAACATTCCTGGCAAACTCCTCCTTCAAGATGACTCCGACTCCATTTCTCTTCCCATCCACACCGTGATAAAACAGCTTAAACCCTGCTCCTATGCTTCTAGCCTTGCGACCTTTCCACCTGGTCTCCTGAACACACAGTATGTCCACCTTCCTCCTCTGCATCATGTCAGCCAGCTCTCTACCTTTTCCTGTCATAGTTCCAATATTCAAAGTCCCTACTTTCAGTCCTAGACTCATGCCTTTCCTCTTCTCTCTCTGGCAACGGACACGCCTCCCGCCTCTCCTTCTTCGACGTCTTCGACCAACAGTAGTCCAATTTCCATCAGCACCCTGTTGGTTGACGGCACTGATGGCGGTCGTTGTTAACCCGGGCCTCGACCGATCCGGTATGTCATTCTTTCTTGTGATTCGCATAGTTTATTTGGCATTTGTTTTACGCCGGATGCCCTTCCTGACGCAACCCTCTGCATTTATCCGGGCTTGGGACCGGCGTGAGGGAGAGACACTGGTTTGTGCCCCCCCCTCACGGCTGCATTTGTGGCGACTCCCGAGTAAAAGGGAAAAAGCCGAAAGGAAGACAGACAGACATATATATATATATACACACACACACACACACACACACACACACACACATATACAGATATACATATACACACACATATATATATATATATATATATATATATATATATATATATATATATATATATATATATATATATATACATACATATACTGTACAGGGGTATACCTCGGCCTAAGTCATTCTCGAGTATATGACGGGTTTCAAAAAATATATGGAAATATATGGAACTCTTCCCTCGAATTTCGCGGGTAATATAGACTAGACCTGGCCACGATAATCGAAAAACCACGAAGTAGGATCACCCCTCTCATTTCTACCATACGTATATGTTTTCGTGTCGATGCAATATCATGAAGTGTATATTATACGTTACACAGTTATATGCATAAGTAAATACTGTAATATATTAATATTTAAATAGAATTTATATATAAATACTTTAAATATTGTACTCACCTCTGACAATAGCTCTTCTCCGCTTGATCTTAATCTGACAAGATATATATATATATATATATATATATATATATATATATATATATAAAATCATATTTTTTTTCCTTTCAGCTGTTCCCTTTCAGGGGTCGCCAGACAAGTACATTTGACGTAGCCTACGCTGGCCTAGAGAAAAGCTAATTTGATTTAATTCGTTTTTTGACTTAACTCATCTTTCCTGGAACCAATTAATGATGTTGGGTGAGATATATACCATATACAGTATATACATATGAGGGGCAGTGTTGGTAAAGGGTGCTGGATTGGGGTTTCGAGTTTCACTCTCCACAAGGTTGTCACTGCCCCCCCCCCCCACACACACATACATACATGCATACTTATATACATATATATATATATATATATATATATATATATATATACATACATATATACTTCTTTTCCTTTCAGCTGTTCCCTTTCAGGGGTCGCCACAGCGAATTATCTGCCTCCATCTTCATGTAAGTCATATTAATGATTCACATATTCAATTTGGCATCTTTAAAACATTAAAGCATAGTGTTTAAAAACTTTATTGAATGAAGTTTCATGTGAGTAAATATGAGCTTTATTGTTTTTAAACTTTTTTATTTACCACCTAAATGTGGGAGGCTTTATTAGGTCACCATATGTGTGTGTGTGTGTGTGTGTGTGTGTGTGTGTGTGTGTGTGTGTTCATTAAAGGTTTACTCATAGTTATACTCTTTAATTTTTCAAAACATTATTCTGCCACCATGACTATTTGTGTTGAATGACAAGTTTTTCTTCTGGAATTACCTCCCTATTGTCATTTAAACATACAAAAAAGTGTGTGTGTGTGTGTGTGTGTGTGTGTGTGTGTGTGTATATATATATATTTTTTTTTTTTTTTTTTTTTTTATTAACACTCAATCCTAATTAGGGTCGCGAGGAGGCTGGCGCCCAACTCAGCCGACTCTGTGCAAAGGCGGGGTACACTCTGCACAACTTGCCAGGCCATCGCGGGGCAGTTTGGATACTGTCATCATTATCATCATCATTATCTTCCACTTGATCCAGAATTGGGTCGCGGGGGCAGCAACCTAAACAAAGAGGTCCAGACATCCCCCTCCCCGCCACTTCCTACAGCTTTTCCGGGGGGACATTGAGGCGTTCCCAGACAAGCCGAGAGCGTGTTCTAAGTTGACCCGGGGTCTCTTCCCGGTTGGACATGCCCGAAACATCACACCAGGGAGGCGTTCGGGAGGCATTCTGACTAGATGTTCGAGCCACCTCAACTGACCCCTCTCAATGCAGAGGAGCAGCGGATCTACGCCGAGCTCACCCTGGATGGTAGAGCTTCTCACCTTATCTCTAAGGGAGAGCCCCGAAACCCGACGAAGGAAGCTCATTTCAGCCGCTTGTATCCGCAACCCTGTTCTTTCGGCCACTACCCAAAGCTCGTGACCATAGGTGAGGGTTGGAACATAGATCGACTGGTAAATTGAGAGCTTCCCCATGCGGCTCAGCCCCTTCCCTCCCACTCCATCCTTCCCTCACTCATGAACAAGACCCCAAGATACTCCTCCACTTGGGGCAGGACCTCATTCCCGATCCGGAGGGTGCATTTCACCCTTGTCTGACGGAGAACCATGGCCTCAGATTTGGAGGTGCTGATTTTCATCCCGGCCTCATCACTCAACTGCGAATTGCTCCAATGAGAGCTGGAGGTCCCGACTTGATGAAGCCAAAAGGACAACATCATCCGCAAAAAGCAGAGACGAGATCCGATGGCCACCAAACCAGAACCCCTCAACGCCTTTGCTGCGCTTAGAAATTCTGTCCATATAAATTATGAACAAAATCGGTGCGAAAGGACAGCCTTGGCGGACTCCAACCCTCACCGGAAACGAATTCGGACGGTTGTTACCAATACGGACCAAGCTCTAGCTCCGGTGATACAGTGATCGAATGGCCCGTAGCATCGGGTCCGGAAGGCCATACTCCCGGAGCACGCCCCACAAGAGAGCCCATTTGGATATTGTGTGAAATGTAAAGTAAAAACAATGCAATTATTTTCAAATGAGGTTTACTCTATATTGAGCTTAATACAATCCAAAGATTCGGGTATAGGAACCCACTGTCACAGAGCTGCAGTGTCATTACATTTACATGTAGTATATATTAAACTCTAAATAGGTTAAAAAGACAGCAAGACACCCTTAGCTACATAGTGCATGTGAACTGCCTCTGTCATGGCTGTAATGGTTAAAATTAAAATTCTAATATGTATATATTATTATACTATATAATATTACATACATATACAATAATAATACACACACACAGATATATATATATATAGGCACTTCGGCATGCTTGATGTATGTCGCTGAAATAAATAAATACTGTATCTTTTCCCCCTCAATGATTTATTTCAAATATGTATAGAAATTCTGTTTTATATTGGTTCAAGATTATCTTTGATGGACTGATATAAAGCAGAATGATGTACAATACAGTAGTCTGTTTTATCGGTAAGGAAAAATACCAGCCATTTATCATGCAATCAGCATGAAGTTCAACGGCCAGCAATTGAGATGGCATGGAGGTGTATTAGTGCACATGACATGGGTTATGCTGACATGCGTGAAAGCACCTTTAATGATGAAGTAATTATGCTGTTATATAGATCATCAGTTCTCATCTCTTTGTAACTCAAGGTCCACTGGTTCTTGTTTGGGGAAAAAAAAAAAACGCCAAAGACCATCTTTCCAAATACAGTGGTACCTTACTCACCTTACGATAGTCCAAGCAAACGAAAAATCCAGGTTACGAAACATTTTCCAAAATTTTTTGTCTCTGTATATGAAATAAGTTGTCCTTACGAACGCACCATTCAATCATTAAAACGTGCCATTCAAACAATGCATGAGCTGCTTTCCCATTGGCTATCTCCCAACATCCTGCCCCGCTGGCCTCCCATTGGTTAGGAGGGATGACGCAGCTCTCTCCCATTGGCTATTATGGAGCTGCATCTCCCATAATGCTTTTTGTGTAAAGGACAGAGTTACTGTTTTTTGACTCAGGCTTTTAACCTTCCATAAACATTTGTAAGATTATAACTCTGCTAAGAAGACACACACGTGTGTGCCCACACGCACACACGCGCACACACACACACACACACACACACACACACACACACACACACACACACGCGCGCGCGCGCACACTTGCGATTTTCGGTGTGAGTGAAAAGAGGAAGCGGGCTCGTGATATCGCAAAGGAATCTGGCCAAATCCGTCTACCATCGGTACAATATTGAAGCAGAAGGAGGTCTTAAAATGTATACTTTTATCATTTTTAAAGGGTTTAGGGAGTAGTATTGGGGGCCTTGGAACAAATCACGTGTTTTACATATAAAATGTGGTTCAATTTATGAAAAATCCAGGTTAAGAAAAAGGCTCTGGAACGGATTAATTTCATAAGGTGAGGTACCACTGTACGCTAAAGAATGAACACAGAATGACAAAAAGGGAAAACAGTAATATACTGTTATAGATATGTGTTATCGCACTCTAAGCTGTCACAAACAAAATAAATATTCTATTTTACCCTCAAAGAGACACTTGGGCTTGTGTTTTCTGGCACAGGACTGTCTCCCATCACCTTCTCTTCTGAGTAAACAATCCATGTTGTGTAATGCTACTGCAGCTCAACATATATACGCAGAGTATAGCTCGCTAACACACTGTAAAGTTGTACAGTAATTGGCAACATGATATTTAAACATAAATGGTCACTGAGACTATGTATCTTGAGTGGGCATTTTTATACTTAATACATAACATTTAGGTAGAGAAATACATGCTTTGAAAAAAAAACCAATTAATAAAAAAATTATAACTCCTAACATGTTCCCCCGTGCTTGTGTGGGTTTCCACAGGGTACTCTGGTTTCTTCCCACAGTCCAAAAAATACACAGTCGACTGTGGCTGTCCCAAATCGCCCCTAAATGTGATTGTGAATAGTTGTGTGTGTGTGCTATTGTATATACTGTACTGGTGAGCGGTTCAGCATGCGCCCGACCTTAATGGCCCAGGGCCAGAAAAGATATGAGCCAATCACTGCACGATCCTAATTAGAATTAAGCAGCTTACCAAATGAATGAATAAGAACATTAATAAATGAATGATAAACCCTAACTATTTGGCAGGAGCTTACCACTGCCTTCATGGCCCACAAAAAGGCGCTCTGAGGCCCACTAATGGGCCACATTCCACTGGCTGAGAATCCCTGAGCTAGAACTCCTGCTGTCGGTAATAATAGACTAGGTACCTGAATGGCCTGGTTGCAATACGAACTTGGAGTCAGCTCTACATATGTCAAGAAAGAAATTGAAAGAATTTCACTTTCAAATCATAAGCAATTACTATCATCTGCTTCCAAACACTTACTGAGATAATGTTAAAAAAGTAATACAAGGAAAATGTGATATAACCAAAACATTCCAATGTCCCAATTTTTTTGAATGCATCACTAACTTCAAATGGAGAATGAGTGTACATTACCTTTCAACCTGTACACTACCTTTGGGGTCACCTGTAAATTTTGTTGAGTTCTTTTTTCTTTTTCTTTTTCTTTTTAACAATAAAAAACCCAAACATTTAAATTGATCAGAAAGACAGTACATACACCGTTATTGTTGTACATGATTAGCATACATGAAAACAACTGGATTTTTAAAGAAATATCTAAACAGTTGTACAGATGCCTTCTAGGCAGAGTTGCAAAGAAAAAGCCATATCTAAGACTTGTCCAAAAAAAAAAAAGGGAAAAGTTTAAGATGATCAAAAGAACACAGAAAGTTTACTCACAAAGAGGAATATTAAGGCTCAGAACAAATTAAACGATTGGAAAGGTGCTCTGTGGCATCGGTCAAGTAAGGAGGGAAGAAATGTGATGGTCTGGGGGCACTTTGGTGGTGATGAAGTAGGAGACTTTTAACTTATACAAATCAAATTCAAATATTCAAATATAGTTAAGATATTGACATGGTTAAAATACCTTAATCAAGATGTCAATGTCTTAACTATATTTGCTATTCAATTTGCAACTCATTTAAAGTGTAGAAAATGTTATTATTCTGAGTGACCCCAAACTTTTGAATGGTGGGGTATACAGTACAGTATTTACAGTAAACTATTCAGTTTCTCAGTTTGATCATCAAAGACATTCTATTTGTAGTGTATTAGATTGAATGTAGTTTTAAAAAGCATTTGCAAATCACTGCACTGTTTTTTTTTTTTTTTTATGTTTGACAAAACACCCCATATTATTTTGTAATTGCGGTTGTTTGATATTTTGGCAATTTCAATATACGGTATGTACAATTTAAGATATTATTCTGTATTCATCTTTGTATACTGAGTATGTTCAGCTTTCTTCCACTTTGCTACATACTGCCCTATTGGGTTAAACACAAAATGTTTATATACAGGGATCCCTCACTTTCCAAGGTTAATGGGGACCAAGACAACCCCCCCCCCCCCCCCCCCGCCTGCCCGCGACTACCAATTTCTGTGAAGTGGGATCGACCCCTCTGACTGACGTATACGTACATGTATATGTGTATATAATATCAATAAATACATATTCAACACTATAAATGCTTATAATAACTATTAAACATTCAAAAATAATGCATAAGATGTAAATAAAATATAAATACACACACATACAGATGCGCGCCCGCGCACACAGATGCGCACCTCACAAAAAAATGTTAGGAGTTTTGTTGGGGGGGGGTTGTTTGGGGTTTTTTTTTTGCATTATTGGCTTTGTTTTGCAGCATTTTCCTTAACTTTTTCCCTATTTTTCCTTAATTTCTTTTCTTTTTTTTTAATGAATATTTTTGAAAAAAAAACCAATGCACTGAAGCCGCAGAAACTGAAGCTCGAAGTAGCGAGGCATCACTGTACATATCTAAGATATAGTTCTTTCAAAATATGATTTATTTAGTCAACTCTGTGAATTCACCCTGTATTGTTACACTCTTTTAGGCCTGTGAGACATTTATTTATACAGAACTTGTATGTTACTTTGAAAACAAGATTATAAACCACTACATAATATGCATTCAGGTTAAGGTATGTGTGTGTATCGCTAGGCTGTTGGGTTTTTACACCCGAGCCATAGCAGCTCATCAGGCCGGTGCTTATTCCCAGTTTCCATAGCATGAAGCTACTAGGAGTTCAACTCCTCCTGGATGGGACGCTAGTCCATCGCAGGTTACCTTCCCAGTATATTTTTACTGGTACCCATTTATACTGCTGGGTGAACAGAGGCCCATTTGTGGATAAGACCACGCTCTGGGGTCTTAGCACAATGGGGGTCTAACTGGGATTTAAATACACAACCTCCTGTTCATGAGCCCAGCACCCTAACCACTATGTCACCCCCCCATATATCTATCTATCTATCTATATATATATATATATATATATATATATATATATATATATATATATATATATATATATATATATATAAAATTTATATAAGAAGTGAAGGTTGAACATGTTTACACTAGAAGGAATGAAAGTTAGTGAATTTGAACGGGTGGTCCACACTGGTATGAGTGAAACTTTTGGATGCTCTGGGCTCCTCTGGTATGAGGGACTCAGGGCTGATGTTCTCCTCAGGTTCATTTACCCTCTTCACATCAGAAGCAGAAAACAATGCAGCATGAGTATGGAAGTAGGACTCAGTTGACTCAGTGAAAGAAGCACTAGCATCTAAGGAAGGCAAACTGGCCTGCAGATCCTGAGAAAAAGATGAATACGGTGGCCTGCTGATAGACTGAAGATCAGAAGAGAGAGGTGGTGATGAAGTTTGGACTTGCTGTGGCTCATGCAAGTTCAGCTTGGAAACCAGAGGTTTCCCCACGGTTACGGCTCGCCGTTCCTGCACCTCCTCATTAAGGTAAACATACTGATAGTGCAGACACACTGTGAACGACAGCTCGCTCTACAAAGGAAATAAACACATATATAGCATTAAATAATTAGCGATATTAACATGCAGCTCAATAAGCTATATTACCAGAGAGCTCAGTTTAAACAGAAGAGCACTGAAGTTAAATCCTAAACCTACTTGCTTCTGATCAGGAAAAATGGAAGTAAAATTCTCATTTAAAAATATAGTTGATATTACATATGGTATAATCTGTGTAAAATAATTGTAAGGTTGTATTGGTAGTAATGGGTATCAGTTTAACATTATGAGGAAGATTCAGGATGTGAATTGACTTCAATAATAAGTCATAATTTTTTGTTTTTCCAAACTACGAATTCTGAAAGAAATACTAGTGGGAGATGAGTACGGAAAAAATAATAACTACTGATTGAAGTTTTATAATTTTAAACAGGTAGTGCATAATCTCCACTCAGTGTTTTGCAAATTTACTGTGGTCATAAACACTTCGTCTCAGTGCTTGGTTAATAATAATAATTGAATTATACTTTTACTGAGACAGAAATAATATAAAAATCATTAAAAATATAATTTAAAAGCCTAATGCCCAGACTCTGGTGTTTTTGGAGTTAATGCTGGCATCCAACTTCACAACTTTGGACTGGATTGACAGTGCATGTAAAATACTGTACCCATATAACAGCAACAGAAACTAATATATCTCCACAGATGCAGTTAGCATAAATATACAGACACTCCCCGCTGATAGAAACGAAGATGGTTATTATCAAAAAAATTGATGCTGGTGAAAAATACGTGAATGTTGCACGTGTTTTCCAAATGGCTTCTTCGACCATCGGAACCATTTACAAGCAGAAAGATCGCATCATAGAGAATGTTAAAGGTTATATTTGATACTGTCTTTGATATTTGATGAGTGAATTTGTTTAAAATTTATCTATTTGAAATTATTTTGCTTGAATTTAATTTATTTGAAATTAATGTTGATATTATTTGATATATTTGATATTATTTTACAATGTTATGTTTATAATAATTGATTTAGGGGTGTTTTATGAGATACGGTAATGGTATTTATGGTTGTATAGTACAGTATGAACGTCATACGTCACTGGAACATACAGTAACAACTTACTTTTTTTTTTTCAACTTACGTTCGGCCGTCCGGAACCGAATTAAAACGCAAGTCAGGGAGTGTCTTTAAACAGTTCACTGGTGAATTGGAAATGGGAGTGAAATTTATATTGTTAAACATCTTTGCATGTAAACACAAAAACTGGAGCAAACAGATGCATAACCTTGAGTCTTTGCAGTGCACAAAGGCGAGTGAAGAGTCGTGGCTGCTCTGGTGGTAGACGATCGTCCATGACTAACAGTAAACTCCCAGCATCTCGGAGACTCGCTTGATTGGTACGCTTAAGATCGATCTCTGGTCCCTACATCAGCATTATATGCAAAACAAGTTAAAATCAAATGTCTCTATCATGTAGATGTATTTACTTTGTTAGCTACTTCAGAGACTGATTTGCCCATTTCTTCATGGTTCTGTGTGTACACAGTTCTGCCTTATTCCAAATTGCATGTCTGAAGCTTGCTGTAAATGTAACTTCAAATAAGCGCCATTCTTACTGCTCTGAACAGACACAAGGTCAAAATAAGCATAAAATCTGAAATTATTTTGAAACCCACCATTAAAATATCCATAAACATTATAGCTAGATTTTAACACTGTAAATCAGGGATGTCAAATTCATTTTCACTAACAGCCGCATCACTACACTTACAGCTGGTCGAGGGTCAAATTGTTATTATTATATATGTATTGTATTAGTCCTGCAAGGGAAACACACACACTGAGCAGTGGGCTGCCACACACTGGGGTCAGAGTAGAGCAGTTGTAGTCATGTGCCTTGCTCAAGGGCACTTCAGGCATGAATGTGGAGGTAGCGAAGTTGTAGCTGGATATCTATTCTAAAAGGGCAGCCATGAAATCTGCATGGCAAAATTTAGACATCCTCTTTTCCTTTCTTCACTTGCACTATCTGACTACACTTAACAACATCAAGCTAGCATGCAATCTTTCTTGGGTCATGAATGACTAGCTGTTTACATGAAACTGGTTGCCGCCACTCAGTGGAAGGATGATGAATTAGGTTTCATGTTAATGGTCAATGCGCACAATGTACGATAATCACATTCTTTGAAAGTTCTTGCAGGGCCCATAAAATAAGTTTGGTGGGGGTGGGGAGTGGGGGACGGATTTGGCCTGCAGGCCTGAGTTTGACACCTTTGCAGCAAATCATTCATTAAGCAAGTTCTAGTTAACACTTATGTTATAGCAGCTATAAATAGTAATTCACTCAACAGTGTTTTCTCACTCTGCTGAATTTTAATTTAAAAATTTTGTGTTTTCAGATAAGATTGTATCAGCCGAATGAATGTCAATTTCTTCTAGTAAGGTTGGAAAAACTAACAAAATCCATGCCATACCTCAGTGAAATCAGACAGTTGGCTAGAGCATGTACTAATGTCTGCGGGTCTTTCCAATATCCGGGTGTAGATGATCATAATGTTGGAAAACTCTGCTGCGAAACCCAATTGTACCTTCACACCACAGTCAAACTGAAGCACACGACTCTCTGGCAGAGCTGTTAGACCATAAAAGAAGACAACAGATCAACACTGTCAGTCCTTTTAAAAGTGCATTAAAATAATTTCTGAAAACCTGAAGAAATGTGTAGCATATAGTGATAGTGCACCTAGAAAAATAATCAATTAAGACATAGCTGACAGTTTCAAGTGAACATTACTGGTCATACTGGTTAAACCAAATACTGTAGTATAATAGTAAGCTCATGTACTGTAACTATATCAGACTGACATGATCTCACCATGAGCTATAGACCACTGCAGGTTGCGTGTTGATGCCATAACTGGGCAATCTGGTGCCTGAATGCGATCCGTCAGAGTCCGTCGCTCAGAAAGGTTACTACGCAGCTCTAGGGCCTGCCGACCACGGGTCAACTCATACCTGCCCATATCTGTAACATACATAGATACAGTAATTACCTTTACACTCCTAAACAGCCACTGGAAATTTTCTGTTATCTACAGTGCAAACAACTTTAAAAATAGTTAATGTAGTGTTTCTCAAATAGTGCGAGGCGCGGTATGATGCCAGGGGAGGGCGCGGTGTAATGCCGGGGGAGCGTGTATGACCCTGGGGAACATGTTTTTCTGGAATAGTGTACGAGAATTAATTGTAATTGCACATCCACTCCCGTAGTTGGCAGTGGCGCTCTCATTGCTATGGTGTAGCGGTTTTTCACATAAGCAAACGATATGAAGTGCAGTAAACAACCCCTCAAAAAACAACACGGAAAATTTTCTAACAGGAACGAAGAGAAAGGTGGCAAGAGACAGCGATATTAAAACATAAATAAGTTTAATGAGTTTAAATAAGGATGTATTTTTATAGTCACTCACGGGGCGGAGAGGGGGCGTGAAATGTTTTTTCTTCCTAGAGGGAGCGCCACAGAAAATAATTGAGAAACACTGAGTTAATCTGTCAAAAACACAAAAGTGTGAAGGTTACCAAGAAAAGCATAGTCAGAGATTAACCATAAAGGTTCATATTTTGTTTACTGTCTTAATTTCTCCAGCACAAACTTTAGAGTATCAACACAACCAAGATTATTTGCATCTTATTAAAATAAACCTTTGGTGGAGTACTCATATAGGCCAATATGTAACCATGTAAAAAATGTATTTGTACTTTTTGTCTATATATTTAATGCTGTGAAACATCAAGCTGGTTCCTAAAAGCTAAAAACAGTCATTCTTTCACGAGAATATTTTCCTCTACCTTCAACTAGTTTAGATTCAACTTGTGATGTCACTAAGTAAGCACAAAGTCTAAAAAATAATTATATCTCTCTTGTAGGCTTTCATGTTGAAGACCTTAATGGCATTAATAAAGTGCTGATATCAAAAACGTCTTCAATAAATATTAAATAAATTTCTCTTGGGGAAAGCATGGTGGAGTAGGGGTTAGCAAATCCACCTCTAAGCAAGAAAAATAATACTATTTTATTTCAAAAGAGATCACTGTATTTAATTTAATACGCCTGGTAAATAAATGGGCCACTGTGTGTCGCAAAAAATCTGTTAAATCTCTTAAATTCATGGATGTGGAGTGTTTGATATACCAGCTGCTCTGTAAGTTGTTACTATGGAAATGATAGGAGATGGAATGAGAACGAATGCATTATCAGAATCCTATGATTTACAGCTACTGTCAAAGCTGGTTTTATAAAGCATTAACAAGAAACCTCGAATTGAACAGACTTAACATTTCAACTCCAGTACAGCATGACTTATAATGACTGTCGTTTATGATCAAATTAAAATGCTATAAAATTATAACATCTTGCAGTGGCTGAAGAAACTGAACCAAATGTAACATTTTGAGATTAATATTCTTGTAAGTTCAAACTACATTAGTTTTGTACAAAAGAAAAGATCATTTTAATTGAAACTGATTATAAACATTATAAGGTTAAGCACACACACACGCACACACACGCGCACACACACGCGCACACACACACACGCACATACACACACACACACACACACACACATACACACACAGACAAAACCAACCTTCAGCTACTCGGTCCAGCATTACAGTAACCTTCTCCTGCTCCATCAGCCGCTTCTTCAAGAAGCTCATGAAGATGCCATTGGACAGGTCATCTTTATTCACCTCAAAAGCCTCAGCATCAACACATCTACATGTAGAAGGACAGAGCTTCAGTCACATCTTCTTGGTTTTCAGGGTTTAACATAAATGCACATAGAAATATAAACACACACACACACTCACACAATATTATATATATATATATATATATATATTCTTCTTTTCTTCTTCTTCTTTTACTTTCGGCTGCTCTCTTCAGGGGTCGCCACAGCAAATCATCCGCCTCCACCTCACCCTGTCCTCCGCATCTTCTTTTCTGACTCCAACAACCTTCATGTCTTCCTTCACCACATCCATAAATCTCTTCTTCGGTCTTCCTCGAGGCCTTCTGCCTGGTAGTTCCAACCTCAGCATCCTACTGCCAATATACTCACTATCCCTCCTCTGTACATGTCCAAACCATCTCAATCTAGCCTCTCTGACTTTGTCTCCAAAACATCTTACGTGGGCTGTCCCTCTGATATACTCATTTCTGATCCTATCCATCCTCGTTACTCCCAGGGAGAACCTCAACATTTTCATCTCCGCTACCTCCAGCTCTGCCTCCTGCCTTTTCCTCAGCGCCACTGTTTCTAATCCATACAACATCGCTGGCCTCACCACCATCTTGTACACTTTTCCCTTCATTCTTGCTGACACTCTCCTATCGCACATCACACCGGATACTTTTCTCCAACCATTCCAGCCTGCCTGCACACGCTTCTTCACCTCTTTTCCACACTCTCCATTGCTCTGGATTGTTGAGCCTAAGTACTTAAAATCCTCCACCTTCGTTATCTCTGCTCCCTGTAACATCACCGTTCCTCCTGGGTCCTTCTCATTCACACACATGTATTCTGATTTTCTGAGGCTAACCTTCATTCCTCTCCTTTCCAGGGCATACCTCCACCTCTCGAGATTTTCCTGCACTTGTTCTCTGCTCTCACTACAGATCACGATGTCATCTGCAAACATCATAGTCCATGGAGATTCTTGTCTCACCTCGTCTGTCAGCCTGTCCATCACCATAGCAAACAAGAAGGGGCTCAGAGCTGACCCTTGATGCAGTCCCACCTCCTCCTTGAATTAAGTCGGTCACACCGACAGCACACCTCACCACTGTCTTACATCTCTCATACATGTCCTGCACCACTCTAACATACTTCTCTGCCACTCCAGACTTCCTCATGCAATACCACAGTTCTTCTCTTGGCACCCTGTCATATGCTTTTTCCAGATCCACAAAGGCACAATGTAGCTCCCTCTGACCTTCTCTGTACTTCTCTATTAACATCCTCAAGGCAAACATTGCATCTGTGGTGCTCTTTCTTGGCATGAAACCAAACTGTTGTTCACAAATGCTGACCTCTGCCCTTAGTCTAGCTTCCACTATTCTTTCCCATAACTTCATCGTATGGCTCATCAACTTTATCCCTCTGTAGTTGCTGCAACTCTGCACGTCTCCCTTATATATATATATATATATATATATATATATATGTCTGTCGGCTTTTTCCCTTTTACTCGGGAGTCGCCACAGCGAATCATGTGATTCGCACGTTTGATTTGTCAGAGGTTTTTACGTCAGATGCCCTTCCTGTCACAACCCTTTTAGCAAGGGACAGAAACACGCTGACGACTTTGCAGCCTACTCTTTATGAAAGTCAGCAATGGTTCTTTTACATGCCTCTCATCATAGACAGTGAGAGACATGGCCCGCCTTTGATAACCCAGTTAGCTGCACTGGGGGGGGGACAGTGACAACCTTGTGGAGAGTGGGACTCGAACCCCCAACCTTTGGATCAGCAATCCAGCGCCCTATACCACTAGACCACCACTGCCCCCCATATATAATATATATATATATATATATATATATATATATATATATATATATATATATATATATACACACACACACCGTATTTCGATGTAATAAGCGCCCTGATCCAATAAGCCCCCCCCCCCCAATCATAAGTCTAATAACCACCCATGTGTACTGGGAGCAAAATGGTAGATCAAACTTACCAATTTTATTCGATCAGTCTCTGTAATGGTAAAATGAGGCGTTCACTGCCTGTAAAAGTGAGTTTACACGGTATTTCAAGACCCCCTGCCACTGGGGAATGTCCATAATGTTCATCACATCACATTTGATCGTTCTGCTGTACTTTAAAAAACAGGAAAATATTTTGCTGTGTTCTCTTGGTAAATGTCCAACAAGATGACCCATTAGAAACTGCTACAGCAAAACTATGGGATGCTCTGAATGAATGGAGTGATGAACCAGATATGGACTTAACAGAAAGTGATGATGAGTATTTTTCACCTGATTCTCCTGCTTATTAACTTCCTAAATTTAAGCACTCCTGGCCATGTTGATTGGTTCAATGTGCCATTTGCAAAAGTTGACATTCATGTTGATTGGCTCGATTTTACATGGGGGGGAGGGGGATATTTAAAGGAACAGCACTGGGAGGGAAAATTAAAGGGTCTTTTTTTTTTAATTATGCTGTTTTCTATTTATTTTCAGCTTTCATGTCAGTAATTTGGTTGATACCACAAAATGAATAACACAAATACCAGTAAAACTCTTTTATTGTTCTGTTATTATTCATGTTTTCCACCTCTATGGTAATAAGCACTTACTATTCCACTCCGCTGGTAAACATTTTAATAAGCGCCCACCCACTCAAATTTTTTTGAGCGCCCTGGGCACTTATCACGTCGAATACAATATAATAGAAACATATAAATACAAACATATAAACAAAGTTTGTAAGACTCACGTTGCATAGCCAAACACAATGTTTGCTGTGACCTTTAGTGGGCCAGGTTGTTGGATGATGTCGTCATTCAGGTTTCTGTAACAACAATACAGTTATCGGGACTAAATAGACTATAACACAGACCGTTGTTGGTAATTAAAACAGAACAATTTAATAATTGATGTTAATTAACAGTATCATGGTGCTATAGTAGTTAGCACTTCCACTTCACAACAAGAAGGCCCTGGGTTCAAGCCTTGTGCCCGGCAAGGACGTTTCTGTGTGGAGTTTGCATATTCTCCCTATGCATGTATGGGGATGTTCCGGTTTCCTCCCACAGCGTAAAGACATTTACATTAGGCTCACTGGACATTCTCAGTTCTCAATTATGTATGCAAGTATGAATATTTGTGTGTGTTGGCCCTGTAATGGTCCAGCGAGTTGCTCATAGTGTAACCAACCCTCGCCCAGAATTGGCTCGAATGGGCTCCAGCCATTTCATAACCATAATAAAGAATAAAGTAGTTTAGAAAATGAGATCACATGTTATTAACATGATATTTTACTCTCAGTTATTGATTCTGATTGGTCACATCCTTGATGTTAGTAAACTGTAATTAATGGAAAATTGCTCTGGTATAAGAGGAAAATATTTTGTGTGGCATGCTTCATTATACCACTTTGTCACTCATTATTTTCCTACTACACTATGTCCCAAAATAGTTCTTATCCTGTAAAATACATTTCTCTGTACAATTCAAATCATGTGCATGCTACTGGACTCCAGAACTGACAGTGTTAAAATATATTATTAATTATATACCGCTTGCGACACATGTCGAGCAAGAAGACGTTGAGGCCAGTCTGACGCTCCTGCATGCGCTGTAGAATGTCTTGCACCCAGAGACAGTGATCCGAGGTGTATGAGGCAGGAGCATCTATAGGTACCATGAAGCTGTTTCCAAAATTTTCATACCCATGTCCAGCATAATAAAGCAGCCCTATATCATTTAGACATACAAGACAGAATGAGATGTGAAGATACATCAGTAACATTTTATTAAATTAAACTCTTCTGGTCATAAAATTATATATTGTACATTTGATGTACAGTAAAAGTCCAGCAAAATAAGACTAATGTGGTATACTGCTTAAAAAGTCATGAAAACCCCTTGAATACACATACTGTCTTTGAATAAGGTCATTCAGATTTTACCATGTAGTGGAATGAAGGTGATGCTGGTTACTATGAATCATCCACTACAAATCATGCTATTCTCTCCACAATTTTCAGTAATCTTGTCCCAAACATAACTACTATAATTACTATAAAAGAAGTCTGTCTCCTTTCATCATTAAGTCTTATGGTATATCTTGATTATAAAAACCAAAGCTTAACTACAGCAGTATATTGTACTTTAATAGATGGAAGGACAAGTTGAGCAGTACTGGAGGATCAGAGAGAGAGTTTTGTTGCAGTGCGGGGGTGATAAGTGATTTACAGTAGAAAGATGCTGGTCTATTAGTGTTTAAATCTGATGCGAGCAGTGACAGGAAGCCAGTGGAAACAGCATAGTAGTGGATTGGTGTGAGAGAACTAGAAAGGATTAAAAACGATTTATACAACTGCCTTCTGGTTCAGCTGCAGAGGTCGAATTGTGCTGAGAGGCAAACTTGCAAGGAGTGAGTTACAGTAGTCCAGCCTTTAGATAACATCTTACCTTTAGATAACATTTTAATTAACCAGAACTGTTTAGTGCCAGATATCACAACACACCTTCAGAGGTCTTATTGAGTCCATGCATTAACAGATCAGAGCTGTTTTGCTAAAAAATACATATTTCTTATGAGAAAGTTGGTACCGTAGAATTCTAGTCATATGCTTCCCTTCTTTTGTTAAGAGCAAATAACAGTACAAGACATAATCTGTCTTGTTACAAACCCTACTTTCTAAAAGCCCTATTAAAGTACTTAATATGTTGCACTTTCCATGGGCATTTAGACTTCCCCAGTTGCAGAGGTCCTCATACCTCAGACTCTGGGACACTTTTTGAACTGTTTTACCACTTCCTGTTCAACGACTATATAGAATATACACACACTGCACAGTCTTGCATTTACTATTGATCGAAGTATTTTTACTTGCTGTTTGCTGATGTGGTATTTGAGATATGACTTTTGTTTTGATCATACAACTTCGAATTGATCTTTGATGTACTGGATATGAAATGGCAATTGTTATTAAACTTCTTGTAAATTAGTCCTGTCTTTAACAAAATAATTTCAAAAATTCAAATGTCACAAAAAATGTATTTACTCTAATTGTTTTTTTTGTGTTTGTTTGTTTGTTTGTTTCTCTCTCTATGGGTGACATGGTAGTGTAGTGGTTATTACGTCCGGCTCACAGCAAGAAGGCCTGGGATCGATTCCCAGCTTGGGCGTTTCTGTGTGGAGTTTGCATGTTCTCCCCGTGTTTGCGTGGGATTCCTATAGGTACTCCGTTTTCCTCCCACAGTCCAAAAACATGCACAGTAGGCGAATTGGCTGTTCCAAATCACTCCTAGGTGTGAGTGTGAACGGTTGTGTGAGTGTGGCCCCTACAATGGCCTGGCAGGCTGTCCAGGGTGTACCCATACTCACCCAGCGTCGACTGAGATGGGCGACAGATTCCCTGCGACCATAATTAGGAATAAGCGGTTCAGAAAATGAATGAATGTTTTTCTGAGATTGAGCAGAGCTGTACCATAGACTCCACGGCCAAGAAGTAGCAAAAACTCGCTGACTGCTCGGTGCATCTCGTGCCGGTTGAGGTCAAGCAGTGAGACAACCTTGAAGTCAAGCTGCCGCAGGAGGTTGCTTAGCTCATGAACGTCAGCCATGGGGGCTCTGAGCTCTCGGTGGTGTACGTAGTTCATATTTCCCATCAGTAGGGCGACCTTATCTGTGGCTAAAAATGTAGGAGAAATGTAATGTTAATGCTTTAAGACTAAAAGCATTCATACTCAGCAGGTCTTGCTCATTGCTTATCATGAATGCTTTCTTGCAAGTTTATATATAAAAATGTATTTGTACCTACCATATAAATCCCCCATTTGCTGTGTCAAAGAACTGGCTCTGTCTGAAAAACAAATGCACCCTTGAGTGAATTATGCTAATACAAATAAAATACAAAGCAGCACTCTAAGTAAACTTGAGAAAAATTCAGCATACGTCCATCATCTGTCTCCCAGTAAGCATCAGCACAAGACCCAGGACCTAAAAACAGTGACACAATTAATTTGTTTATAGGTGGACTTGATGGGTTTGTTCTTGACTGCGACAAGTGAAAACTAAAGTAAACCACTGACTGTGTTGGGGCTGTAGGCTGTAAATTATATAAATTGTAATCAGTTTGGCCTTCACACTCAACAGATTTCAACATAACTGAATGCAAACAGGAAAGAACGTTCTCTTCACCACTAGTATCATCACACCACCAAATGAGAAAAAGTTCTTTATAAGAAGGGTGATCATAGTTCAAGTACAGTTCTAGAAACTTATAGTGGATAATTTACATTTTACAAAGATAATTGTTGTGTGCTTTTCCATTAATTTTTCACCCGTGTGTTATATAACATTTCCTACCAATTTTTACTTGCACTTTGTCACTCCACATTTCATGATAAAGATTGTAAACTCTGCAGCTATAGATGCCTCGGTCTGCTGTGGTTACACATGGAACCTGAAAACATCACATCACATCAGATCACATATACACAGTAGCTTGCCAAAATTTTCACCCCTTGGCGAATAACAATAATCATAATATTCATAATAATAATAATTGTATACAGACGCTCCCCAACTTACGTTTTAGTTCGATTCTGGACGGCCGAACGTAAGGTGAAAAAAAACCGTAAGTTGTTACTGTATGTTCCAGTGACGTATGACGTTCATACTGTACTATACATCCATAAATACCATTACCGTATCTCATAAAATACCCCTAAATCAATTATTATAAATATAACATTGTAAAATAATATCAAATATATCAAATAATAAACATTCATTTCAAATAAATTAAATTCAAGCAAAATAATTTCAAATGGATAAATTTTAATTAAATTCACTCATCAAATATCAAATACAGCATCAAATATAACCTTTAACATTCTCTATGATGCAATCTTTCTGTTTGTAAATGGTTCCGATGGTCGACGGAGTCATTTGGAAAAAACGTGCAACAGTCACATGTTTTCCACCAGCATCAATTTTATTGATAATAACCATCTTCGTTTCTAACGAGATAACTTGCCGCTTTTTCTGATTACCACGATCACTAGTACATGGGAGACCTTGCCGGCGATGTCAGATTTCTTTATGAAACTCACCAAGGGTTCCGATACATTCCGAGTCTGTTTGCTGATTTTCACCTCAAATTTCCTAATCTTTTCTAGCCATTCCCACTTAAACTTATTCTTAACATCCTTATCTATTTCTGACACGCGGGATTCCTCTTCTTTCATTAAAGTTCACAACACGCTGCAAATTTGCCATGAGCTGAGTCACTTTACATGAAGCTGAGCCGAGTCACTTTACATTAAGCTTAAAACAGCCAAT
>CM045737.1:36154847-36322347 GCA_024760905.1 Plotosus lineatus | reverse complement strand
TGTCACTGTCCCCCCCAGTGCAGCTAACTGGGTTATCAAAGGCCGGCCAGGTCTCTCGTGGTCTATGGTGTGATGTTCATGTAAAAGAACCATTGCTGACTATTAACAAGAGTAAACCGCAAGGCCGTCAGCGTGTTTCCGCCCTGCAATGGCCTTACGAGCTGTCCAGGGTGTACTCTGCCCTCGCCTGGAGTCGGCTGGGATGGGCGCCAGCCTCCTTGCGACCCTAATTAGGATTAAGCGGTTACAGAAAATGAACTGATGAGCAGAAAAAAAAATTGCAGGATGCTGGGGACTGAATTCAAATACCGTATTCGACATGATAAGCATCCAGGGCACTTTAAAAATTGGAGTGTGTGGGCGCTTATTAAAATGTTACCAGCAGGGTGGAACGGTAAGTGCTTATTACCATCGAGGTGGAAAACACGAATAATAACAGAACAATAAAAGAGTTTTACTGGTATTTGTATTATTCATTTTGTGCTTTCAACCAAACTACTTACATGAAAGCTGAAAATAAACAGAAAACAGTATAAATAAAAAAAGACCCCTTACTTTTCCCTCCCGGTACTGTTCCTTTAAACATTTTCCCGGAAATAAAATCGAGCCAATCAGCACAAATGTCAACTTTAACACATGGCACGTTGAACCAATCAACACGAACATAAACAAAAGCACATGTCCAGGAATGTTCTTAAATGTTTGAAGTTAGTGAGCAGGAGAATCGGGTGACAAATCCCCGTCATCACTTTCTGATAGGTCCATATCTGGCTCATCGCTCCATTCATTCAGAGCATCTGATAGTTTTGTTGTAGCAGTTTCTAATGGTTCATGGGGTGTTGGACATTTACCAAGAGAACACAGCAATATATTTTCCTGTTATTTAAAGCACGGCGGAACAATCAAACGTGTTGTGACTGATGAACATTATAGACATTCCCCAGTGGCAGGGGGTCTTGAAATACCGTGTAAACTCACTTTTACAGGCTGTGAACGCCTCATTTTAACTCTGCCATGGCCGGTCCCAAGCCCGGATGAGAAAGAAGGAGGGTTAGGCAAAGGGCCAGCACCCCATCCCTGCAAAATGAAAAAGAAGCTACAAAAACACCTACAAGAAATCCAAATCTAACAATGCTCCTGGGAGAGGATGGACTTCCAGCTGGGGGACGTATGACGCTGAGTGGTGAAAGCCAGAACCAGCTGGAAGCCATTCAGCCGACCTTCATCCTCACAACCAGAAACACCACCACCACCATCGGTACATGGAATGTACGGACCATGTATGAAGCAGGGAAAACGGCACAAGTGACTGCAGAGATAAGGAACTACGGCCTCACCATTCTTGGGATCTGTGAGTCCCGATGGACAGGCAGCAGAAAGAGGAGACTTGACTCTTGAGAAACCTTGCTGATTTTTCGGTCATGAGAGAGAAGATACTCCACACACCCAGGGAGTGGCACTGATACTCTCCAAAACAGCAGAGAGAGCCCTCATTGGATGGGAAGCCCATAGGCCACGCATCTTAACGGCATCCTTCAGGACCAAAAAGAAACGGCTCAACATGAACATCATTCAGTCCTACCAACAAAGGCGATGATGCAGATAAGAAGGAATTCTACAACAGACTCCAGACCATCATTGAGACCTGCCCAAACAGAGACCTCAACATCATCATGGGAGACATGAATGCCAAGGTGGGCATTAACAATCAGGGCAATACAGAAGTCAAGGGTCAACAAGGACTGGGCCAGATGAACAACAATGGGGAGCGGTTTGCAGACTTTTGTGCATTAAATAACTTCATCATTGGTGGAACTCTCTTCCCCCATAAGTGCATCCACAAAACAACCTGGGTCTCACCGGACCACAACACAGAAAATCAGATTGACCATGTGAGCATCGCCAGAAAGTTCCGCCGGTCGTTACAAGACGTACGAGTCAAGAGGGGAGCAGACATCATTTCCGACCACCATCTACTAGATGAAGAATGGCAAGGCAGTTGGCCCTGATGATATACCTGTGGAGGTATGGAAGTGTCTAGGAGAGGTAGAAGTAGATTATCTGACAAGAACATTCAACAAGGTCTTAAAGACTGAGCAGATGCCGGAGGAATGGAGGCGAAGTGTGCTGGTGCACATTTTTAAGAACAAGGGAGACGTGCAGAGTTGTAGTAACTACAGAGGGATAAAGTTGATGAGCCATATGATGAAGTTATGGGAAAGAGTAGTGGAAGCTAGACTAAGGGCAGAGATGAGCATTTGTGAACAACAGTTTGGTTTCATGCCAAGAAAGAGCACCACAGATGCAGTGTTTGCTTTGAGGATGTTAATAGAGAAGTACAGAGAATGTCAGAGGGAACTGCATTGTGCCTTTGTGGATCTGGAAAAAGCATATGACAGGGTGCCATGAGAAGAACTGTGGTATTGCATGAGGAAGTCTGGATTGGCAGAGAAGTATGTTAGAGTGGTGCAGTACATGTATGACAGATGTAAGACAGTGGTGAGGTGTGCTGTCGGCATGACCGACGAATTCAAGGTGGAGGTGGGACTGCATCAAGGATCAGCTCTGAGCCCCTTCTTGTTTGCGATGGTGATGGACAGGCTGACAGACGAGGTTAGGCAAGAATCTCCATGGACTATGATGTTTGCAGATGACATTGTGATCTGTATTGAGAGCAGAGAACAAGTGGAGGAAAATCTAGAGAGTTGGAGGTATGCCCTGGAAAGGAGAGGAATGAAGGTTAGCCTCAGTAAATCAGAATACATGCGTGTGAATGAGAAGGACCCAGGAGGAATGGTGATGTTACAGGGAGCAGGGATAATGAAGGTGGAGGATTTTAAGTACTTAGGCTCAACAATCCAGAGCAATGGAGAGTGTGGAAAAGAGGTGAAGAAGCGTGAGCAGGCAGGTTGGAATGGTTGGAGAAAAGTGTCCGATGTGATGTGCGATAGGATAGTATCAGCAAGAATGAAAGGAAAAGTGTACAAGACGGTGATGAGGCCAGCAATGTTGTATGGCTTAGAAACAGTGGCGCTGAGGAAAAGACAGGAGGCAGAACTGGAGGTAGTAGAGATGAAAAATGTTGAGGTTCTCTCTGGGAGTAACGAGGATGGATAGGATCAGAAATGAGTACATCAGAGGGACAGCCCATGTAAGATATTTTGGAGACAAAGTCAGAGAGGCTAGATTGAGATGGTCTGGACATGTACAGAGGAGGGATAGTGAGTATATTGGCAGTAGGATGCTGAGGTTGGAACTACCAGGCAGAAGGCCTAGAGGAAGACCAAAGAAGAGATTTTTGGATGTGGTGAAGGAAGACATGAAGGTCATTGGAGTAAGAGAAGAAGATGCAGAGGACAGGGTGAGATGGAGGCGGATGATTCGCTATGGCGACCCCTGAAGGGAAAAGCCGAAAGGAAAAGAAGAAGATCTACTGGTGGCTCGACTCAAGCTCAAGCTGAAGAGGAACTGGAGTTAGAGAACAGGAATACGCCAGCGCTTCAACATGGGACTCCTAAAGGACTCAGGGAAGCTGGAGGAATACAGACTGACCCTCAAAAATAGGTTCCAAGTCCTCCACGAGCTGCTTGAAGAAGAAACTGTAGATGGAAAATGGAAGGTGTTGAGAGAGTCAGTGACATCAACCTACCAAGAGGTACTGGGCTACAAGACTCACAGCCACAAAGAATAGATAACAACCAACTCTTTGGAAAAGATCTCAGATAGAAAAGAAAAGAAGACAGCACTTAACACCAGCCGCACAAGAACAGAGAAAGCCAATGCACAGGAGTCCTACACATGCGCTGCCTGATCTGCAAAAAACAGCATAAAAACAGACAAGAGGAAGTATGTGGAGGGTCTTGCCGTAGAGGCAGAGGAAGCTGCACGAGACAGAAACATGATGGACCTCTACACCATCACCAGGAAGCTCAGTGGAAAGTTCCGAAAGCCCAAAAGGCCAGTAAAAGGAAAAGACGGGAAAACCATACAAAGTGATGCAGGACCAAAGAACAGATGGAGAGAACACTGAAGAGCTCCTAAATCGACCAGCCCCATAAGACCCACCAGACATCCCAACAGCTGCAACCTCCCAATTGACTATAATCCACCCAGCATGGAGGAAATCATAAAAGCTCTCAGACAGCTGAAGGCAAGCAAGGCTCCTGGACCAGACAACATCCCAGCAGAGGCACTGAAGGCAGACATGGTCATCACTGTTAATGTGCTCCACCCAGTCTTTGACAAGATCTGGAAGGAAGAACAAGTGCCATCAGAGTGGAAGGAGGGATACCTCAAGAAAGGAGATTTTACTAACTGTGCAAACTACAGAGGGATCACCCTGTTGTCAGTTCCTGGAAAGGTCTTTAGCAGGATCCTACTAAACAAGATGAAAGACATCGTCGACCCACAGCTTCGGGACCAGCAGGCAGGCTTCCGGAACGACCGCTCGTGCATAAACCAGGTAGCAACACTACGCATCATCCTGGAGCAGTCCCTGGAGTGGAATACCCCTCTCTATGTCAACTTCCTCGACTATGAGAAAACCTTTGATAGTGTGGACAGAGCGACCCTATGGAAACTGCTAAGACACCACGGAGTACCAGCTAAACTCACCAACATCATAAGAAACTCGTACGAGGGACTCAACTGCCGGGTAGTCCATGGAAGCCATGTCTCTGATGCTTTCCAAGTTCGAACAGGGGTCAGACAGGGATGCTTGCTGTCCCCTTTTCTATTCTTTCTCGCCATTGATTGGATTATGAAGGTATCCACATCACAAAGACAGAATGGCATACAATTGATGCCACACAACTGGATGATCTGGACTTTGCTGACGAACTGGCACTGCTCTCACATGCTCAACATCAGATACAAGAAAAAACAAGCATCGTGGCAGAGACCTCATCCCAGCTAAGTCTGAACATCCATTGAGGGAAAAGCAAGGTCCTGAAAGTCAACACCACCAGCACATCCCCTATCATTCTGGGAGGTGAGGCGGACAGCTTCACCTACCTTGACAGCATCGCCGACTCCAAGAGAGGGACAGACGCAGATGTAAAGGCCAGAATAAACAAGGCAAAGATAGCCTTTTTACAGCTCAAGAACATCTGGGTTTCAAGAGACCTATCAGCCATCACCAAGATAAGGCTCTTCAACACCAACGCGAAGTCTGTCCTACTATATGGAGCTGAAACATGGAGAACCACCACCACCACTACCACAAAGAAGATCCAGACTTTCATCAATGGCTGCCTGAGACAGATCCTTCGGATAAGATGGCCTGACGGGATCAGCAACACTGTGGGAACTGTGGGAACAAGCAAGGCAAAAGCCAGTAGAAGTCAAGATCAAACAACATCACTGGAGGTGGTTAGGCCATACTCTGTGCAAACCAGCCACTAACACAACAAGACAAGCCCTGAGGTGGAACCCCCAAGGAAAAAGGAAGAGAGGGAGGCAGAGAAATACTTGGTGACGTGACCTGGACGTCAAGAAGATGGACCACTCATGGGGTCAGCTGGAAAGACTGGCCCAGGACAGAGACAGATGGAGGGATCTTGTTGGCGGCCTATGTCCCAGGAGGGGTGACAGGCTTGAACTGAACTGAATGCCTCATTTTACGGTTACAGAGACTGGTCGAATAAAAGTTGGAAAGTTTGAACTACAATTTTGCTCCCAGTACACAAGGGTGTTTATTAGACATAAGAGCAAAAACACTGGGGCTTATTGGAGCAGAGCGCCTATTGTGTCAGCATCTTTTCATTTCTGTATTTGTCATTTATTTCAAGTGTTTTGGGGGAATAGTGGTAAATTCTACCATATTTGAAGAAAAAGTATGTATACAGACATAGACATTTGGAGAACTCAAGCTGTTCATTACTTGGCCAACTAGAATAAAAAAATTTCTGCACAACATCATATTATTATTGTAATTGACTCTTGTTACACTGGATTAACTATTCATCATCTTTCATTGCAAGATTCTGAATTCAAATCAAAAACATAACATGTTACGAAGCCCGCGGTTGTGTAAATAATTGTCTCTGGAGACATGTTTTGATCATAAAATCTTCATTGCAAGCTGGCTTAAAGAGATATAGATGCATGTATAAAGGTATAAATATTTAAAGCTTTAAAACAGATACATATATGAATATTTATACACACAATTAACATATGTTTAACATATGAAGACAGAAGCATTTGAGGTAGAGTTCAGACCTCTTCTTCCCTCTTGAACCACTGATAGCTGAGTCTTGGTGGGCCAACGGCTCTGCAGTTGAGAGTTACTATGCTGCCCTTTGGCACTTGCACATCCTGAGGATTAGTTGTTATTTCTATTGGTAACACTGAAACACACACACACACACACAAACACATAAGGACACTGCAACAAAGGAGACAATGCTTGTTAACATGAGTATCACTAATCAATGTGGGGGTTTTTATCTTTCATGTGAACTATTCGGAGGATACTGTGACGTACTGTACCATTTTTCAATGGGCAGGAAATTATGTGTGTTTGTCTGTCCATAAATCACAAGTAAGTAAGTTATTACCCTTTGTGTGAGCTATATATTGTTCATGTTATTATTACTAGACATTTGACAGCTTAGGTTGAATAATTAAAAAAATTCCCAGTTACTTTGTTGGTTTTAATAACAAAATTAGGTGACTGTCAAAGCCCCCAAGCTTTCGAAGCTGCATCATTGAAGAGATCATATACAGTCGGCCCCCAATTTACGAAGACCCCTTTGTATGAAATCCCCGGATTACAAAAAACATTTTCTTGAGTTTCTGTCCCCGAAATACGAAACAACCCCCTCTTACGAAAAGAAATTCAAAATTCAAACGCGCCAATCAAAATTTCACACGACGTGCAAGTTGGTCTCTCATTGGCTGTCTCTCAACATCCTGCCTGCTGGCCTCCCAGATAGAGACAGAAGGGAGTTTCGCACTTTAGTTTTTAGTTTAGTTTTTATTCAGTAAATGTTTAATAAATGTGGGCGCATTTGAGCTCATCTGGAATTTCGATCCCTCAATGAATCAAAGCAGGAAATGCGCTTTGAATTCATGTCTTGTGGGCATGGCCCGAAGTGCATGTACGAGAGAGACAGAGAGAGCGAGAGAGCGAGAGAAAGAGAGAGAGAATAATGCTTTAGTTTTTAGTTTAGTTTTTTAAGTTGTTTAATTCAGTAAATGTTTAAAAAATGTGGGTGCATTTGAGCTTATCTGGCATCCCGATCCCTAAAGAATCAAATTAAATTTGAGTTTGTCAAGCATGGAATGCGGTTTGAATTCCGCGTCTTGTGGGCGTGGCCCGCAGAGCACGCGAGAGAAGGAGAGAGAGAGAGAGAGAGAGAGAGAGATGTGTGTGTGTGTGTGTGTGTGTGTGTGTTAATAAATGTTTAATAATGGTTAAATTAGTAAATATATTAATAGAATGGTTTAATAACTCATTTTCTTTTACTTTTAACACATATTTCATACAAAATTGGTGTACTTTTATCATTTTTAAAGGGTTTATGAGGTTATTCCAGTCCAAAGACTGGAGCCTTGGACCGAATTAGGCGTTTAACATGTCAGCTGCGACCTACTTACGAAATCCCCGAAATACGAAACTGGCTCTGGAATGGATTAATTTCGTAAATTGGGGCCGACTGTATGTGTATGTATGGGGCAGTGGTGGTCTAGTGGTATAGGGCGCTGGATCGCTGATCCAAAGGTTGGGGGTTCGAGTCCCACTCTCCATAAGGTTGTCACTGTCCCCCTCCCAGTGCGGCTAACTGAGTTATCAAAGGCGGGCCATGTCTCTCACTGTCTATGGTGAGAGGCATGTAAAAGAACCATTGCTGACTTTCGTAAAGAGTAGCTGCAAAGCCATCAGCGTGTTTCTGTCCCTTGCTAAAAGGGTTGTGACAGGAAGGGCATCCGACGTAAAAACCTCTGCCAAATCAAACGTGCGAATCAGATGATTCGCTGTGGCGACTCCCGAGTAAAAGGGAAAAAGCCGAAAGGAAGACAGACAGATATATATATATAAAACACACTCGGCCCCCTACTTACGAAATTAATCTGTTACAGAGCCTTTTTCGTAATGCGGTTTCGTAAGTAGAGGTGCATTTTACATGTAAAACACCTGATTTGTTCCAAGACTCCCAAGACTACCCCATAAAACCAAAAACATGTTTTATTAACGCACACACACACACACACACAAACACTGTCTCTCTCTATCTCACACACACACACACACACACACACACACACACACACACACAATATACATTAAATGTGCATTGTGGTGCTGCACTGAATGCGGGCTCCGCCCACACGCAGGACGCCAGAGCATTTTAAGACAGGGAATTCAAAGCGCATTCCCTGCTTGACAGATCGAAGGTCCAAACTCAACTTTAACTTGATTCCTTGAGGAATCGGATGTCCAGATGAGCTGCGTTTTGCTCACATTCGGTGAGCGCGCCACATTTATTAAACATCTCTCTCTCTCTCACACACACACAACTATGTCTCCATGTTGTGTTTTGCCAAATGCGGGCTCCGCCCACACGCAACGCGCAGCTGACGGAACAATTCTATTTCAATGTTTAAATGGACGGGATGTTTTATTTAAAACGGAATTACAGTACCTGTTTGAAAGATCAGAGGACTTCATTCAATATTAACTTGCTTCCTTGTGAGATCGGAGGTGTTGTTCAAATGAAGCACTTCTGCTTCAATATCGTGCCGAAATAATTGCCTCCGTCACTGTATTTCCACTTTAAGGTCTCCTTCTGCTTCAATATCGTCCCGGTTGTAGAGGGGTTTCGGCGATAACGAGATATAACTCTGCAATGATCTCCAAACAAGCCAAGATACTTCATAGCCACAAGCCAAGATAGCCTCTTCAACTCTCCTCACGCGTGTAGCGGACAAAAGGTATGAGTAAAGTAATGGGTACACATCAGCTCCCTCCTGGCCAATTGGAGGCCAGCGGGACGGGATGTTGGGAGACAGCCAATGAGAGAGAAACTTGTGCATTGTGTGAAATTTTGATTGGCGCGTTTGAATTTTGAATGGCGTGTTTGCCGATTTTCGTAAGAGGGGGTTGTTTTCGTATACAGAGGACGAAAACTTAGGAAAATGTTTTTCATAACCCGGAGTTTTCGTACCCAGGTGGATTCGTAAGTAGGTGGCCGACTGTGTATGTATATATATATATATATATATATATATATATATATATATATATATATATATATAGATAGATAGATAGATAGATAGATAGATAGATAGATAGATAGATAGATAGATGTGTGTGTGTGTGTGTGTGTGTGTGTGTGTGTGTGTGTGTGTGTGTGTGCATTTATTCAGCGGAAAAAAAAATCCCACATTAAGAAATAATTCTTTTACCTCAAACCATGTCTTCCACAATTATCAGCACCCCTGATGTTAATAATTTGCACAACCTCTTTTGCCAACAAAACAGTGCCTAATTTTCTCCGATAATGTTTCACAATATGGGAGAATACGGAAAGAGTAAGCTTGGACTGTTCCTCTCTGCACAATCTCTCTAAATCATCCAGCGACCTGATTCTCTCCTCCGCACTCTCCTCTTCAGCTAACTGCACAGGTTTTCAATGAGGTTGAGGTCTGGGAACTGAGAGGGCCACGGGAGGAGCTTGATTATGTATCACGGTTCCAAGGGCCTCTGGAAGAAAAACAGGTCCACAGCATCACCGATCCTCCCCATATTTCACAGTGGGCATGAGGTGCTTTTCCGAACACAGTAGTCTTATTTTGTGTTCCGCCAGACCCACTAAGAGTGTTTGATGCCAAAACGCTTGATCTTGAACTCACCTGACATGCGGTCATGCGGCATACGGTCCCAGTTGAAGTCCCAGTACCACTTAGCAAACTCCAGACGTTTGAGTTTATGATTGTGAGTGAGAAAAAGTATGCTTCCCATACAGCTTGTTGGCATATAGTTGGCACCTGATGGTTGTTTTGGACTTTGTGACCCCAAGATGCTATAATTTGTTGCAATTCTTTAACAGTGAGCTTTGAAAACTTTTTATTTCTCTTACCATCAGCCTCACTGTGTGTGGTAGCAAAATAACCTTGTGTCCTTATCCAGCCCCCCAATTTACTTGAGTTGAAGGTTACTTTATAACAATTTTTCTACAATTTAAGTTTTGTACATTTTTAGTGTGTAGGAGTATGCTTCTGCAATAATAACTGAATTTATTTGAAGGCTTTTAACACATCTTAATCAGGGGTGCCAATAATTATGGAGGGCTGTGTATAAACAGTATTTAATTTTCTGAACCACTTAATGCTAATTAGGGTCGCGGAGAGGCTGGTGCCCATCTCAGCAGACTCTGAGCAAGGGCGGAGTACACCCTGGACAGCTCGCCAGGCCACCTCAGGATTAGTGTATACATAATAGCTAAATAAAATATTTTAATTTTCCTTCCAATTTCCTCACCATCTCCTCATAGATTTTATTAATACAAGCTTGTCGTATTAAACTTTTTGAGCTTTTTGTGAATATTAGACCAAATGGGAACATTTGGATGATCCCACCTAGAAAACCTTTTCAAGAAAAACTCCAGTTTTTATTTTCAGTTATAAGGTCTTAAATACAAATGTAGCATAGCCTTTAATAACTGACTTAATATGTATGTCTCCGTAAAGTTCCTCCCAAAGATAGTAAAAAAATATATATGTACATACAACATGACGTGAGGAAACTGGCCGCCTCATGGTGTTCAATCTTTTTAAGGCATTGCAGCAAGAAGACTAGCGAGCACTTCCTCTCAGCGAGCAGAGCAAGCAGGTATCGGCCAGGACTTCCACGAGCACTGAGCACCTGGAGAGAGCAGCTGGTCATCTCCTTCTCACTGCACACAAGAAGAAATGTGAAACCAAAAAAACATGGTCACCAAACATATGTTAGCTGATCATTTATTAATAGGTTAAATAAACATTCTAGAATATATGTATAAAAAAGATTTTTATTCTATTACTTATTATTATTTCGATGATAAAAATTCTACAATCTAGAATCCATCAATACTGTCTTCTTGTTTTCCTTTCAGCTGTTCCCTTCAGGGGTCGCCACAGCGAATCATCTGCCTCCATCTCACCCTATTCTCTGCATCTTCTTCTCTTACTCCAACTACCTTCATGTCCTCCTTCACCACATCTATAAATTTTCTCTTTGGTCTTCCTCTAGGCCTTCTGCCTGGTAGTTCCAACCTTAGCATCTTACTACCAATATACTCACTATCCCTCCTCTGTACATGTCCAAACCATCTCAATCTAGCCTCTCTGACTTTGTCGCCAAAACCTCTTACATGTGCTGTCCCTCTGATGTACTCATTAATCCATCAATACTGTAAAAATGTTAATAAATATATTTAATAAATTTTAATAAATAACTATTAAGTTGGTGAAATATACAACTGTCATCAACATAACAGTAGAGCAGTGGTTGCCATGTACACACATCATTTTACGCAAAGGGAGCATGTAAAAAGAACAAAAAAAAGTGGGCCTTGAATAGAACCTTATAAGCTGGCCATTTCTCTCACTGTCTCTGGTGTGAGACATGTAAAAGAACCATTGCTGACTTTCACAAAGAATAGCCTGCATAGCTGTCAGCATATTTTTGCAAAGACCTGGCGAGCAGTCCAGGGAGTACTCTGCCCTCGCGCAGAGTCAGCTGAGATGCTTGCGACCCTTATTAGAATTAAGCGGTTGAGAAAATGAATGAATTAATGAAAATACTACCAGATCATACCTGTAGCAGAATTGTGGCTGCTCTCTAACTGCTACAGCCAATTGCTTCCAACCACAGTTTGAGTCATCGAGCATCTCTGCGAGTCCTTTCAGCACCTCCTCACTCAGGGTCTCCAAGCCCAAATTCCAGTTGGCCATATCTCAGCAATGTTCTTTCAGAAAGTGCAGAATCAATATCTGATTTTTTTCCACAGAAATTTTACATATATGCAAAATATCAAACATACCACAGAGCAAAATATTAATTCCGCAAAAAAGTGATATGTTTAAGAAGCAAAACTGCTTCAGAAAATGTCTTTACAATAATAGGTTTTCTGTAACTAAATGAGTGGTAATTGGTGTGGAAGCTATACTTTTACATGATATAAAAATACATTTCTAGTTATAATCAAAGAAAACATGCAATAGGGCAGTTGTAGCCTAATGGTTAGAGAAGAGGCTGTGGGACAGAAAGGTCACCGGTTTGATTCCCAAACCAGCAGGAAAAATGTGTGGTGTTGATGGAGTGAGCAGCACCTTCCCTTCCTCCATATACAGTACTGTAAATGGCTAAAGTGCCCTTGACCTCGGCACTTAACCCCAACTGCTCTCCGGGTGCCCCCAAACTTTCAAAGAAGAAACAAATTGACTCCAGTATTATAATGAACTGTATAAGAGTGAGGTAAGTCTGTTGGGTTTTTACACCCGAGCCTAGTGGCTTAGCCTCGTGGCTCATCAGGCCGGTGCTTATCCCCGGTTTCCGTAGCGTGAAGCGACCAGGAGTTCAACTCCCCTGGATGGGACGCTAGTCCATCGCAGATTACCTTCCCAGTATACTTTACTGGTACCCATTTATACTGCTGGGTGAACAGAGGCACACTTGTGGTTGAGACCTTGCCCAGGGGTCTTAGCACAGTGAGGGTCTCAGTGGGATTCAAACTCACAACCTCCTGATCATGAGCGCAGCACCCTAACCACTATGCCACCGGCCCCACTTGGATAAGAGTGAAACTCTCTGTAAATCTGATCACATCCGCTGCGCTGTGCTTGAGAGGAACCAGGAGTTTAAACATGAGACATAATGATATTGATATTGTGATGATTATGGAGAGAGAGCGGGGGGGAGAGAGAGAGAGAGAGAGAGAGATTGTATACAGTACAAACTCGTATAGGTTACTTATACAAGGTTTAAACATACATTCCCCTCTAAAGAATGCCCTGTAACAACTTACAAACAAATTCATCTAACCAGCCATCGAGGAGCTAACTCGTTTGTAAGCTGGGGCGCGTCTGTACTTACATTGTTGCATCTGTGTGTGGGTACGCGCATTTTTTCAATGTTTAATTGTGATTATAAGCATTTATAGCATTGAATATGTATTTGTTGATATTATATACTAGTACACATATACTTGTACGTATGCGTTGGGGAGGGCTGTGTGTGTGTGTAATCCTACATCGCGGATTTAGATGGTTGCGTGGGGATCTCGGTCCCAATTAACCGCGGAAAGTGAGGATCCCTGTGTACATACATACATACATACAGACAGACAGACAGACAGACAGACAGACAGACAGACAGACAGATAGATAGATAGATAGATAGATAGATAGATAGATAGAATAAGGACTGTACCCCCAAAAGTCACACAAAAGGGTCTCCTAAACACATGATTGACACATGATTAGGCATCTAAAGTTTTGCAAATGTAGAGTTTCCATTTTCATTTTGATGTACACTTATAAATACAAGTAAATACTGTACACTGATATTTTGTACATCTGCAGCTTTCAGGAATATTTTGTTTTTTTTATTCTTTTATTGCTCGTTTTGATTTTAGTACATCTTTATCCAAATTTTGACATAAGATAATGCTAAGTATTAGTGAATTAACAAGGTTGTGAATAAATAAGGATAAGAAGGTTGAGATGTGAAAGTCATGAACATCCATCAGCCACCCCAACTCGTACATATTAAGTCATTCTGAGTCAGCCAAGTCTCATCGGATCTCAATACTATAAATATTATACTAAAACAAAATGCCTAGCATTTTAGTCGACAAACTGTAAAAACACACACACAACTTATCTGTTATTTTAAATATTCGAGATAATATGCACAAGTTCTATGATGATATCTGGTGGGCAATTTCAGTGTGCTTACATTAACTTTCTTACACAATTTCCTCCAGGATCAAAAAGTACAAAGTATTCTGATTCTGATAAGAGATCCTTACTTCAAATTGAACCTTTGAGCAAATTCTTATATCTATAACTTTTCAGCTGCTTTACTTGTATAATTCATATTGTGCTTTAAATAAATGTAGCTGCCAATAATTATTACCTTCTAGTTGGAATCATATTAGTACACCACATCAAAAAACAAAGTCATTTAATATATTCTTTTCTGACTTAAAATTACTCTGAAATGTGCATGTATGCCAAAATTATGCTTATATCTACTTAAAGGAACCAGTAACTGCTAACTAGCATCTCTTCAAGAGCACTAAATAACCACTAAAATGAGATGAAATGAACATAAAAAATGAACTGCTGTATCAGGGAAACAATTACATAAATTTATAGGGATAACATTTGAAATACAGTATGCCCTGTACCCAGTTGCTGTGGCAGCGCATGACACATGAACTGTATCAGAACTACTTATGCATAATTCGGTGAAATTGGTAAAAAAAACTGCTGACATGCAGTGATGCTTTCCCCAGCTGCATTTAGGTTGTAACTCAACCACATCAACAGGAAACACATGATGTTAATGGAAAACCCCACCCTGAAATGATAAGAGCTAAAGAATATATTTATCCTGAAATATCTGTCATGTGTTTAGTGATTCTGTCCTAATTTGTTGGTTGGAGTTGTATTTTCATGATTTCTGAAAAGTTAGTCTTCATGTGCTGCTCTCAGTTGGGATTGAACGAAATAATGTTAATGTTAGAAGAAGTAAAGTAGTGTTTTACTGTTAGCTCCTAAAAATAAAACAGGTGCTTTCCTTATTTTGCATTTTCCAGCATTAAATATCTATTAATTCATTTAAAAACAGCTGTATCCTATTTGTTTTGTGTGGAGGCTGGAGCATATCTCAGCCAACTCTGGTTGAAGGCAGGGTGCACCTTGAACAGCCCATCGCAAGGCCAATATCTACAGAATCATTTACACTCACACCTTGTGGAAATTTGGAAAAGCCCATTAGCCTCATGTGTATGATGTGTTTGGACTGTAGAAGAAAATCAGAATGCCAGAATGAAACACAAACTAGAGAGCATGCCTGCATCATTTTTTTGCATGTAGAGATGAAGGAAGGGTAAAATGCAGGTATTTGAACAAGTGTGAACACCGGGAAACCACAGGGATGTGTTCTTAGCCCTCTCCTCTTTTTTGTCTTCACACACAACTGTTCCCCAACTCACACCAGCAACACTATTGTCAAATTTACTGACGACAGCACTGTCATAGGTTTGATCATGGATAATAATGAGTCAGTCTACAGGAAGGAAGTCCTGCATCTGAGGTGATGGTGCAACAACACAATCTGGAACTAAATACTGTACATGCAAAAACAAGGAGATGATAATTGACAAAGAAACTGAATACTCTGCATTCTAAATTGACAAAGAGGAGGTAGAGAGGGTGGAGTGCTTCATGCTCTTGGAGTCTACATATCTGCTGATTTAACCTGAACCACAAACATATCTCACCAGGTGAGGAAAGCACAACAAGGGATATACTGTATTTCCCCAGAAAGCTCTGACAAGTCCATTTACCCTGACCCTTACTGAGGATGGCTGAGTGGGTGATTGGGACAACACTACCTTCCTCAGTGACATTTACACTGAGTTCAGAAGAGAGCCGGTGGAGATATCAGGGACCCCACAAACCCTGGACACCCCCTTTTGTCCCCTCTGGAAAAAAGTAGAAAACACTAAAAACAAAATATAATAGACAGCTTTTACCCACAAGCTATTAAACATGTAACCCTACCACTACCATCGTCGCACAAACTGACTGAATAAACATCATTCTGACCATCTTCCTGGCAGTGCAACACATATTTAAGTGCAATACTCATGTTAAGGGCAGAGGTCAGCATTTGTGAACAACAGTTTGGTTTCATGCCAAGAAAGAGCACCACAGATGCAGTGTTTACTTTCAGGATGTTAATAGAGAAGTACAGAAAAGGTCAGAGGGAGCTGCATTGTGCTTTTGTGGATCTGGAGAAAACATATGACAGGGTGCCGAGAGAGGAACTGTATTATTGCATGAAGAAGTCTGGAGTGGCAGAGAAGTATGCGGGACATATATGAGAAATGTAACACAGTGGTGAGGTGTGCTGTTGGTGTGACAGAAGACTTCAAGGTGGAGGTGGGACTGCATCAAGGATCAGCTCTCAGCCCCTTCTTGTTTGCGATGGTGATGGACAGGCTGACAGACGAGGTTAGACAAGAATCTCCATGGACTATAATGTTTGCAGATGACATTGTGATCTGTATTGAGAGCAGAGAACAAGTGCAGGAAAATCTAGAGAGGTGGAGGTATGCCCTGGAAAGGAGAGGAATGAAGGTTAGCCTCAGTAAGACAGAATACATGTGTGTGAACAACAAGGACCCAAGCGGAACGGTGAGGTTACAGGGAGCAGAGTTAAAGAAGGTGGAGGATTTTAAGTACTTAGGTTCAACAATCCAGAGCAATGGAGAGTGTGGAAAAGAGGTGAAGAAGCGCATGCAGGCAGGTTGGAATGGTTGGAGAAAAGTGTCCGGTGTGATGTGTGATAGGAGGGTATCGACAAGAATGAAAGGAAAAGTGTACAAGACAGTGATGAGGCCAGCGATGTTGTATGGTTTAGAAACAGTGGCCTTGGGGAAAAGACAGGAGGCAGAGCTGGAGGTAGCAGAGATGAAAAATGTTGAGGTTGTTCTCTTTGGGAGTAACGAGGATGGATAGGATCAGGAATGAGTACATCAGAGGGACAGCACATGTAAGAGGTTTTGGAGACAAAGTCAGAGAGGCTTGATTGAGATGGTTTGGACATGTACAGAGGAGGGCTAGTGAATATATTGGTAGTAGATGCTGAGGTTGGAACTACCAGGCAGAAGGTCTAGAGGAAGACCAAAGAGAAGACTTATGTATGTGGTGAAGGAGGACATGAAGATCATTGGTGTAAGAGAAGAAGATGCAGAGGATAGGGTGAGATGGAGGCAGATGATTTGCTGTGGTGACCCCTGAAGGGAACAGCCGAAAGGAAAAGAAGAAGATGATGATAAATACAGTACTTCATCTTTTCAGTATGTACTTCACTGAGAAAACATCACGGATGATCATTGAAAGACAACTTGTGTTGTTAACGTCTATGGAATATCTTAAGTTGGTTAGGGTGAACCGATATCCTCACTTTCCGAGGATAATCCTTGTTTTTATCAAGCTGTCTACAGATAAATCTGCAAAGCGAATCTCAAAACACATTAAACCTGAACTGTACACCTTTTATTTCATGTATGCAAAAAAAAAAAAAAAAACACTGAATATTTTATTGATAATGTCCACACAACAAAATTTGCTTTCTTTTTAGAACACGTTCTTTTTAGCTTAGTGCATTCTTTTTAGATGATTGATTAGCAGATTCAAACTGGTTTGACATTTTTATTTCCTGCTGTCACAGTAGTTGAGCGGAGTGGGGGCTATAGAAATAGGTTTCATCTGTCCATCCAGGTATGACTTGTAGTGCAAAACCTTTGAAAGAAAATGACACAGCATCACCACAAGTGGTGTATTGGTCCCCCTCAGAGGAAAATAAGGTGGCGTTGTCTATTGATCCATTTACCTTGCTTCACGTTTATAGCAGTCATCTTTGTTAATTTTTCAAGGTTTCTTATGCTAACTTTGAAAGGAAATGATAGCACTACCAAATTTGGTGGATGGATTTCACTCAGGACGCTATTGGTTTTGATTACATATGGCTTCCCTTGACCTTGTTTCACCTTGTTTCCAGGTTACATCTGGTAAGTTAGTATATTTTCCTATACTAAGCTTGCCTTGGGTTGTTAGCGTAATCACTTTAAATCAAGTGAGATTGGATCAAACTAAACTTGATGAATGGGTTCCTTTTTGAAAGTCTTCAGTTACGATTGAATATGGGTGTACTTCACTCCAACAAGTGTGTTAATTCTTGGTGGAGATAAAACATGTAGGATTTTCAAGAACAAGGCTGGTGACACATGATTTTCAGCTCTCAGCTTCATCCACATCAACAACCTTGGCTTAATCCAAACCAACTCTCTTCTCTTCAGCCACACCAGAACCATCAGCTTCATCGACACCAACACTTTCTCATCAACTACACCAATATCCTCCTCTTCAGCCACACCAAAACCCTCCACTTCATCTACACCAGTGGTTCCCAACCCCTGTTCCGCGGCACATTAGTGTGCCGTGAGAAATCATCAGGTGTACCGCGGAAGATTAACCAATTTCACTTAGCGTGTAGTAACCGTGCTGTTCTGCTAGAGGGCAGTATCATTTTTGTTCCGTGGTGTGCCTCCTTGGCTCAAAAAGGTTGGGAAACACTGATCTGTAGACCATCACCCTCAGGCTAAACTACAACAAAATGTTTATAATCAGCTTCAACATCTTTTGCACTGATGTAGCCCTGTATAATCAAACTCTCCCCAAAGGAGTCCACGGTCAGGATTATCCATCCGTATGTAATCTGACCAAGATGTGCCTTCAATCTTGCTTCTTGTTCACGTGGGTTAGTAAAGTTTAAGCAACATTTTGTCAAAGAGCAAGAACGGCCTTCTTCTTGCACATTGTGATGTCCTTCACATTGTCTTACCTGTCACAGGAACTTAAAGCTATGTCATGAAAGTAGCAGTCTGTCCGTGGCACCACTATGGTTTTAATTAGTGATCTTTTGTCTTGTTCTATACTAGTGGTTCTTAACCTTGTTGGAGGTACTGAACCCCACCAGTTTCATATGCTTATTCACCAAACCCTTCTTTATTGAAAAATAAAACGTGATTTTTTTTCAGGACATAGGTTTTTACTGGGACACCAAACTGGACTGTGCATTACCATACAAAACCAATACAATGCATAAACGCCGCCCATCAAAACTACTTACGTTTTTATGTGAGGTGTGCATTCGAGTGCGTGCACGCGCATCTGGATGTGTGTGTGCACGTGCGCGCGTCTGTATGAGTGTGTACAGTAGGCCCTCGATATTCGCGGGGTTTGGTTCCGAGCCCTCCCGTGAATCGAGATAATCCGCGAGTTCTGTACCCGGAAGTAACACCCCATGTATCACGTCACATGCGCGAATGAGCAGCTGGAAGTAAAATACTATGTATCTATTACATGCACTAAAATATGCTTCTTAAACACATTCTATAGACAGTCTTACTCATTAATACAGTATTAATATAGTAAAATATAGTAATGATTAAGAAAAACTTTTCAATTTTTACCGTTATATTTATTGATGATAAAATATAAACATTATACAGCATATACTGTTGCAAAGCACTTGTTTTAAAGTCTTTTTCAATTATTATTCCAGTACAGTACCGAAGTTAATTCTGAGAATGTTTGTGCGTGAGATTTTATGTTCTGTAGCATGTTTAACAAATGATACCAAAAGGATAAACTTTATTACGCTTCATGTCCTTTTACATTGAACTTGGAGTGACGTCTCCAAGATGACGCTGCCTAGAGGGCAACGTCGCAGAGTTCAAATTGTTTCTTTGTTCGTTTGAATTTGTTTTATTTGTTTGTTCATGTTTTGCACTATGATTGGTCGGCCCTACTACAGCTATGAGCAGTTTCAGCTTCGGGCAACTAAGCACGCAACAACTTCGATCTTGAGCTTATATGCTATGGAAGCTCAATGCTAGCGGTTAGTTAGCGGTTACCGGCTAAGCCCAGGCGGAATTCTCAGATTGCAGAGGATCTGCTGTGTTTCTGTGAAACATGGCTTGAGGAGAGTACACCCGATGAGGCGATTGCTCCACCCGGCTACACGGCCTTCATCCCCTGCAATCCCAAGTGCTGGAGTCGTCGTTCGGCCCCTTCCCGCCTGGGCTTCTTGTCAGCTGGGATGCGGCTCGCATTGAGCTGCCTACCATAGCATATTAGCTCTGCTAGCCACATCCTGGCTAACAAGCCCGGTTGAGCGTGCTTAGTTATACACGCCCAAAGATACTCCGATCTTATAGCTGTAGTAAGTCGACCGGTCGTAGACAAGCATAGAGCAAAACATGAACAAACAAAACAACAAATAAAACAAATTAAAACGAACAAAGAAACAATTTGACTCTGAGACCTCTGCGACGTCGCCCTCTGGGCAGTGCCATCTTGGAGACGTCACTCCAAGTTCAATGTAAAAGGACATGAAGAGTACTTTAATAAAGTTTATCCTTTTGGTATCGTTTGTTAAACATGCTACAGAACATAAAATCTCATGCATAAACATGAACTTAGGTACGGTACTGGAATAATAATTGAAAAAGATTTTAATACAACAGTTCAGAGAAAACCGTCGTTTCTCAGGAGAAAGTCTTATTTCTTCAGAAGAGACAGCCAGCGTTTTCTATTGCTTAGCCCAGAGAAGACACATAGCGTTTGAGTGGTATCATAGAGCTTAACTGGTAATTAAAACACACACACAAAAAAAAGAGGCTCATTGACAACTTGTGCGCGAATGAGGAAAAAGGGGCGGGACATGAGCTCAACCAATCAGGAGGAAGGAGGACAGCCATTTGCTGAATTTGAATCACGTGCTGGTTGCTCGGCTGTCAGCGAATACGCAAACCGTGGGTGCAAAACCGCGAATAGTCAAGGGCCTACTGTATTTATATTTTATTTAATCATATGCATTATTTTTGAATGTTTAATTGTTATTACAAGCATTTATAGCATTGAATATGTATTTATTGATATTGTATACACATAGACATGTATGTATATGTCAGTCAGCGGGGGGTTGATCCTACTTCGCAAATCATGCAGATAGGAAGCTGACTAGCATCACTTTCCGTTATATATGTGAAATCACACGACATACCATCACGACAGTCACAAGTCGACTATTGAGCACACCAAATTTCCTGCAGCATGGATTGGCCAAGCAATGTAGCGTGATCACCTGCAGCCAGTGATGGCCAAGCGGGGCGTGTCATCATGAATATGAGTCGGGTGTGTGTCTTGCCCTCCGCTGAACCCCTGAGACTGACTCACCAAACCCCTAGGATTCGATTGAACCTAGGTTAAGAACCACTGTTCTATACCATCAGGTTTCTGGTACGGCAGTGTTTCAAACGATTTTAAGCTGGTCACCAATCGTCCTGTATCTTTTTTCATCTTTACAAGGTCACACAATCAGATTTTTCAATTCTGCTGGCAATTCTTTACCATGTAGACTATACACACAGATACACACTGCCAACTCGTGTCATTTTTTATAACCATGGTCATGCAATTAGACCTGACTAGAAAATCTCAAGTGCACTTATTTCTGTCGAATAGGATTTCTACTATGGAGCCTGTCTTTTCAATGTACAGGGATCCCTCACTTTCCAATGTTAATTGGGACCGAGATCCCCCCGCGACCACCGAATTCCGCAAAGTAGGATCAAACCCCCCCGACTGATGTATACGTACATCGATAGTGTATATCTTCTTCTTTTTTTTTTTTTTTGCATAATCAGCCTTGTTTTGCTGCATTTTCCTTAACTTTTCCCCCTATTCTTCCTTAATTTCCTTATTTTTTAATTCGATGGATATTAAAAAAAAAAAAAAAAAAAAACACGATGCACTGAAGCCGCATGAATTGAAGTGTGAAGTAGCGAGGGATTCCTGTACTGTACTCCTTCTGTCTGTCTTCCTTTCGGCTTTTTCCCTTTTACTCAGGAGTCGCCACAGCGAATCATCTGATTCGCACGTTTGATTTGGCAGAGGTTTTTACGTCGGATGCCCTTCCTGTCACAACCCTTTTAGCAAGGGACAGAAACACGCTGATGGCTTTGCAGCTACTCTTTACGAAAGTCAGCAATGGTTCTTTTACATGCCTCGCACCATAGACAGTGAGAGACATGGCCCGCCTTTGATAACCCAGTCAGCCGCACTGGGGGAGACAGTGACAACCTTGTGGAGAGTGGGACTCGAACCCCCAACCTTTGGATCAGCGATCCAGCACCCTATACCACTAGACCACCACTGCCTCTGTACTGTACTCCTTCTAAACTGTCCAAATTTATTATTTATGTTCTTAGCTAAGCTTCTCTCCTAAACATCAATAACCATGTCTTACAAATACTGTCTGTCTGTCTGTCTTCCTTTCGGTAATTGTTTAAATTACTGATTTTTGTAAATTCATCCAAAACGTTACTTAATACCATGATGTCACATTCATTTCTGTTCTGATTTCAACTTGCATCTGCCAAAAGCTTCTGTTTTTTTTTTTATGTTGATTCAATCCTTCTATCTCTTTAAGCTTAAGATTCTTTTCATTCTTTCTTTGGCATTGAAGTCACACTTGCATACGCCCACTCTCTGTTTACCCATCAATTTCATGAGTAATTGTTTTTCAACGCGACTCATTTTGAGAGGCTGGTTATAGATTTGTTAACCCAAATATAATGTAAAGTACAAATACCCTGTTCAAATAAATGTAATACTTGTATTTCCATGATAAAAAAAAGAAGTTGGACCACAGACAATGGTATGCCCCATAACTATGCCATGATGAGAAGCCATAAGGTGAACCAGTAAAACTTGTAACTTCAAATATTTGGTTATTTAGTGAAATTATGTGTGTGTGTGTATTATTAAGCTGCGAGGGCCTGGCGAGCTATCCAGGGTGTACACTGCCCTCATCCAAATTCGGCTGAGATAGGCGCTAGCCTCCCCATAATTAGGATTAAGTGGTTGAGAAAATGAATGAATGAATGAATATCTGATGCAAACTGTAGTTACCAGAAATAATAATTCAAGTAAAAGAAACAGGAACTTGTGGGAAGTCTTTACAGGAATAGAAGCAAGTAACTACTACAATCTCTCATGCATCACTGTATATTTTTATTGATAAGCTTCACTAGAGAACATGATATTCTATATCTATTACAAGTTCTTCTTTTCCTTTCGGCTGTTCCCTTTTTCTCAGGGGTCGCCACAGTGACTCATCGCATGTTTGATTTGGCGTGGGTTTTTACGTCGGATGCCGTTCCCGACACAACCCTTTAGCAAGGGACAGAAACACGCCGACAGCTATGCAGCTACTCTGGTCGAAAGTCAACAATGGTTCTTTAACATGCCTCACACCATAGACAGTGAGAGACATGGCCGGCCTTTGATAACACAAGTTAAAATAGATTTTAACAATTAATTACCTCCTACTAACGATAAGACTGGAACTATTAAGTATTATAAAAGTAAAGACAATCCACTGTAATCTTCTTGGTTGTGAATATGTTGTGATATAATTTATTACAATATTGATAATATTATTCCTATCATTGTCTTACTGTTAAATGTTTAAATGTTAATACAGTACTGTACATACAGTATATATATTCCCCACCCCCTTCAGCTTGCTTATGAGGAAATACATTTTCAGTTCCTGATGGAAATTACCTTATTGGTTTACCCTGAACCTCTTCTGTTCTGGAAATACAGTAATGGTTATAATTGTTCAAAAGAGTCACCATAACGCTTAATTCATGCTCCTAATTGGTGTGCTTTTTAAATGCATTCTGGCACATTGTCTTGAGATAGTTTCTTCTACAATTCAGTCTTATAATTTAGAATGAAGTGTTCCATCAATAATGAAAAAAAACAGGCCCAGACCATGCCACAACCACCATGGTGGCATAAGGTTCTTGGGTTGGAATGTCGTGAGTTGCTTTTCCAAAAACAAAACTTATCATTTCAACCAAAGAGTTATATTTTGAGCCACACGGTGGTGTCATGGTTAATATGTTCGCCTCACAGTAAGAAGGTGATGTGCACAGTATTTGTTCCGAATTTCCCATAGGTGTGAGTTCAAGTGTGAATGGCTGTGTGTATGTAGGTCAGGTGAGATGTTCAGGGTGTACTCCACCTTCACACAGTGTCAGCTGAGTGAAGCTCCAGCCTCCCTAAGACCCTAATAGATGCTTAATAGCACCAATAGCACCCTAATAGTGCTTTGGCAATTGAGTGCATGAAGTTATATTCTGGCCTTATATGTCTTATCTAGGTGATTTTTATCAAAGTGAAGATTGCAGTAATGTTCTTTTTGGATGTGGCTTTGTTCTTTCAACACTGCCATGCACAATTCATTTGTTCGGTATTATGCGAATGGTAGACCCATGAACATCAACATCGCCAACATGAGAGAGGACTTTGGTTGCTTAAAAGTTACCCAGGATTCCTGTGAGACCTCCTGGTACTGATCTTTGCTGATTGACCACGCCTACTGAGTCTACCTATAGCTTTGAATTTCTTTCATCAGTCTGATGGTGGTGGATAGGTGGATTCCGAACACTTTAGAGATATGTAACATTTTCCAGACTGCTGAACCTCAATTACTCTTTTTCTGAAGTCATCACAAATATCATTTGTTTGTTTCGTGATATACTACCCTAAACATCTTTTGTGAATTTGAGAGTTTGACTCAGCTCTTAAAAAAAAAACAAAAAAAAAACCCAGACATCCACTCAGACCTGACTGTGATCAAGAAGACTGAAAACACTGGAGTCTAATTTCACCTTCAAATTAAGTGCTAATCCTAGAAATTCAAATACTTTTGCCACCTAGAGATATGTCCTTTTAGATGATGGTCCTCAATAAGTAAATAAATCACCAAGTGTAATATTTTTGTCTTGCATGTTTAATTAGGTTTATTTTATTTACTGTGAGGATTTGTGTGAAAATCTGAGGCTGTATTAGTTAATAATTATAATTTTTTTCACTTATAAAAAGTTCACTAACTTTCAGGCACAATTATATATAGTTAAAATTTATAGATATTTGTGCAACATTTACATTTTTATTATGCTAGCTTCGTTTTAAAAATAAAAAAGTTTTAATATTTTATTCTGAATAGAACATAGAAGACAGGGTCAAAGGTTTAAACTGAGAAAATGTATCATTTTAATGGAAAAATATGTTGATTTTAAACTTCATGGTGTCAACAAATCTGAAAAAAGTTAGCACAGGTAGCAATAAGAGGCTGGAAAAGTCAATTGCACGTATATTGAACAGCTGGAAGATCGATTACCACCAATGAGCTCCATTGGCAACATGACTGAGTATAAAAAGACCTTCTCAGAGTGGCAGTGTCTCTCAGAAGCAAAGATGGTAGAGGATCACCAATTCCCCCAATGTTGCGCAGAAAGATGGTGGAGCAATTTCAGAAAGGTGTTTCCCAGCGAGAAATTGCAGAGTTCGAAGTTATCATCGTCTACAGTGCATAACATCATCCAAAGATTCAGAGAATCTGGAACAATCTCTGTGCGTAAGGGTCAAGGCTGAAAAACCGTACTGGATGCCCGTGATCTTCGGACCCTTAAACGGCACAGCACCGCAAACAGGAATGCTACTGTATGAGAAATCACAGAATGGGCTCAGCATTCCAGGAACCATTGTCGGTGAACACAAGCCACCGTGCCATCCACTGTTGCCAGCTGAAAGTCTACAGTACAAAGAAGAAGCCATTTCTAAACAGGACCCAGAAGCGCAGGCATTTTCTCTGGGCCAGGGGTCATTTAAAATGAAGTGTGGCAAAGTGGAAAACTGTTCTGTGGTCAGACGAATCACGATTCAAAGTTCTTTATGTAAAACTGGGACACCATGTCATCCAGACGAAAGAGGACAAGGACAACCCAAGTTGTTATCAACTCTCAGCTCAGAAGCCTGAATCTGTGGTGGTATGGGGGTTGCATGAGTGTGTGTGGCATGGACCGCTTGCACATCTGGAAAGGCACCCTCAATGCAGAAAGGTATATTCAGGTTTTAGAACAACATATGCTCCCATCCAGATGTTGTCTCTTTCAGAGATACATTTTTCAACATGATAATGCCAGACCACATGCAGCATTAATTACAGCATCATGGCTGGGTATGGAAAGGATCCGGGTATTGAAATGGCCAGCCTGCAGTCCAGGTCTTTCACCTATAGAGAACATTTGGTGCATCATAAAGAGGAAGGTGCAACAAACTAGGCCAGAGACAGTTGAACAGTTCGAGGCCTGTATTAGACAAGAATGGGACAACATTCCTATTTCTAAACTTGAGAAACTTGTTTCCTCGGTCCCCAGATGTTTGCAGACTGTAAGAAGAAGAGGGGATGCCGCACAGTGGTGAAAATGGCCTTGTTGCAACTTTTTTGAGATTTGTTGACACGAAGAAATTTAAAATCAACATATTTTTCCCTTAAAATGATACATTTTCTCATTTTAAACTTTTATCCCAATCATCTGTTCTATTCGGAATAAAATATTGAAATTTGGCACTTCCACATCATTGTATTCAGTTTTTATTCACAATTTGTATAGTGTCCCAATTTTTTTGAAATCCAATTTGTCGATAGATGTTTATTTAACATACAATGCTGCTAACGGGGCAGTGGCGGTCTCGTGGTATAGGGCGCTGGATCGCTGATCCAAAGGTTGGGGGTTCGAGTCCCACTCTGCACAAGGTTGTCACTGTCCCCCCCCAGTGGAGCAAACTGGGTTATCAAAGGCCGGCCATGTCTCTCACTGTCTATGATGTGAGGCATGCAAAAGAACCATTGCTGACTTTCGACAAGAGTAGGCTGCAAAGCCGTCAGCGTGTTTCCGCCCTGCGATGGCCTGGCGAGCTGCCCAGGGTGTACTCTGCCCTCGCCCGAAGTTGGCTGGGATGGGCACCAGCCTCCCCGCGACCCAAGTTAGGATTAAGCGGGTACAGAAAATGAACTGAACTGAACAATGCCGCTATAACATTCGTGATAACAGGACCTGATTTGTTTGAGTACAAGTTACTGTTAACAAAAATTAATGAATAAAAATCACTTAAAAGTTGCTGTGAGTTAAGAGGAAACACCCCAGAATACGAGGCAGTGGTGGCCTAGTGGTAAAGATGCTGGATCAGTGATTCTAAGGCTGGGGGTTCAAGCCCCACGTTCAACGGGTTGTCACCGTCCCGTCCCGTCCCAGTGCAGCTAACTGACTTATCAAAGGCCGGCAATGTCTCTCACTGTATATGGTGTGAGGCTGTAAAAGAACCATTGCTGACTTTCATCAAGAGTAGGCTGCAAAGCCGTCAGCGTGTTTCTGCCCTGCAATGGCCTGGCGAGCTGTCCAGGGTGTACTCTGGCCTGGCCCGGAGTCAGCTGGGATGGGCGCCAGCCTCCCTGCGACCCAAATAAGGATTAAGCGGTTACAGAAAATGAACGATGAACACTCCAGAATACACTAGTAATCGGTTAATGCATTTCGTGGGGGCAATAGTAAATCTGAATGTCATGGTGGTTTAGTGGTAAGCATGTCAACCTTAAAGTACAGAACCGTACAGAACCTGGTCCAGGGCTTTAGCATTTCTATGTCGTTTGCGTGTTTGCCTCATGCTTGCATGGGTTTCCTCAAGGTATTTTGGTTTACGCCAACTGGTTGTTCTGAATTGCCCCAAGGTGTGGATGTGAATGGTTGTGTAATTGTTGACCCTGCAATGGTCTGGCAAGCTGTTCAGGGTGTACCCCATGTTCGTCCAGCGATGACTGAGATAGGCTTTGGCCATGTTTATGTGTTTGTGTGTATCTGTCTGTCTGTGACCATTCATTCATTGTCTGAACTGTTTAATCCTAATTACGGTCGCGAGGAGGTTGGCATCAATATCATCCGACTCTGGATGATATGAGGGCAGAGAACACCCTGAAACCTTTGAACAACCACCTTTGAAAGTCAGCAATGGTTCTTTTACATTCCTCTCACCACAGACAGTTGAGACATGGCCGGCCTTTGATAACCCATTTACGTGCACTGGGGGGACAGCAGTGACGTTGACAGCGGGGCTTGAAAACCCAACCTTGGCATCAGTAATCCAGCACCTTACCACTGGCCCACCACTGGCCCACATTTTTAAGTTGTTTATTATATTCCAGTGACAGTACACTACAGACTTTAATAACTGTGTCATTCCCAACATGTTCGAACCTGTCAGTGTTCAACATTCTGAGCTCTGTATAACAGGAAAGCGAAGATTCTTCAACATGACTGTCATTCAAATAAGTGCAGAGTTTCCAACGGAACCCTCATTTGCAAATCACAGCGAAATCCGGAACTTTAAAGTGAATTCAAAAGAACAGTGAGAACTGTTCCCACACTGTGTGGTTCTGATCCAGACCGAGTGTTACAGGGGTCCATACATCAGTCTCTGGATGAGCCGAGTGCCAGCAGAGTGAATTTTAAACATTCATCGAATCACACTGGAGCCTGAAAAGGGTAAAAAAAAAAAAAAAAAAAGAGAGAGAGAGAGAAATCTTTCAATGAAATGTACCTGTAGTGTCGTTGCGGGTTTCCCGGAAGTGTCTTCACTCGCAGGCCTTTAAAATCAGTTTGCTGTTTAGTTTTGTTTCCCCCCCAACCCCCCCCCACCCCAAAATAGAAATAATTCAGAATTTAAAAATATCGCGCCATGAAGAGGAAAAGATCCATCAGTCTCTGATCAGTCGGGTCCACTCAGGTGTGTGTGTGAGTGTGTGTGTGTGTGAGATCACCGACACGAACCTTTCCGATCTATGGACTCGAAAGATCCTGAGTTCTAAAGTTTTGAGCTGCTGCTTTAAAGACAGAGAGAGAGAGAGAGAGAGAGAGAGAGAGAGATTCTCTGTGCTCTGAAACCGACAGTTCCTCTTTCGAACACATACAGGATTTGCATGGCACACATTGCAGCGCGGTGCCTGGGCGTGTGCACGCGCATGTGCGTGCGTGCGTGCGCGCGCGAGAGAGAGAGAGAGGGGGGGGGGGGGGGTGTGGTATTGAAAAGGTGGGAGAAAGTAAAATCTCTCTCTTTCTCTCTCTAGCTCTCTCTCTCACACACACACACTTTCTCTCTCTCACACACACTTTCTCTCTCTCTCTCTCTCTCACTTTCTCTCTCTCCTCTCTCTCACACTTTCTCTCCCCTCTCACACTTTCTCTCTCCCCTCTCTCACACTTTCTCCCCCTCACACTTTCTCTCTCCTCCTCTCTCACACTTTCTCTCTCTCTCCCCTTTCTTCCCCCTCTCTCACACTTTCTCTCTCTCCCCTCTCTCACACTTTCTCTCTCCCCCTCTCTCACACTTTCTTCCCCCTCTCTCCCCTTTCTTGCCCCCCTCTCTCACACTTTCTCTCCCCCTCTCTCACACTTTCTCTCTCTCACACTTTCTCTCTCTCTCCCCTCTCTCACACTTTCTCTCTCTCCCCCTCTCTCACACTTTCTTCCCCCTCTCTCACACTTTCTCTCCCCTCACACGTTCTCTCTCCCCTCACACTTTCTCTCTCCCCCTCACACTTTCTTCCCCCTCTCTCTCACACTTTCTCCCCTCTCTTTCACACTTTCTCTCTCTCCCCCTCTCACACTTTCTCTCTCCCCTCTGTCTCACACGCTCTCTCTCTCTCTCTCTCTCTCTCCCCCTCTCTCTCACACTTTCTCTCCCCCCGCTCACTTTCTCTCTCACACTTTCTCCCCCCCCCCTCTTTCACACAAGCGTGCTCACACACAAAGAATAAATTACAGGAAAAAGAGGAAGAACACCCTCACAGTACGAGTACAGCGGTACAGTATACACGGTACTGTATTTACTTTTCACTACACCGTCCTGCTGAACTCTCGATTCTTACTGGTCCGATGATGACAATGCTGATAATTAATTAATTTATTATTATATAATAGCATGTCTCTCCCCAGTGCAGCTAACTGGGTATCAAAGGCCGACCATGTGACAACCTTGTGGAGAGTGGAACTCGAACCCTCAATCTTTGGATCAGCGATCCAGTGCCATATACCACTAGGCCACCACTGCCCGACAAACACTGTAGTAATATTAAAGCTACTAAAAAAGTTTTGTTTTTTCTCATAATTAAAACAACGGCACTTATCTATTTTTGAACACACAGGCGGAGCTGCTGGAGGTGGGAAGAAGTGTGAAGGGAACTCTCTAAAAAAAAAAAAAAAACCTTTTCTATGATTTTTGTTCCAAGTTCAATGAAACCTTTTTGGATATTTGTTTGAACACATTATTAGAGTGCATGAGACAACACTGTGGGTGAGTGTGCCGAATCCAAAAGACAAAAACCCTGGGAAAGCAAAATCTAACACAAACAGTCAAGGAAAGGAAACCATATTCAGCGGTGATCCGACAATAAATGATGCACCAAATTTTTACACAAGTTAGTGATAGACTTATTGAGTAGCTGCGAAGCCATCAGCGTGCATTTGTCCCGTGCTAAAGGGTTGTGACAGGAAGGGCATCCGACGTAAAAACCCATGCCAAATCAAATGTGCGAATCAGATGATTCGCTGTGGCGACTCTCGAGAACGGGAAAAAGCCGAAAAGAAAAGAAGAAGAAGTGATAGACTTATTGGGTGTGAAAGATGTAGTTTGTGGTTATGCTTCAAATATTCCAAACTTGAACAGGATGAGTATATTGTTTTATCCAAACCGACTTCCAAGATGCATTGGTATTGAACAGACTGTGATGCGGCTGCGGTTTCCGCAGTGAAGACGGATAATTTGACTGAAGAAAAGTGTAAACAATATATGAATACAGTCAAAGAGGAGATTATTTTACACGTGGATTCAAAAGTCAGGTCAGTTCAGAGAGAAATCTCATCTACGCAAGAGGAGCTTCACGCCTTTATTGAAACACAAGCCACACCCAACAGAAACTTAGAACTGAAATTACTGCACAAGTAGCAAACGACAGTCTAAAGGAATTAACAGACAGAGAGCAGAGAGAAAAAAAAAAACAAAAAACATAATTATCTTTACAGTTGATGACGGCAGCCAGGTGGATCTGGGAACTTTGTTACAGAAGGCAACCAATGAACAGTGTGTTGTATGCAAGAAGTTCTAAGAAAGGCAGAGGACTGAAAATCCATCAGAAGAAGAAGAGGGATTATCTGGTCAGGTGGCAATAGCTGGTGGTGGCGCCAGGCCGGGGGTACCACCGGAAGTCGCCGAAACCCATGCTCATAGAAGTAACCCGGCCTGGTCGGTGGCTGACGAGGACCAGAATCCCTATCAGTCCGTGTCTGCCTTTTTGGGGAGACTAGGCCACCATGGGAGCATTAGGCTGGCTCAGGTAGGTCAGTTCAACTAACTTTATTATTCCTTTAATGTGCCGGAGAGTGAGGAAACAGACACTGTACATAGGTCTGAATAAGATAAAACTGTTTACTCAGTCACTGTTGGATGAGTTACTGGGAAGTACAACAGGCATTACCAGGAATACGAGACTGGATACAAGGAAGGAGAATTATAGGCCCTTGAGAGTCACATTAAGCACAGAGGGGTTGCAATCTACACAAGCACAGTTCGCGACAAGAGCAATGAAAACAGTTTGGTGTGAAATCGATATAGGACAGCGTGAAAGGTTGTTGGTTGGATGCATATACCGCTCACCGAATCGTCCTCTTGAGAACAACAAAGCAGTCAGTGATATTATCAGAGAGGCAGTGACAGGGCGTTCATATGCTCTAATTACAGCGGACTTCAACTGCATGAATGACAAGGACCAAAGAGGAACGGTGAGGTTACAGGGAGCAGAGATAAGGAAGGTGGAGGATTTTAAGTACTTAGGCTCAATAATCCAGAGCAATGGAGAGTGTGGAAAAGAGGTGAAGAAGTGTGTGCAGGCAGGTTGGAATGGTTGGAGAAAAGTGTCCGGTGTGATGTGTGATAGGAAGGTATCGGCAAGAATGAAGGGAAAAGTTTACAAGACGGTGTTGAGGCCAACGATGTTGTATGGTTTAGAGACAGTGGCCCTGGGGAAAAGACAGGAGGCAGAGCTGGAGGTAGCAGAGATGAAAATGTTGAGGTTCTCTTTGGGAGTAACGAGGATGGATAGGATCAGGAATGAGCACATCAGAGGGACAGCACATGTAAGAGGTTTTGGAGACAAAGTCAGAGAGGCTTGATTGAGATGGTTTGGACATGTACAGAGGAGGGATAGTGAGTATATTGGTAATAGGATGCTGAGGCTGGAACTACCAGGCAGAAGGCCCAGAGGAAGACCAAAGAGACGATTCATGGATGTGGTGAAGGAGGACATGAAGGTCGTTGGTGTAAGAGAAGAAGATGCAAAGGATAGGGTGAGATGGAGGCAGATGATTCGCTGTGGCGACCCCTGAAGGGAAAAGCCGAAAGGAAAAGAAGACGACAGCGGACTTCAACTACCCCCATATAAACTGGAGAGAGGGAACAAGCACGAAAGACACTTCTGAAAGTGCCCTTCAATTTATGGAGTGCTTGAGAGATACCCTCATGTTCCAGTTAATATCCGAACCAGCACACTGCAGAGTGGACCAGAGATCAAATACACTCGACCTAGTTATAGCCACAGAAGAGGGTATGGTCGCAGATCTGGAACACAAAGCCCCAATAGGCAAAAGTCATAACCAACTTCTGAAGTTTTCCTTCAAAATTCAGGAAAGTATGGAATCCAATCCAAGAGAGGTCCGTTTCATATATAAAAGAGGAGATTATGTTACAACAAAGGAAATCCTTGGGAAGAAGGAATGGAGCCAGAAGATGAGGGAAATGGACACAGAGCAAGCATGGAACTTGTTTGCGCATGAACTTATGGAAACCCTCAATAAGACAATTCCTAAGACAAATCCAAGGAAAGATCCAACAAAGAAGACATCTTCATGGTTCAATGATGAGGTTATAGACAAAAGAAAAGAAAAGAGCACGTGGTATAGCAAGTATATGAGGACCAGAGAGGGTACAGATTACAGAGAATACGTACGCCAGAGCGAGGAACCAAGTGCGAGGAGCCAGTCGAAAGGCCCTCAAGAATTTTGAAAAGGAATTTTTTTTTTTTACTTATGCAAGCTCCAAAACAAAGACAAAAGTGGGGAGCTGCAGACTTGCGGAAGAAAGATGGTAATAAAGCCACAGAAGACATTGATGAAGGCAGATGAACTCAACTAATTTTTCTGCAGTGTGTTCACAGCAGAAAATAGTGATGGACCTAACTTTGTCGAGAGAAGTACAGTATTCCAATTAGAAGATCTAGACATCACAGAGGAAGAGAAAAAAAAAAAAAAAAAAAAAAAAAAAAAAAAGATTTGGCAATCTGAAACCAAACAAATCACCCGGGCCGGGCAACATTCACCCATATATACAGTACTTCGTGAACTGGTAGATGTTGTAGCAGAACCACTATCGAGTATCTTCAAGAAATCCATGGAAGAGCCCCATGTTCCTCAACGCTGGAAAGATGCATGTATCATTCCTATTTTTAAGGGAGGACAAAGAGAAAAACCAGGCAACTACCAACCAGTCAGCTTAACAAGTGTAATCTGCAAACTTTTAGAATCGCTGATCAGGGAGAATATCATGAGACATATGGAAGACAATAAACTTCTCTCAACACACCAACACGGATTTGTACATGGCAAATCTTGTACGAATAACCTACTCAAGGTCCTTGATGACTGGACACTGGCGATTGATGAGGGAGTACCAACAGTTTCCTGTTTGAATTTCAACTCCTGCTTCACAGGCTTTCGCATCTTTGGAGTCTTTCAGGACCATGATTATTCGTGCCTTCTCTGCCTTGAATTCCTCCACAACTGACGAAAGTGGTAATCGAAGCTTTGCCGATTTGTAGTACAGTCCTGGCGGCACGGTGGCGTAGAGGTTCGCGCGTCCGCCTCACAGCAGGAAGGCCTGGGTTCGATTCCCGGCCTGGGCGTTTCTGTGTGGAGTTTGCATGTTCTCCCTGTGCTTGCATGGGTTTCCTCCCACAGTCCAAAGACATGTACGGTGGGTTAATTGGCCGTTCTAAATTACCTGTAGGTACAGTAGTTAACAACCTGGAGAGGGATGTGCGCCGCCAGGCCAAAATCAGCCCAAGTCTCACCATGAAGGTGCCCCAACGACATCCCCGGATGTTAAGGGATAAGTGAAGTACAGTCCTGTGGAATCTCTCGCCGCCTTCTGAGATATCTGTTGGTTTTACTTTCCATATCCTCAATTGTTGACAAGGTAACGTCATACAGCATCAATGGCCACACTATTCTGGGTAGTAAAAATAAATTGTATTTTTAAGGATCTACACATAGATATACGTATATTTACATAATAACCAAATTCACTCAGTGCAACTAATGGGGTTATCAAAGTTCATCCATGTCTCTCACTGTCTATAGAGATGCATGTAACGGATTCTCTGCTGACTTTCATAAAGAGTAGGCTGTCTAGCCATCAGCGTGTTTCTGCCCTGTGATTGCCTGGCGAACTGTCCAGGGTGAACTACCCCCTTGCCCATAATTGACTGAGATGGATGCCAGCCTCCCCATGACCCTAATTAAGATTAAGCGGTTCAGAAAATGAATGAATGAATGGTTCAACTTCAGTTTCCTTACATCTGGGATTAACTTTCAAAGTCAGAGAACTCTTTTGCTCTTGGTACTCACAGCATATCTATAAGATAAGATAAGATAAGATAAGATACAGCTTTATTAATCTCACAATGGAGAAATTCACTGTTACAGGCTCTTGAGGTACCATCAGTAGGGGGTGCAAAAATAGATACAAGTACAAACATACACACATACATATATTATATAAGTAAATAAATAGATACATAAATAGTATAAATTAATAAACAATAAAAGAAAAGAAGGGAACGGCTTTGTAGACTGGCCTATATTAAAGTGTATATGTATCTGAGGGCAGAGTAGATGGGTTGATATGGTTCACAGTCAGTGGGGTAGATGTGGTTGATTAAAGTGCACGGGGTTTTTATTGCACATAACCGGTATTTTCACAGACAGTTACAAAGTGGCGTTGTACAGTCTGACAGCGGTGGGAATGAACGACCTGCGGTAGCTCTCCTTCCTGCACTGAGGATGCCTCAGTCGTACACTGAAGGAGCTGCTCAGCTCCTCGACAGTCTGGTGCAGTGGGTGAGAGCTGTTGAACAGGATGGATGTGAGCTTTGCTACCATCCTCCTCTCACTCACCTCCTCCACAGAGTCCAGTGGGCAGCCGAGGACAGAGCTGGCCCTCCTGACCAGCTTGTTCAGTCTCTGATGTAAACAATTCATATTCTCATTCATTCATTCATTTCCTAAACCGCTTAATCCTAATTAGCGTCGCAGGGAGGCTGGCTGACCTGGAGATCCTTGGAAATGTTTGGAAAGGGAGGAGTAAGGGAGGTCTATTCAGCTGGTTACCCATGTATCAGATATCAATCTGTAATCTCACCATGGATGCCGATAAACCCTTCATAATGTCCATATAAAACTTTTATTTATTGCACTCTCATGGTTTTACTCCACTTGTTTTCTTTGAGGAAACCATGACAGCAAACCACGACAAAACACTTCTAATAACATTTATTCTTCAATGAAACACTTCTATCTCAGAGAGCATGATCTCCTCCACAGTGTCGATATCACCGTCCAGATCACTGAAGGGTCTAATGAGGACAAAACTGATGTAAATAAACATTCATTGATCTCAGTTCAACATACAGCCAGCATCATAAAACCACAACAGAAGGAAAATGTTGAGTGTGTGTCCAGTTTATTTAACTACAAAAACATTATTATCTTCATTTCTGGAAAAATTGTCACTGTTGATGCAAATTCCAAGTATATTTCCCTATATACTTTGTAATAGACACTCTGCAACATGTACAATGAAGCAACATGAACAAACGATATTTAACAGCAGTGTTGACCAACACAAGCGAGTCCCCTAAAACCATACAGTTCATGTGATTAGCAGATCAGGTGTACAGATAGTCGAGCGTGGTCTGAGCTGCATCATTCTGACACCGTGATGTTCTCACCAAAATCAGACTGTACCAAAATTCCTTAAATCGATACCACTGTGTCAGAGTCGATCAGATTTTCTTTCCTTTATGCAGTTTATTGGAACGCCAGATGTGCTCCTTCCTCAAACGCTTCCAGTATTCATAGCTCTCTGGATCTAGCTCATGAAGTTTTTTGGGAGGACCAAGATTCAACTCGAACAACCTAAAGACATGCACAAATGTTACTTCAGAAAAAAAAAACACGATCACTAGCTCTAGATTTATTGACATCCTTGTTAGATTTCTCTGGACCTCAAAGATATGGTTTCCATACTCTCTCTATATACAGCAATAGCGAGTTAAGATGAAGTTAGTTAAAGTTTTAGTAGTTCGTTTTCTGTAACCGCTTAATCCTATTTAGGGTCGTGGGGAGGCTGGCGCCCATCTCAGCCGACTCCGGGCAAGGGCAGAGTACACCCTGGACAGTTCGCCAGGCCATCGCAGTGTAGAAACATGCTGACGGCTATGCAGCCTACTCTTGTCGAAAGTCAGCAACGGTTCTTTTACATGCCTCACACCATAGACAGTGAGAGACATGACCTGCCTTTGATAACCCAGTTAGCTGCACTGGGAGGACAGTTACAACCTTGTGGAGAGTGGGACTCGAACCCCCAACCTTTGGATCAGAGATCCAGCACCCTATACCATTAGGCCACCACTGCCACCAGCTTTAGTAGTATGACACTAATTAATATAAAATATAAATAAATTTTTAACTTCTTAATGATTACCTCATATAGAAACCAGTCAATATGCAAATGAAGATAAGCAAGAATGTTTGTTTATGTATGTGTGTATGTGTCTATGTCTGTCTTCCTTTCGGCTTTTTCCCCTTTTACTCGGGAGTCGCCACAGCGAATCATTTGATTCGCACCTTTGATTTGGCAGAGGTTTTTACGTCGGATGCCCTTCCTGTCACAACCCTTTAGCAAGGGACAGAAACACGCTGACGACTTTGCAGCTACTCTTTACGAAAGTCAGCAACAGTTCTTTTACATGTCTCTCACCATAGACAGTGAGAGACATGGCCCGCCTTTGATAACCCAGTTAGCTGCACTGGGGGGAACAGTGACAAGCTTGTGGAGAGTGGGACTCGAACCCCCAACCTTTGGATCAGCGATCCAGTGCCTTATACCACTAGACCACCACTGCCCCTGTGTGTATGTGTCTATATATATATATATATATATATATATATATATATACATATATATATATATATATATATATATACATATATATATATATATATATATATATACATACACACACACACACACATACATACACACACACAGTGCATGTGTGTGTGAATGAAAGAGCAAATGTTTAGAATTCTGAAAATATAACTATCATAGCTTTTTTAATGCATATCATGACAGTAGAATATGAATAATGTCTTACATGGCTCATTTTATTACTACAGCCAAAACCATTAATTTTACCATTAAAATTTGATCTTCAAATTTGGGGAAATTCAAAGTTTTAACATTTCTAATATGTCTATCAATCATTATAAATGATTTCATTATGTTATGCTCTGTTGTATCATTGCAGCAGAATTGGCTCAGTGATTAAAGCTCTGGGAAACTGATCCAAAGGTCAAGGGTTCAATTTACCAGTACCACCAAGCTGCCACAGTTCAATTCATCAGCGATATGAAAAATTGAATGTTGTGTATAATAAATGTAAGTGGCTCTGGATAAGAGTATCTGCAAAATGCTATCAATGTAAATGTACCATGCTGGATAGTCCTCTTTGGGTTTCAGTAATGGATCTTCTCCTTGTTTGTAGATGTTTACTCCAACAGCATGTGAGGTCAGCCTTACAGGGTCTTTACACACTTCTGGGCCCTTCAGCACATCCTTCACCATGCCTTTGCCTTTTCCTTTAGCAGCTAAGACATGTTCCAACAAAAAATGTATTACAGAAAGACAAGTAAACAATGAAAATAATACTTTTTACTTCTCTATTGTATTTTATCCTTGCAACTCATGTCTGCTATGTGTGTGTGTGTGTGTTTATATTTTTTGTACATAAAATCAATCAAAAACTTCATTGTGCTGTGAATATACTAGGGGCATTCAAATCTGAAATCTTTAAATCATTATTTTACACTTACTTATAACTTAATGTCTATTTTAACATCAAATAAACGATATGCATTATTGTGGTTAACGTAAGGTGCATTACAGTACTTCATTACTTGTTTCTTATTTTTTATATCTATACGAGGCAAGGTCAGGTCTAGTCTCTGACTTGTGCCCGGATGTTAGCTAGTTGTTTTGTTACTTAAAAACACTGCATAAATATTCTATAAACATACCGGCTTTTTTAACCGCATACCCACGAATTTGGACTGAACTGTTAACTAAAGCACCAACACAAATTCGGCTGCGTGAACTGTACAAATGCAGATTAAATCCAATCAAAGACTTCAAGACGTTATTAAGTGCCATGTTCTTTCACCATGCTGTAAACCATAAACGCTTGACCAGAAGCACTTCCGTTATGCGCAGTGCGCGTGCGCAATGATAAAGCTGCAAAACTGGTTTAACTATTTTTATTGTTAATGTCTGTAATACTTGAGTCAAGAGACAGAATATATGGAACGGGTATAACTTAAAAAAAAAATCTAGGTCGTTAAACTGTTCCGCTAAGGCTACGTACTTCCGGTTGATTTTTGTCGGCGACTAATGACGTTGAATGCCGGCGACAAACTGAGAAGACAGTCAGCAAGATGGCGGAGTACGCGTCTGTTCAGAAAAGTTCACTAAAACTTAAAAGTGTTGGAGATATTTCGGCTGGCAAAAAGTACGTATGTTATTGATTGTTATAATATTACGATTTAAGATTATTTGTTGCTGTTTAATTAAACGCGTTTGGCTTCATTGCTAGTATGCTACTTGTCGATGTGATTAGCTTAGCTAATAACATAGCGTAGTTTAGCTTAATCTAAACATTTATTAATTCGATGTAAAGTGCTTTAAGTATACTATGTAATACTTTTATTCAGTTTGTTAATATTTTAAATAAAACGGTTGTATTTTTGCTGTGCTCAATTGACTTGTTTGGTATGGGCTGTGGTGGTTTACCGTGTAAAACAATGGGGTGTTAATCCGAAATGCTGGGGTTCAGTCCCCACTGTCGTCACTGCTGGGCCTTTGAACAAGGCCTTGAACCTGCTTAGTTGTGTGTGTTTTTATTTATACTATATATATACACACACACACACACACACACAAAAGTCGCTCTGATTAGGTGGTCTAATGGTATAGGGCGCTGGATTGCTGATCCAAAGGTTGGGGGTTCGAGTCCCCACAAGGTTGCCACTGTCCCCCAGTGCAGCGAACTGGGTTATCAAAGGCGGGCCATGTCTCTCACTGTCTATGGTGAGAGTTATGTAAAAGAACCATTGCTGACTTTCGGAAAGAGTAGACTGTAAAGTCGTCAGCGTGTTTCTGTCCCTTGGTAAAAAGGTTTGTGACAGGAAGGGCATCCGACGTAAAAACCTCTGCCAAATCAAACGTGCGAATCAGATGATTTGCTGTGGCGACTCCCGAGTAAAAAAGGGAAAAAGCCGAAAGGAAGACAGACAGAAAGTCGCTCTTAGCGTCTGCCAAATGCTGTAAATGCAGCCAGCACGAGTCTGTTTTTGTGGTTAAGGTTCTTTGCTTAGTGTATTGATAAGCTTTTTAAAAACGCAATCTTCCAAATGCCATAACTAAGTGAGCTTAACGTTCTTGTTAATGACGTGATGATTGAAAGGCTTTATGCGTTTAAATTGATTCCAATCTTCATATGCAGTAATAATAACTTGCTGTAGTAATAGCTAAGATCTGTAAGAATTATCATTATAACAGTAAATTATCAAAACATTAAGTACAACACTAGTAGTAGCTCTATATCTGTAAATGACTGTTCTTAATGGTCTCTTTTGAAGACAAGAGTTTGCAGGTGGTGACGTTCAGAAACCGTTAGGAGGTTGTTGAGTGCTCTAGTTGCTCTAGTTCACTGGCAGTTTAAAATCTAGATATGACTATGTTCATGCAAAATAAAGTGATGTTCATTTATAAACAATCATCAACTTTGTGCAGCATAGTGTTATGTTACTGCCTTCATATTTCTTCATATGTATCTATTTATTTATTTACTTATATATATTTACTATGTATGTGTGTATGTTTGTATATGTATCTATTTTTGCACCCCCTACTGATGGTACCTCAAGAGCCTGTAACAGTGAATTTCTCCATTGTGAGATTAATAAAGCTGTATCTTATCGTATATTTCATCGTCATGTCATTTTAATAGGAAGAAAAAGAAGAACAAGGAAATGAAGAGTTTGGAAAAGCAGGTCCTGACAACTGCAGCAGAAGAGGAAAAAAACAAGAAGGCTTATCTTGATAAAAGAACACCAGCTCAAATTGCCTTTGACAAAATCCAGGAGAAAAGAGTGAGTACCCTTTGTGTGTTTTTATACATTGTAATTAAACTTTGTCGGGAACCGGGCATCTTTAAGTGGGGTTTGAATGTTCCTCTCATGTCTGTGTGGGTTTCATCCAATAGTTTGGATACAAGGTCTTGTATTGTAGTTCTGGGGTAAATCTAAAAGCACTGCTCTAGGAGAGCACAATAAATGAGTGTTAAAATGAGAACTTGCAGCCTTACTGACACTTTGAAGTCCTGGCACCCTCATGCTCAGGAAAAGTTGTTGCTTTTGTAATGTGTAACTAATGCAATGAACAAGCTGGAATTTAATTGATTTTCCTTTCCTTTTCATTTTTATTAGCAAATCGAGCGAATTTTGAACAAAGCCTCCAAAACACACAAGCGCAGAGTTGAGGTAAGTGTGAGTTCTTACAGTCGATGTTGCTCTGTTATGTCCTGCCTCATGAAATTTGATGCAATTATGTAATCTTTTTATTTTCTAATTAGGTAACCTTTTAAACTTTCTTTATTTTGCAAATTCGATATCTCAAAACACTAAGTTTTTGTTTGTTTGTTTTTTTACACAATGGATCTCAATACGATTATTTGAGTATAATTTCTGTTGTTTTTTTTCTTCTTTCTCTCTCTAGGAGTTTAACAGACATCTGGACACACTGACAGAACATTATGATATTCCTAAAGTCAGTTGGACCAAATAACCCCAAACTCCTGTGGATCATGAGCAGAATGAGGATATTCAGCTGTTACGGAATGGACATTTTCATTTTAACATCCATTTAGATCACCTGATAAAGTTCAGTAGATTTACGAGTCTATAAATGCTAAAGAAACATGTTGATTTCTTTTCGTTTGTGTTTGCGAAGAAGGAAAGTAGAGTTGTGCTTTTTTGCAGCAAATGTATACTGTAAATAGATATTTCCGATGTACCTTTTTTTAAATTTTCTTTCAGAAGCTGGAATCTGATTTTTTTTTTCCTGTACAGTTTTATTGCACCTGCATGTGGTAATTGATGTTTGGTAAATGACGAGAAAAAAATCATTGATTTTTGCTTCTCTTCAGTGTACAGAAATGTATTAACCATAACTAATGACACCCGTGAGTTCATCCAGAATCATATTCTATGGCATTGTTATAAATGTTTATTATTTTATGAAACCCTTTGTTCATAAATTAAACTTTTCACTTTGCAGAAGTACTGGTGGTTTTGTCTTGTTTTATTTTGCACGTGTATGAGCTGCTAGTCTTATAAAGTACTCCGACACCTATTTTACATTACCAGTTTAATTTATTAAACACACATCTGTCTGATTATCATCTCTCATTCACTCAGAATACATTGACATTTTTTGATGGGCTCTTTACAGTACACTGCCAAAATCTTCAAGAAAGAACGCTTATTGCTTATTTTAAGTTTACGTATTTTACTTTTTGCATTGTATTGTATTACATTTTTAAAAATGAACTTTTAACATCCGATTACATATTGCTGCGATAATAAGTGATGTTAAATTTATTGGACAAAAAAGTCATTACTAAGTGGGAACATTTACATGTTATTACCTTTCTGTGGCATAATAAGGATATGTTTCAGGATGGGGCAGTGGTGGCCTGATGGTAAAGGTACTGGATTACTGATTCCAAGATTGGGGGGTTCAAGCCCCACTCAATGGGTTGTCACTGTCCCCCCAATTCAGTTCACTGGGTTCTCAAAGGTCAGCCATGTCTCTCACTGTATGGTGAGGAGTGTATAAAAGAACCATTGCTGACTTTCGTCAAGAGTAGGCGGCATAGTGTGTTTCTGCCCTGCGACGGCCTGGCGGGCTGTCCAGGGTGTACTCTGCCCTCGTATAGAGTCGGCTGAGATGGGCACCTGCCTCCCCATGACCCATAATAGGATTAAGTGGTTCAGAAAACAAATGTTTCAGGATGTGCTGTTAAGAATCACAAAGAATCCAGGGCAAGGTCCAGGAAGCATTGCTGCACTATTCAGGGAATGCTTCTCCTGGGAATCCCTTTCCTGTGCATTTTAGCGCTTTACCTGCTGTGACTCAGAAAGAGCTGTTCATAAAACTGAGTTAAATCAAGTGTGTCGGTAGCAATGGAAAAACACAAATGAGAAGGGCAGGGGATCCTCCAGGACCAGGGTTCAGGACACCTGATAAAATGAAAAAGATGATGAAATGGGGCAGCTGTAGCCTGAAGGTTCGAGAAGCGGTTTTGGGACGGAAAGGTTGCTGGTTCGGGAATCGAACCAGCAGGGAAAATGTGTGGTTGCTGCACCCTCCCTTCCTCCACATGAGTGGCTGAAGTGCCCTTCCGCAAGGCACCTAATCCCTAATGGGCGTGGCAACTTTCCTTGATGGGTTTAATACAGTACGTACTGTCGGTAATCCCCTCCCAGACACAGTTTAGGACTGAAGGGTGTCGTATCTGCTCGTGAACACCAGATGGCGATGTTGGATCTCATCTTAAAAATCAAATTCGGCTTTGCATCAGGATCAGTGTTCTTAAAATGCCTGCTTCATGCAAGTAGGTGTAATTATGAATGTTCAGTACAGTACTTACATGAAATGCCTACATCATGACATGTCACTTTGCCCTTGCACACTATAACAGCCATTGGATATGGTTAGAGTTGCAGTTAAGGATTAGGTTAAATTAACTGAGCAGGATAAGCTGTGAGGTTGTTGCTGACTATGTGCACCACTTTGTGATAGTTTCCCAATTCTATAAAGGATTCTTTCATATATTAAGCCACAATATCACAAAGAATCTCAAAGTGGTTACATGAACACAACACCGAATTAAAGGGGAATTAACCTCAAGCTATAAAAGTTTGCAGGCATCGTTTGACAATTCCTATCAAAACACTACGCTATACAGTGGTACCTTGATTTTCGAAATTAATCCGTTCCGAGGGCAAGCTCATAAGTCAAAATATTCGTTAGATAAAACAAAAATTCCCTTAAGAAATAAGAGAAAACCAATTAATCCATTCCAACCCCCTCGCAAACTCATAACCTGCCACAAACACGTATATTTGACCTAATATCATCATCATCATCATCTTCCGCTTGATCCAGAATTGGGTCGCAGGGGCATCAACCTAAGCAAAGAGGTCCAGACATCCCTCTCCCCCCGCCACTTCCTTCAGCTCTTCCAGGGGACACCGAGGCGTTCCCAGACAAGCTGAGAGACATAGTCCCTCCAGCGTGTTCTAGGTCGACCCTGGGGTCTCTTCCCGGTTGGACATGCTCGAAACATCACACCAGAGAGGCGTCCGGGAGGCATTCTGACTAGATGTCCGAGCCACCTCAACTGGTCCCTCTCAATGCGGAGGAGCAGCGGATCTACTCCGAGCTCTCCCCGGATGGTAGAACTTCTCACTTTATCTCTAAGGGAGAACCCCGCCACCCAGCGAAGGAACCTCATTTCAGCCGCTTGTAACCAAGATCTTGTTATTTCGGTCACTACGAGAGCTCATGACCATAGGTGAGGGTTGGAACATAGATCGACTGGTAAATTGAGAGCTGCCTTGCGGCTCAGCTCCTTCTTCATGACAATGGGCCGGTACAGGCTCCGTTTAACAGCAGAGGCTGCGGCGATCCATCTGTCAATATCCCGCTCCATCCTTCCGTCACTTGTGAACGAGACCCCAAGATATTTAAACTCATCCACTTGGGGCAGGACCTCATTCCCGACCCAGAGGGTGCATTCCACCCTTGTCCAACTGAGAACCATGGCCTCAGACTTGGAGGTGCTGATTTTCATCCCGGCCACTTCGCACTCAACTTCGAATCCCAAGCCCGGATAAATGCAGAGGGTTGCGTCAGGAAGGGCATCCGGCGTAAAAAACAAATAAAATATGCGAATCACAAGAAAGAATGTCATACCGGATCGATCGAGGCCCAGGTTAACAACGACCGCCATCAGTGCTGTTAACCAACAGGGTGCTGGTGGAAATTGGACGACTGTTGGTCGATGACGTCGAAGAAGGAGAGGCGGGAGGCGTGTTCGTAGGCAGAGAGAGAGAAGAGGAAAGGCGTGAGTCTAGGACTGAGAGTGGGAACTTTGAATGTTGGAACTCTGAAAGAAAAAGCTAGAGAGCTGGCTGACATTATGCAGAGGAGTAAGGTGGACATACTGTGTGTTCAGGAGACCAGGTGGAAAGGTAGCAAGTCTAGAAGCTTAGGATCAGGGTTTAAACTGTTTTATAATGGTGTGGATGGAAAGAGAAATGGAGTAGGAGTCATCTTGAAGGAGGAGTTTGTCAGGAATGTTCTAGAAGTGGAAAGAGTGTCAGACAGAGTGATGAGTCTCAAGTTAGAAATTGAAGGTGTGATGTTCAATGTTGTGAGTGTTTATGCCCCACAGACAGGATGTGAGCTAGAAGAGAAGGAGAGATTCTGGAGTGAGTTCGATGAAGTGATGCAGAGTACCCCCAGAGGTGAAAGAGTGGTCATTGGTGCAGACTTCAATGGACATGTTGGTGAAGGAAACAGAGGGGACGAGAAAGTGATGGGCAGGTTTGGTATCCAGGACAGGAACACAGAAGAACAGATGTTGGTAGATTTTGCAAAAAGGATGGAAATGGCTGTGGTGAATACTTTCTTCCAGAAGAGAGAGGAGCATCGGGTGACTTATAAAAGTGGAGGTAGGAGCACACAGGTAGACTACATCTTGTGTAGGTGATGTAATTTGAAGGAAGTCAGTGACTGCAAAGTAGTAGTGGGTGAGAGTGTTGCCAAACAGCACAGGATGGTGGTGTGCAGGATGACGCTGATGGTGAGGAAGGTGAAGAAGGCAAAGGCAGAGCAGAAGACAAAGTGGTGGAAGCTGAAAAAGGAAGAGTGCCATGTCTTCAAGGAGGAGTTGAAACAGGCTTTGGGTGGTCAGGAAGTGCTTCCAGATGACTGGACAACTACAGCTTATGTGATCAGGGAAACAGGTAGGAGAATACTTGGTGTGTCATCGGGAAGGAAAGTAGATAAGGAGACTTGGTGGTGGAATGAGGAAGTGCAGGAATGTGTACAAAGGAAGAGGTTAGCTAAGAAGAAGTGGGACATTGAGAGGACCGAAGAGAGTAAACAGTAGTACAGGGAGACACAGCGTAAAGCAAAGGTAGCAGTGTCAAAGGCCAAACAGAGGGCGTATGATGACTTATATGCTTAGTTGGAAAGTAAAGAGGGAGAAAATGATTTATACAGGTTGGCACAGCAGACAAATAGAGATAGGAAGGACGTGCAGCAAGTTAGATTGATAAAGGACAGAGAGGGAAATGTATTGACTGATGACAGAAGTGTGCTGGGAAGATGGAAAGAGTACTTTGAAGAGCTGATGAATGAGGAAAATGAGAGAGAAAATAAGAGCAGAAGAGGTGACCGTCGAGGACCAGGAAGTAGCAAAGATTAGTAAGGGTGAAGTGAGGAGGGCATTGAAGAGAATGAAGAATGAAAAGGCAGTTGGTCCTGATGACATACCAGGGGAGGTATGGAAGTGTCTAGGAGAGGTAGCAGTAGATTTTCTGACAAGAACATTCAACAAGGTCTTAGAGAGTGAGAGGATGCCAGAGGAATGGAGGAGAAGTGTGATTGTGCCCATTTTTAAGAACAAGGGAGACGTGCAGAGTTGTGGCAACTACAGTGGGATAAAGTTGATGAGCCATACGATGAAGTTATGGGAAAGAATAATAGAAGTTCGACGAAGGGCAGAGGTCAGCATTTGTGAACAACAGTTTGGTTTCATGCCAAGAAAGAGCACCACAGATGCAGTGTTTGCCTTGAGGATGTTCATAGAGAAGTACAGAGAAGGTCAGACGGAGCTGCATTGTGCCATTGTGGATCTGGAGAAAGCATATGACAGGGTGCAGAGAGAGGAACTGTGGTATTGTATGAGGAAGTCTGGAGTGGCAGAGAAATATGTTAGAGTGGTGCAGGACATGTATGAGAGATGTAAGGCAGTGGTGAGGTGTGAACCCGATCACTTCCGTTATCGGTTATGCGCAGTGCGCGTGCGCAATGATAAAGCTGCAAAACTGGTTTAACTATTTTTATTGTTAATGTCTGTACTTGAGTCTAGCGACAGAAGATATGGAACGGTTATAACTTAAAAAAAAAAAAAACTAAAAAAAAAAAATCTAAGTCGTTAAACTGTCCCGCTAAGCCTACGTAACCACGTAACTTCCGGTTGATATTTGTTAGGCGACTAATGACGTTGAATGCCGGCGACAAACTGAGAAGAAGACCGTCAGCAAGATGGCGGAGTACGCGTCTGTTCAGAAAAGTTCACTAAAACTTAAAAGTGTTGGAGATATTTCGGCTGGCAAAAAGTACGTATGTTATTGATTGTTATAATATTACGATTTAAGATTATTTGTTGCTGTTTAAATAAACGCGTTTGGCTTTATTGCTCGTGTGCTACTTGTCGAGGTGATTATCTTAGCTATCAACATAGCATAGTTTAGCTTAATCTAAACACTCATTAATTCGATGTAAAGTGCTTTAAATACGCTTTATAATGTATTTTACATTCAGCTTGTATATATTTTAAATAAAACGGTTGTAATTTTTTGCTGTGCTTGATTAACATGTTTGGTATGGGCTGTGGTGGTTTACTGTGTAAAACAATGGGATGTTAATCCGAAGTGCTGGGGTTCAGTCCCCACTGTCGTCACTGCTGGGCCTTTGAGCAAGGCCTTTAACTCTCAAGTGCTCAGTTGTGTGTGTTTTTTATATAAGTCAGAGCGTCTGCCAAATGCTGTAAATGTAGCCAGCACGAGTCTGTTTTTGTGGTTCCGGTTCTTTGTTCGGTGAAATCGGTAAAAATGCAATCTTCCAAATGCCATAACCAAGTGATCTTAACGTTCCTGTTAATGACGTGATGATTGAAAGGCTTTATCCGTTGAATTGATTCCGATCTTCCTATACAGTAACAACTTACTGTAGTAATAGCTAAGATCTATAATAATTATTATACATTAAGTACAACAAATACAGCAGCTCTATGATATCTGTGAATTACTTTTCTTAATGGTCTCTTTTTTGACCTTTTGAAGACAAAAGAATTGGCAGGTGATGTTCAGAAACTGTTGGGTGTTCTTCAAACTTCAAGAGGTTGTCGAGAATAACTGCTCTAGTTGCTACAGTGTAAACTATAAAATATTTAAAATTTTCACTGAAAGTTTAAAATCTCGATGACTATGTTCATGTAAAATAAAGTTATGTTCATTTATAAACAATCATCAACTTTGTGCAGCATAGTGTTATGTTACTGACTTCATATTTCATCGTCATTTTAATAGGAAGAAAAAGAAGAACAAGGAAATGAAGAGTTTGGAAAAGCAGGTCCTGACAACTGCAGCAGAAGAGGAAAAAAACAAGAAGGCTTATCTTGATAAAAGAACACCAGCTCAAATTGCCTTTGACAAAATCCAGGAGAAAAGAGTGAGTACCCTTTGTGTGTTTTTATACATTGTAATTAAACTTTGTCGGGAACCGGGCATCTTTAAGTGGGGTTTGAATGTTCCTCTCATGTCTGTGTGGGTTTCATCCAATAGTTTGGATACAAGGTCTTGTATTGTAGTTCTGGGGTAAATCTAAAAGCACTGCTCTAGGAGAGCACAATAAATGAGTGTTAAAATGAGAACTTGCAGCCTTACTGACACTTTGAAGTCCTGGCACCCTCATGCTCAGGAAAAGTTGTTGCTTTTGTAATGTGTAACTAATGCAATGAACAAGCTGGAATTTAATTGATTTTCCTTTCCTTTTCATTTTTATTAGCAAATCGAGCGAATTTTGAACAAAGCCTCCAAAACACACAAGCGCAGAGTTGAGGTAAGTGTGAGTTCTTACAGTCGATGTTGCTCTGTTATGTCCTGCCTCATGAAATTTGATGCAATTATGTAATCTTTTTATTTTCTAATTAGGTAACCTTTTAAACTTTCTTTATTTTGCATATTCGATATCTCAAAACACTAAGTTTTTGTTTGTTTGTTTTTTTACACAATGGATCTCAATACGATTATTTGAGTATAATTTCTGTTTTTTTTTTTCTTCTTTCTCTCTCTAGGAGTTTAACAGACATCTGGACACACTGACAGAACATTATGATATTCCTAAAGTCAGTTGGACCAAATAACCCCAAACTCCTGTGGATCATGAGCAGAATGAGGATATTCAGCTGTTACGGAATGGACATTTTCATTTTAACATCCATTTAGATCACCTGATAAAGTTCAGTAGATTTACGAGTCTATAAATGCTAAAGAAACATGTTGATTTCTTTTCGTTTGTGTTTGCGAAGAAGGAAAGTAGAGTTGTGCTTTTTTGCAGCAAATGTATACTGTAAATAGATATTTCCGATGTACCTTTTTTTAAATTTTCTTTCAGAAGCTGGAATCTGATTTTTTTTTTCCTGTACAGTTTTATTGCACCTGCATGTGGTAATTGATGTTTGGTAAATGACGAGAAAAAAATCATTGATTTTTGCTTCTCTTCAGTGTACAGAAATGTATTAACCATAACTAATGACACCCGTGAGTTCATCCAGAATCATATTCTATGGCATTGTTATAAATGTTTATTATTTTATGAAACCCTTTGTTCATAAATTAAACTTTTCACTTTGCAGAAGTACTGGTGGTTTTGTCTTGTTTTATTTTGCACGTGTATGAGCTGCTAGTCTTATAAAGTACTCCGACACCTATTTTACATTACCAGTTTAATTTATTAAACACACATCTGTCTGATTATCATCTCTCATTCACTCAGAATACATTATCAAGCCCCACTCAATGGGTTGTCACTGCCCCCCCAGTGCAGTTCACTGGGTTATCAAAGGCCGGCCATGTCTCTCACTGTATGGTGAGGAGTACTGTATATAAAAGAACCATTGCTGACTTTCGTCAAGAGTAGGCTGCATAGTGTGTTTCTGTGCTGCGATGGTCTGGCGGGCTGTCCAGGGTTTACTCTGCCCTCATCTAGAGTCGGCTGAGATAGGCACCAGCCTCCCCTTGACCCTAATTAGGATTAAGTGGTTCTGAAAATGAATAAATGTTTCAGGATGTGCTGTTAAGAATCCAGGGCAAGGTCCAGGAAGCATTGCTGCACTATTCAGGGAATGCTTCTCCTGGGAATCCCTTTCCTGTGCATTTTAGCGCTTTACCTGCTTTGAGTCAGAAAGAGCTGTTCATAAAACAATGAGTTAAATCAAGTGTGTCGGTAGCAATGGAAAAACACAAATGAGGAGGGCAGGGGATCCTCCAGGACCAGGGTTCAGGACACCTGATAAAATGAAAAAGATGATGAAATGGGGCAGCTGTAGCCTGAAGGTTCGAGAAGCGGTTTTGGGACGGAAAGGTTGCTGGTTCGGGAATCGAACCAGCAGGGAAAATGTGTGGTTGCTGCACCCTCCCTTCCTCCACATGAGTGGCTGAAGTGCCCTTCCGCAAGGCACCTAATGGGCGTGGCAACCCACCTTTATGGGTTTAAAACAGTACGTACTGTCGGTAATCCCCTCCCAGACACAGTTTAGGACTGAAGGGTGTCGTATCTGCTCGTGAACACCAGATGGCGATGTTGGATCTCATCTTAAAAATCAAATTCGGCTTTGCATCAGGATCAGTGTTCTTAAAATGCCTGCTTCATGCAAGTAGGTGTAATTATGAATGTTCAGTACAGTACTTACATGAAATGCCTACAACATGACATGTCACTTTGCCCTTGCACACTATGACAGCCATTGGATATGGTTAGAGTTGCAGTTAAGGATTAGGTTAAATTAACTGGGCAGGATAAGCTGTGAGGTTGTTGCTGACTATGTGCACCACTTTGTGATAGTTTCCCAATTCTATAAAGGATTCTTTCATATATTAAGCCACAATATCACAAAGAATCTCAAAGTGGTTACATGAACATAACACCGAATTAAAGGGGAATTAACCTCAAGCTATAAAAGTTTGCAGGCATCGTTTGACAATTCCTATCAAAACACTACGCTATACAGTGGTACCTTGATTTTCGAAATTAATCCGTTCCGAGGGCAAGCTCATAAGTCAAAATATTCGTTAGATAAAACAAAAATTCCCTTAAGAAATAAGAGAAAACCAATTAATCCGTTCCAACCCCCTCGCAAACTCATAACCTGCCACAAACACATATATTTGACCTAATATCATCATCATCATCATCTTCCGCTTGATCCAGAATTGGGTCGCAGGGGCATCAACCTAAGCAAAGAGGTCCAGACATCCCTCTTCCCCCGCCACTTCCTTCAGCTCTTCCGGGGGGATACCGAGGCATTCCTAGACAAGCCGAGAGACATAGTCCCTCCAGCGTGTTCTAGGTCGACCCCGGGGTCTCTTCCCGGTTGGACATGCCCGAAACACCACGCCACGGAGGCGTTCGGGAGGCATTCTAACCAGATGCCCGAGCCACCTCAACTGGTCCCTCTCAATGCGGAGGAGCAGCGGATCTACTCCGAGCTCTCCCCCGATGGTAGAGATTCTCACTTTATCTTTAAGGGAGAGCCCCACCACCCGGCGAAGGAATCTCATTTCAGCCTTGCGGCTCAGCTCCTTCTTCACTACAACGCACTCCGTTTAACAGCAGAGGCTGCAGCGATCCTTCTGTCATTCTCCCACTCCATCCTTCCCTCACTCATGAACAAGACCCCAAGATATTTAAACTCCTACACTACACGCAGGACCTCATTCCCGACCCAGAGGGTTCATTCCACCCTTGTCTGACTGAGAACCATGGCCTCAGACTTGGAGGTGCTGATTTTCATCCCGGCCACTTTGCACTCAACTTCGAATCGCTCCAATGAGAGCTGTGGGTCTCGGCTTGATGAAGCCAAGAGGACATCATCATCTGTAAAAAACAGAGACGAGATCCGATGGCCACCAAACCAGAACCCCTCAACGCCTCGGCTGCGCCTAGAAATTCAGTCCATAACAATTATGAACAGAATCGATGACAAAGGACAGCCTTGGTGGACTCCAACCCTCACTGGAAACGAATTTGAACTGTTGTTACCAATACGGTCCAAACTCTGGCGCCGGTGATACAGTGATCGAATGGCCTGTAGCAGCGGGTCCGGAACGCCATACTCCCAGAGCATGCCCCACAAGATCGTCCGAGGGACACGGTTGAAAGACTTCTCCAAATCCACAAAACATATGTGGACAGATTGGGCAAACTCCCATGCCCCCCTCCAAGATCCTGTGGAGCGTATAGAGTTGGTCAAGAGTGCTACGGCCAGGATGAAAACCACATTGTTCCTCCTGGATCCGAGGTTCGACTATATATTAAAGATAAATATGTAAAAACAATAAATATTTCTTCATAAAAAAAATAATAATAATAATTCATAATAAATAACAATAAAACAAGAATAAACAATATGCCAGCTCACCCTTTCGATCATTGACTGCACGAAGATGTCACGTGGGTAGGCAGGAGGTGGTGCATAACAAAGAAGGCGGAGAATTTTGTGCATGTGCACGCTACAAATGCCAACGAGGAAAGGCTTGTGGTGAGCTCCCACAAGGCCAGTGCTTCTGAAATAGTGAGTGTGTGTGTGTGTGTGTGTGTGTGTGGGGGGGGTGCTGGTGGGCGCGTATGACCGTGGGGAACATGCTTTTTTGCCCTACTCTACTACAATTACTTGTAAATGCGCATCCTCTACAGTAGGTAGCAGTGGCGCTCTCATTGTGCTCTTTATTGTGTCGGGAAAAAGCACCATAGGGAACAGTGAGAGCGCCAATGCCACCTACTGTAGAGGATGCTCAATTATACTTTCCTCGGAGGCATTCTTGCGCAAATTTCATAATATTTATTGTTTTTACATGCTTATCTTTAATATATTAGGTCAAATATACTTGTTTGTGGCATGTTATATGAGTTTGGGATGGGGTTGGGACAAATTAATTGGTTTTCTGTTATTTCCTATGGAAATGTGTGTGTGTGTGTGTGTGTGTGTGTGGGGGGGGTTCTTCTTCCTATAGGGGTCATCACAGAAGATTATTGAGAAGCACTGCACAAGGCATTTTCGGAGAATACACGCTGAAGAATATTAGGCTAATCAGCCAGAAAAGCCATTTCTCCAGCAGAACATCAAAAATTTACTCGATGGTTAGGGCAGATTTTTGGTGGAATCGAAGCTCATGTCACAGAAAATTCGTTAGTAAAGACACTCATAAGTCATGGTACCACTGTATAAGCTGTTGTTTTTTGGAGAAAAAGAGTATTTAATAGAGTAATAAATCCTTACACAGGTGGTACAATTGTACTAATAAAAGTGGGACGTTCCAAAGATGGAAAAAGCTCTAAACAAGGAAGTCCTTTGCATTTAAATGTACTGTGCTGTATAACATTTGTTCATATGTAGCAGACACTGTCTAATATATGGAATTGTGGTGTAGTATATGTGCAGATGTGCCTAGCGTCATTTTATTCAGAAGTCCACTAATTAATGTGTGATTTGTTAGTTTAATATCTGTATAGCGTTATTTTTGCCGTTACCTTGCCTTATATGAATTGGTGCATCATATATATATATATATATATATATATATATATATATAAATCAGGTCCTAATCTTGTGATTTCAAACACTTGTGAGAGTGAAACAGACTACAAATGGAGACTCTTTAAAACAGGCCAATGCAAGCTATTGTACACAATTAAGTGGATTGCAACTTTGAAAACCTAAATATAAAAAATAACCAATGATGGAGATATACATATTTTCAGTGTAACAGGAAAGTTTGGGAGTCTTTCCTTTTTATTTTGCTTTAAGTAGTGAGAAGCTGAAACTCTCAAAATTTGAACCCATTAAAGGTCTTTTAAGATGTTTTTAAAAGGAAATTCACAACATGAATGTGCTGCTAAAATCCGTAAGAGTTGTGATGCAGCCTTTCAGCACTATGTGGGATCACTGCCAGGAAAACTGGTGCTGTTGTATGAGCAAAGGAGTATTAGAATGGTGGTCCTGATACCTTGATGGTGAGTGCATATACATACAGCCTACGTTAATACCCCTGAGTTGTTTTAAACTTCCAGGTCAGTGAGAGTATGTTTGAGTCTGAACACTACATACTTCAGAGCAAGATGGCTCAGATTTCCAGATGGTTCAATTTTCAGGCTTGGGCATTTCTGTGTGGGGTTTGCATGCTCTCCTCATGCTTCTTTGGGTTTCCTTCAGGTACTCTGGTTTCCAAAACATGCACAGTAGGCTAATTGAGTGTTCCAAATAACCCCTAGGTGTGAGGGTGAGCGTGAATGATTGTCTCAATGTTGGCCCTATAATGAAAAAGCCTAGTGGGCTGTCCCGGGTGTACTCCACCTTTGCCCAAAGTCGGCTGAGATGGGTGCCAGCCGCCTCATGACCCTAATTAGGATAAGCAGCTTAGAAAATGAATGAATGAATGAGCCCAAGCAGGGCATGACCCCAGCACAGTGATTTAATGAGTCCTCTGAAAGTTTGAGAAGCTGCTCATGATCATTCACCAGGTACTCATCTCTTGTGTCTTTAGAAAGGTGAAGTCGTCCCATATTGCAGTGGACCTGACCTGAGTGATATCCAAAAATGTGTGTTCCTTTAATTACAGCTTGGTTGTAAATTATTTTAAAGCATTTTGTCTGCTGAGAACTAAGTCAGGCTCTGACAAGATGGTTGTTTTTGCCATATGGTTTTAATAAAGAAAATGATTTTGAGATGTTATCTGAGTTGTTGAATTACTTTTTCATACATATTTGCATTATCTTAGAGAGTTACAACACAAATCACAATTTAGGCTTTTGAAAAAAGAGCCCAGTGTTAAGGTCTGTATTGAAAATCAAAGCAGTATGAAAATGATCAAAGGATCTGAGAGCTGTCATTTAGCTATATTTCTATTTTTAAAATATAAATTAATTAAAGTCCAGACATACTTTAATTCTACAACAATACTTTCCAGAGATCCCCCTGGACATTTCCATATTACGACCTAGAGCCTACATAATCATCAAGAATCGTTGACGTGGAGAAAATCTACATAACTACAAGAATATAGCCCGGTGTGTTTGATATACAAAAAATAAAATGTTTGATTATTTGCTGTTGTAATAATGTTCTATGGATATTTATGTCTTTTTGGCACCTTTCTGAATTCACACGTGGTACAGTACCGGTAGTTTGTACTCTTGCCTCACACTGAAAATGTTGTGAGGTCAAACCTCATGACAGACTGAGGTCTTTCCGTGTGGAGTTTGCATGTTCTCCTGGTACAGGTGATTTCATCAGTGTTTTTTCCTCCCAGACCATCGTCCACGTGTAAGTGTTTGGATGTGTTGCATTCCACGGCGACACAGCTCCCTCATCCTCAACACATCTCCTCACAGCTCAGTGAAAAATGTACACAAATCTGGACTAAAATATAACTTGTGACATTGACAAATATATTGAAAATGCCATGATAAATACATCCTGTAATCAAAGCTAAGAACAGTCCAACAAATATTTGAACATGCAATCACTTTTGGCTGGCAAAGTACTCTTTCCATATCTGTTCAAAGCGGAGCCCCATTGATAACAAAAAGTTTCTTACCATCAATTTGCTTTTGGAACATCAACAAAAGCCTGTAGTGTTCATCTGTCTGTCTCTCCAGAACTGTGGCCATACATACCCTGTAATAAATAATATTTTATGTTGGTATATAACCATTATATGTATATTGTATAATATGATTAACATGATAATAGTAATAATAATAATAATAATAATAATAATAAGGGCCTGATGATGTATGCCTCCGCGTGGGGGCCTGGATAGGGGATTTTCCCTGAACTAAACGTACATCACCCAGTTAGGGCTGACACCCCCACCCCCCCGAAGCTGGTTTACTACTGGGTTACTGAACGAAAAAAAAAAATTATTCTTTCACTTCTGCAGCCCAGTCAGCCTCCCTCCGGTAATCAAACCTGCCAAATTGGAAATGGGACTTGCCCGTCCACGAATATCCTGAACGAACCATCTAAAATGCACACTACTTGAGTGTGCAAAGGCGACTGGTTAGCCTGAAAATACATGTATCAATGGCAAGTCGCTAAAGCAACATTGGGACAATGCCAACCCTTTATATGCTTACCTGACCCAACAAAATTTGCGAGATCAACTCTGGCGATTAAAGATCTACATGTGCCGTGATGCAGATGATAATCTGCCTGCAAGTGGTCAGATACCTTCTCAAGAAGCCAACATTCGGATAGAGGCAGACCCTAAATTGCAGATGAATGCCCGTGTCCTTCTCTTCTCTCTTCCCAATGAAGTTAGCCCACCTGACGGCAACAATGAAAATTCCCCTGGCTTTCCACTTTCTGATTTGACCAATGATTTTTCCACATATTCAGTTCATGATGATCATATTTCTGTTTTGTTTAACCATTACTCGAGCCGAGTACAAATCTAGTCTAAAAAAGATCTGGAGTTCGGAGCTAAATGCTAGAAACAAGGTCAAAGCCACAAATACTTACGCAGTGCCTGTCCTTTCTTACTCTTTTGGTGTTGTTGATTGGACAAAGGACGACATCATGGTTCTTGATCGCCTTACAAGAAGGATCATGTCTGACAACCAAGCTCATCAACCTCGTTACTCTATCAATCATTTATATTTATCAATCATTTCGGAGGGACGAGGATTGATCAATATGGGGGCACTTCATGATCATATTTTATTGTATACTTTTGTACATATTTATTTATTTGATGATCCTCTTGTGAAGCATATAAAGACTCACGATGAAAGCAAGGACTTCCATAGTTATCTTAAACGCACCATGGCTGCTGGACAGAATCTCAATGTCAATGTTGATTTTGTCGATGGCGAAGTACTGCTGGATGGTACATCTGTGTGTGTAAACCAGGTGAAGTCTTTCATAAAATCTGCTCAGAGTTGTCATTTCAAGGAAAAAACTGTCTGGAAAACCACTACATCGTGTTTATTTGCAGTGTGTTGGGCAGAACAGTAATCCTTTGGAACCCTTTGCCTGGATGAAGTCGGCTAGTCTGAAAAGTGAAACTGAGGGCTATTATCTCCAGAAAGTTCTTGGTGGGTTTGACTAGGCAGTGCTTCCTGGGAGAAGTCCCATTCGCTGTCTGGGCTGCGTATGGAGAGAGTGAGGGCCTTGAGATGATGATGAGCCTGACTGTGCCAGGATCACCCGATCCCTCTCTGCTGCATATAAATCTTTACTGTAAATAATAATAAGATTAACATATTAATATGATTAACATGAGAGCACCACAGATGCAGTGTTTGCTTTGAGGATGTTAATAGAGAAGTACAGAGAAGGCCAGAGGGAGCTGCATTGTGCCTTTGTGGATCTGGCGAAAGCATATGACAGAGTGCCGAGAGAGGAACTGTGGTATTGCATGAGGAAGTCTGGAGTAGCAGAGAAGTATGTTAGAGTGGTGCAAGACATGTATGAGCGATGTAAGACAGTGGAGAAGTGTGCTGTCAATGTGACAGAAGAGTTCAAGGTGGAGGTGGGACTGCATCAAGGGTCAGCTCTGAGTCCCTTCTTGTTTGGACAGGCTGATAGACGAGGTTAGACAAGAATCTGCATGAACTATGATGTTTGCAGGTGACACTGTGATCTGTAGTGAAAGCAGAGAACAAGTGCAGGAAAATTTAGAAAGGTGGAGGTATGCCCTGGAAATAAGAGGAATGAAGGTTAGCCTCAGTAAAACAGAATACATGTGTGTGAACGACAAGGACCCAGGAGGAACGGTGAGGTTACAGGGGGCAGAGATAAAGAAGGTGGAGGATTTTAAGTACTTCGGCGCAACAGTCCAGAGCAATGGAGAGTGTGGAAAAGAGGTGAAGAAGCGTATGCAGGCAGGTTGGAATGGGTTGAGAAAAGTGTCCACTGTGATAGGAATGTATCGGCAAGAATGAAAGGAAAAGTGTACAAGACGGTGTTGAGACCAGCGATGTTGTATGGTTTAGAAACAGTGGCACTGAGGAAAAGACAGGAGGCAGAGCTGGAAGTAGCAGAGATGAAAATGTTGACGTTCTCTTTGAGAGTAACGAGGATGGATAGAATCAGGAATGAGTACATCAGAGGGACAGCACATGTAAGAGGTTTTGGAGACAAAGTCAGAGAGGCTAGATTGAGATGGTTTGGACATGTACAGAGGAGGGATAGTGAGTATATTGGCAGTGACAACCTTGTGGAGAGTGGGACTCGAACCCCCAACCTTAGGATCAGCAATCCAGCACCCTTTACCACCAGGCCACCACTGCCTGGAGTAGCACAATATTTCTCATTATTATTACACTAAATCATGTGATATATTAAACCCCTTGACATGTTTCTATAGGAACTTTGAGTTGTTAAATCATGAACATTGTGGTATATAAGAATTAATTTACTATTACCAGTACATTTCCTGTCAAGCTTCACTCTCTTGTGCCCCTTTTCTCCGCAATAAAGCTCCAGACATCCATCTTAAACATGACGCCTGACCTCCCACGAACCAGGATGTATCATTGCGCTTGCAGGCCTCTAATCAGCAGCTCTGAGCCACACACATAAAACAAATTTTGCAATTGCAATCACAGAACAGCAGCTTGAGAAAAACAGGGTTTTGTCTACATCAGAGTATACCATTCATGGGTAAGATTCTTCTCATATCTGTTTCTGTGATGTGGCATCCTGATAAAACTCACCATGTTGACTATTACCAGATCAGATAATAACAGGAGGAACATCGAGACCTGCGTGGGTGCAACCAAGTGCTAGACAAAAGTATTTCAACAAAGGAAAAATATAAATATGGATAGATTGTCTGCAATCTAATTCACACAATTTTCAACAGCCACAAAACAAAGTTACTCAGCCAAGCCATTGCTTTCTTTAATTTTCCACTGGAGATTTTTAAAAATTTTGATATACTGTATTAATCTTATGAAGAAAATTATTTCCTCTGTATTTAACCCATCCAAAGTGAGCGCGCGCGCACACACACACACACACACACACACACACTTGGAGCAGTGGGCTACCACACCCATTGGGGGTTATGTACCTTGCTCAAGGGCACAGCCATTTATGTGGAGGAAGGGAAGGTGCCGCTGACTCCCCCAACCGCCACACGTTTTTCCTGCTGGTTCTGGAATCGAACCAGTAACCTTTCAATCCCAAACCCGCTTCTCTAACCATTAGTCTATGCCCCCCAAAAAAAAAAATAAAAAAAAATCATGATTAATGTAATATAAGATTCAAGGTTAATGTAACTATCAAGTGATAGAACTTTAAGTCACCAAAAATTTTCCTTGTGCAATTTTTTTGCTTTAATATGATGTAACTTGTTAACATGTATAAAGTGTTTTTCTTCTAAAAAATTACATGGCTGCCCTGCGATGGCTTGGTGAGCTGTCCAGGGTGTACACTGTGTTGGAAGCCAGCCTCCCTCTAACCCTAATTAGGATTAAACAGTTCAGAAAGTGGATGGATGAATGAAGTTGCAAGGCTCTATTCAAAAAAGTCCACAAGATGAGCATTTTCGAGAATATTTCTGTCCAAATTTAAAGTAAAATAATTTAACCTGCAGAAAAACTAAATAGGAAATTTCAAAAATATTTGTACCCTGTACAACAGTGAAGTAGACTTTAATATTTTCGATAAATAAAACAATTTATCCCGTTGTACAATGTTACTGATCAGCAGTCTCGCATACCTCACTTTTCCCTCCCGAGCAATTTGAAATGATTTCATTCTCAAGTTTCCAGCTTTTAGAGTTAGAAGTGATACAGGGAAAATTAAGTCCCCAAAATGGATTATTTGGAACTGGGATTTTTTTTTTTAGTGTTGATTACATGAAATACGTACATTTATAGGTAGGCCTGCAGGCTTGCATATACTTTGAGTGTGTGTGTGCATATGTGTGTGGTATGAGGCGAGACTATCATTATTCATTCCCTACATTAGCCATGTAGCTGCAACACTGGAGGTGGGGGGTGTCACATGCTCAACATGCCTTGACTGTGTATATTTGATTATTTAGTATAAGTAAGAAATTGTAAATGTATACAGTGATCCCTCGTTACTTCGTGCTTCAGTTTCTGCGACTTCAGTGCATCGTGGGTTTTTAAAAAATATTCATCGAAAAATAAGGAAATTAAAGAAGAACAGGGGAAAAAGTTAAGGAAAATGCAACAAAACAAGGCCATTGTTATGCAAAAAAAAACAAAACCCAAACAAACAACCCCCCCCCCCCACAACCAAACAAAACTACTTACATTTTTATGTGAAGTGTGCATCTGTGTGTGTGTGTCTGTATGCATGTGTATTTATATTTTATTTACATCTTATACATTATTTTTGAATGTTTATTGATTATTATTTTAAGCATGTATCTATACGTCAGTCAAGGGGGGTCGATCCTACTTCGCGGAAATTGGTGGTCGCGGGAGATCTTGGTCCCCATTAACCACGGAAGTGAGGGATCCCAGTATTTAATTTTACCTGCACTTAAATAAATTGAGATGAAGGCATAACACTGATCAACTACGAGGCTCACATTATACATGGAAAGAAAAAGTGTGTTCTACACACGTGCGTCTTATTAGTGCCTGCTGATAAAACTAATTTGTGTGGAATTCCCCCCACGTGATAAATATTGATTTAACAGACCAGACAGGAAGTCCTAATAAAATCCGGACATTATTTATGACACTTTGGTTGACACTGACCCTGTACGATGGCTGGAGACGGCAGGTTCAAATTACAAATTAGTCCAGAGGAGTTTAGCTTTGGAAGAGGAAAGAAAACATTCTGAAGATGTAAAGTAGACGTCTACTCACACATTCACACACATTCACACACATTCACACACACACACACACACACACACACACACACACACACACACACACACACACACACACACACACACACACACATTTTTGTTATCTCTAACAGGGAGCATGAAATCAAGAGAACAATAGAGGGAAACTGAGAAAGTGCAGAGCAACACTGAGTGATCCGGTGTCAACCTGTCCCTGTGAAGGGAAGGGCTGTGGAGCCTCCTGCCAACGACTCTGACCTGTACAGCGCTGGGTCAGGGATCACAAGGTCAGCCAGTGACAAATGTGCATCACGCATATCACCCCCTTCACTCTGTTTGTGTTTCGGTTCAACACCAGTGGGTCTTTCTCTGCCAAAATATTTGACAAATTGCCCTTTACAAACAGACATTACATAAACCAAAAACCATATAATACGTTGTACAAGGAACGACAAGAAATGATAATATTCAACTGTAAATATCTAAACAAATATTTTCCCTTAAAATTTAGTTTGTAAATCAATACTTATATGCAATTAGTTTGGATTTTTTTTTTTTAGTTTTACAATATTATGGGGCAGTGGAGGCCTAGTGGTATAGGGCGCTGGATCGCTGATCCTAAGGTGGGGAGTTCGAGTCCCACTCTCCACAAGGTTGTCACTGTGCCCCTAATGCATCTAACTGGGTTATCAAAGGCCGGCCAAGTCTCTCACTGCCTATGGTGTGAGGTTCATGTAAAAGAACCATTGCTGACTATTAACAAGAGCAAGCTGCAAAGCCGTCAGTGTGTTTCCGCCCTGCAATGGCTTGATGAGCTGTCCAGGGTGTACTCTGCCCTCGCCCGAAGTCGGCTGGGATGGGCAACAGCCTCCCCGCGACCCTAATTAGGATTAAGCGTTACAGAAAATGAACAATGAACTGTAATTATGAAGCTAATGTTCCTAGCGAGGTTGCCTGGTGGCATAGTGCCATAGTAGCATGTCCACCACACAGCATGAATGCATGGGTTTGATTCCCAGCTCGGGGGGTTTCTGTGTGAAGTTTGCATGTTCTCTTCTCACTCATATGTGAATTCAACCATTTTGTAGACAATGTAATAGAAATTAATTTTTACAAATTGGGCTAGTTTATTACCAAACTAGATATCGAATCGAGCTAATTCGCAGGATGATGTGGAGGCTTTTTTAATTTGCATATTTTTTCATAGCTATAAAATGTCACATTTACAAATGTTTCCTGGATATTTCAGTCATTGTTCAGACATTATTAGCAGTTACTGAATCCTGAATTACAATATTTAGGATGGCATATTTTTAGAAATGTGTATGTTGAATTATCCAGAAACAGCATCTAATGAACGTCTACCAAATTGATTTTCTATTAGTTTTGTGCATTGGGTTTTTTTCCCTTTGCTTCAGCAATGTTAACCTCGAGCCAGTCTTTAGTAATGTTGTGTCTTGCTGACAGAAATGTCTTTAATTACTGCTCGTTATTCATCAAGGAACAGGAACATAAACAACATCTATTTATCAAACTCAGCTGGAAATCATAACAGTGTTAATCACCATCTACAATGCACACATAAAGATCAGGAGGAGAAATCCATTACATGTGCTCAGATGTGTTTGACATATTTACCCACAGTGCAGGAAGGGGAGCACTTTGATGATGCCACTGTCAGTTGAGTATGTATATGCATTTAGGTCGGATCTCCTATCAGGAGGACTGCGGTTTGTAACTGCTGTGGGATCTCTGTAATCTCAGGCTCCATTTATATAGTGATCTTATGGTCTCAACCGAGGTAGTGATTATGCTAATTTAGAAAATATAAAAAAACAGCTTGATTTGCATAAAATGCATCAAATACAATTATAAGTGTGTGTGTGTGTGTGTGTGTGTGTGTGTGTGTGTGTGTGTAAAATGGATCACTAATTCACCTCTCTTGGTGTGTATGATGAGTGGTGGGGGTGGTGGTGGTGGTGGGGTGTCTGTACTTTTGAAACTAGACAAATTATAGCCCTTCCATGGACATCTAGTTAAAGTGAACAGACTATCAATTACTCACACACACACAAGCTTTAAGGTTTAATCTCCTCTCTTTTTCTCTTTTAATGTGCCTGTCTAAGAGCTCCCTGACAGCTCCCACCAGAAGCCTTGTACGCGTTTGATGCTTCGGAGGATGGTCATTTTAGTGAATCCTTCAGCACACCGGAAACAGCTATTTAGATCCATTGTCTAGACTAGAGACTTACTGGAGCATGACAAAAATGTTAGCGTGAGGTTTTTTTTTTTTAAATGTGACATACATCTGCCACATGCTGGTGTGTGAAACAACAGATAACATAGAAAGCAAAAGCAAAAATTAAACAGCATCAAGTACTAATAACAACAGCGCATTATCAGAACTTAGCCTGCAGGAAAATGTCTCCATCCTGATTGTTCAGATAATTTTCTACAATGCCAACTCTAGCAAATCACATACACTGGGGGCAGCCATTGCCTAATGATTAGAAAAGCAGCTTTGGGACCTAAAGGTCACTGGTTCGATTCCAGTATGCAGGGGGAGTGAGGTGTACCTTCCCTACCTCCACATTAATGGAAGTTCCCTAGAGCAAGGCATCTGACCCCAAACTTCTCTCTCTCTCTGTTTGTGAGCTCACATTAGATTGGTTAAATATAGTGGCAATACTGTAAATTCCTTTTTGTTATTAATACAGTATAATCACAAAAATGTGGTAGTTTCTGAATAATAATAATAATAATAATAATAATAATAATAATAATAATATCGAGGGCAGTGGTGGTCCGGTGGTAAGGTGCTGGATTACCGATCCCAGGGTTGGGGGTTCAAGCCCTACTGTCAACGGTTCTCATTGCTGCCGTCCCAGTGCAGCTAACTGGGCTACCAAAGGCTGGCCATGTCTCTCAATGTCTATGGTGAGAGGTGTAAAAGAACCATTGCTAACATTTGACAAGAGTAGGCTGCATAGCCGTCAGTGTGTTTCTGCCCTGCAATGGCCTGGTGAGCTGTTCTGGACCCTTGCCAGAGTCAGGTGAGATGGGCACCAGCTGCCCCATGACCCTAATTAGGATTAAGTGGCTCAGAAATTGAATGAGTGAATGAATAATGATAATAATAATACTATCTCTCCGTATATAAATGAGTTGATGTTGAGCACTGTGCGGTGATAAGAATATCACCAGCAATAAAGTGATGTGACATTAAATAAAACAACTTATTGAGGAATTGTATTAGTTTTCATCCATCTATTGTTATGTTGATTGATCCGCAATGTCTTCAGAATGATGTGTGACATATAATGTGTCTAAAGTTTGCTTCTTTGGCTTAGTACTGGAGCGGCGACAATCTAGACAATATTCTCGACTACATAATCTCTTTTGGAAATTTCATAAAATAGCAGGAATAGTTTGTACTTACACACAGCAATAGATTCCTAATCAGATTGTTGTACTGTGACTAACTATAAAGCCTTAAATACCTTGCACCAGTGCTGAAACACTGTCCTATTGCTTATATAACCACAAATATTGGTCACCTCAATTTAACCAGATGGAGGTAACATTTTTTTTGATGTACTGTATATGTGGAGGCTCAAAGAACTCGAACATCTCAGAGAAAATCTCCCAGACTCACGGTGAGCTGTTTGCATGTCTGATACAGGTATTACGACTGTTTGAGCTGAACACTGTCTTGCTGACATTTCTGCAGCCTATTATGGTTTTATCTAATCTCTGTGGCTCACTGTGGTATGTGTGGTGTTCATGGTTTGGGTGGCTACACACACAAAAAAACAAATGAGCATGTGTTTTTCAGAAGGTGTTGGCAAACTTATCCCTACAATTATTTCCGGAAAACAGAATATGTGAAATTAATAATATAATGCAATTAATAAATGTGAAAATGCATCACAAACAAAACTGAATCAATCTGGACTTATGCACTGTGAAGGAGACTTGTTTATCAGATGCTTGACATTTCTGTTTACATTTATGGGATGAGACTTCAGGTCAAATAATGTGATTGGACTGGATGAAAAGTCAAACAGTGTACAGAAACAGAAATATTTCTTTAGTTTTGTCCCACCACCATACAGCTAAAGTAAAGGATAGACACAGTGATATACAACCTATATCAAAAGGTTTATTTCAGAATCAAAACACAGTACTTTATTTACCTGGAGGAAATTGTGCACTATTGTGTACCAGTACTGTTTATACACCAGCCCGATGAATCCATAATCACAGTCCAAATACACAAACAGGAAACAAACTGATGGTTGACAGATAGGCCACACAAGCAAAACTAAACTCATGGTCGGATATCAGGCACAAGGCAGGCGATATCACAAACTAGGCATGAGAGTAAGAACAAGCAGCAAAACAATTCAGTCACAGGAAATATTAACACACAAGTGAAAGGCTCGGCTATACAGATCACGAGGACACAGTATTCTAATGCTTTGTGACATGGAATGGTTCGTATGTGTATTTATTGTCGGTCTTCCACCTTAGAAACCTTTACGTGTTATGAACTCATGATCGGGAGGTTTTGTGTTCAAATCCCAGTTAGACCCCCACTGTGCTAAGACGCCTGGGCAAGATCTTAACCACAAGTGTGCCTCTGTTCACCCAGCAGTATAAATGGGTACCAGTAAAAATATACTGGGAAGGTAACCTGTAATGGACTAGCGTCCCATCCAGGAGGAGTTGAACTCCTAGTCGCTTCGAGCTACGGGAACCGAGGATAAGCATCGGTCCAATGAGCCACCATGGCTCGGGTGTAAAAAGCCAAACGGACTTTGCCTTTTACCTTACAGTTATTGAAGAATGCAAACATATCACCGTTGGAATCTTTTCTATGCTGTCTGACAATTATGACTTTACCAGTGAGAAAAAGAAGTGGATATTTTAGAAGGCCGTGGCTGCCTGAACTGCACCGTAAGGTTTTTTGCTATTCGTACGGCAATCCTTTGGCGCATGTGCATTGACGCGCCATCTACTGGAAATGAAGTTAATCATTCTGCTGTATGTTTAGCAGATCTCAGTCACGTGGTCAAAATGGCGACGGAACAACATGCGTTCCATGTCGGGGACAAATTTTCATCATTAGAAGAGCTTGAAAAACGCATTCAGTTGTTCCAACAGCATCACTACATTCAATTGTACAAAAGAAGGGCACGTACAATCAAAAACACTATCAAACGATCAGCGAAACAGGCTAAGCGGGTATTCAATCCCACTATAAAGTTTGTTGAAATAGAATTGCACTGCCTCAATGGGGTAAAACGTTCAAATCCGTCTCAACAGGATTACGCTCGCAGAAAAGTTGTCCTTTCGAAGGCTTCCATAAAGTTAAGCGTACGGCATATGCTTTGGCGTATGGATATCCCACTGGTTACACATACATTTTCCCAGGATTATTTCTAGTATGTAAAATGGTGCTGTACGACTAGCAAAAAAAGATATTCAGTACAATTGAATGCAGTGATGCTGTTAGAACAACTGAATGCGTTTTTCAAGCTCTTCTAAATGATGAAAATTTATCCCTGACATGGAACGCATGTTCTTCCGTCGCCATTTTGACCATGTGACTGACGTCAGCTCACGCATGTGTGAAATCTTGTTTTTCGAGATGCCGTACGAATAGCAAAACCTCGTAGGAATACGGTGCTGTACGGGTAGTCACTTCGTTTTTAAAAATAGGGTTAAAGTGTACAGTACTGTATTGCCCTTTTGCAGGTGCAGGTTATAGCATTCTATCTCAATAGTGGATCAATGTATGATGTACTAAATCTACTTCATCTCATCTCCCTGCTGTTGATTATTGCCCTTAAACAGCAAACTCCAACTATAAAATAATCGAAAAGTTGAGTATTAAAATAAAATTAAATAAAGGAAATATTGAAATAACCTTTTCCTAATTTCACTAAGCATCACTAAAAAACAACAACAATATGAAATGCTGATAAACATGAACACTTGAATTCCTTCTTTCAGTAAATGTCAGTAAATATATAAGATCCTCATAATGTTTCAGTAATGCTACCAGAAAACAACTAATAAATGTCCTTGAATGTATGTTTTATTTTCAGTGCCTCTGACATAATCCTGACGCTGAGGTTGACAAATTAATCCTTGTAGGTACATAAACAGCATGATAGAGGGCGCTGTTCTCTTCTATGCACCCTCATGAGGTACAACATGTTCCTCCTGGTTATGAATCAAACAAATAGAGTGTAATTGGATCTCTTGGTAAACAATCTATTATTATGGTAGCATCTTAAACTCCAGATTTAAATCCCTTGCCTTATATATTTGTTCACATTTATACAAATAATCTCACTGAGGTTAATTAAAGTTTTTTAAAATAATCTCTCTCTCTTTCTACAGTAGGCCCTTGACTATTCGCGGTTTTGCACCCACAGATTGAGTATTCGCTGACTGCAGACCAACCGGCACGTGATTCAAATTCAGCCAGTGGCTGCCCTCCTTTCTCCTGATTGGTTGAGCTCATGTCCCACCCCTTTTTCCTCATTCGTGCACAAGTTGTCAATGAGCCTCTTTTTTGTGTGTTTTAATGACCAGTTAAGCTCTATGATACCACTCAAACGCTATGCGTCTTCCCTGGCTAAGCGATAGAAAACTCTGGATGTCTCTTCTGAAGAAATAAGACTTTCTCCTGAGAAATGACGGTTTTCTCTGAACTGTTGTATTAAAATCTTTTTCAATTATTATTCCAGTACAGTACCTAAGTTCATGTTTATGCGCGAGATTTTATGTTCTGTAGCAAGTTTAACAAACGATACCAAAAGGATAAACTTTATTACAGTACTCTTCATGTCCTTTTACATTGAAGTTGGAGTGACGTCTCCAAGATGGCGCTGCCCAGAGGGCTACGTCGCAGAGTTCTCAGAGTCAAATTGTTTCTTTGTTCGTTTTATTTGTTGTTTTGTTTGTTCATGGTTTGCACTATGCTCGTCTACGACCGGTCGACTGTACTGCAACGATAAAATCGGAGTATCTTCGGGCGTGTATAACTAAGCACAGCTAACATGCTATTAGCAGAGCTAGCATGCTATTAGCAGAGCTAGCATGCTATTGTTCGTTTTATTTGTTGTTTTGTTTGTTCATCTTATCGGGTGTAACCTCCTCGAGCCATGTTTCACAGAAACACAGTCCTGTAGATCCCTCTGCGCTGCAATCTGAGCATGAAGCTCGTCCATCTTGTTTCGCAGGGACTGAACATTTTAAAGCAGTATGGCTGGAAGTGCTAACCAAGCGCCGGAGAATCTGAGAACTCCACCTGGGCTTAATGATAGTATAGCATATTATAGCATAGCAGCTCACGATAGGAGTTGTTGCGTGCTTCGGTGCCCGAAGCTGAAGCTGTAGTAGGGTCGACCGATCATAGACGAGCATAGTGCAAAACATGAACAAACAAATAAAACAAATTAAAAAGAACAAAAACAATTTGACTCTGAGAACTCCGCGACGTTGCCCTCTAGGCAGCGCCATCTTGGACACGTCGCACCAAGACGTCACTCCAAGTTCAACGTAAAAGGACATGAAGCGTAATAAAGTTTATCCTTTTGGTATCGTTTGTTAAACATGCTACAGAACATAAAATCTCACGCACAAACATTCTCAGAATTAACTGAGGTACTGTACTGGAATAATAATTGAAAAAGACTTTAAAACGAGTGCTTTACTACAGTATATACTGTATAATGTTTATATATTTTATTACTAAATATCACAATACAAAATTGAAAAGTTTTTCTTAATCATTACTATATTTTACTACATTAATACTGTATTAATGAGTAAGACTGTCTATAGAAAGTGTTTAAGAAGCATATTTTAGCGCATGTAATAGATACATAGTGTTTTACTGCCGGCTGCTCATTCGCGCATGTGACGTCATACATGGGGTTTTACTTCTGCATACAGAACTAGCAGATTATCTCGATACGCGGGAAGGCCCGGAACCGTACCCCCGCGAATGTCAAGGGACTACTATATATATATATATATATATATATATATATATATATATATATATATATATATATATATATGAGATCCCAAAGTTGGGGATTCAAGTGCCACTGTCAACGGTTGTCACTGCTGTCTCCTCAGTGCAGGTAAGTGGATTATCAAAGGCCGGCCATATCTCTCACTGTCTATAATGAGAGCATGTTTAAAAAAAAAAAAAAAAAAAACACAACTTTGTTGACTTTTGTCAAGAGCAGGCTGCAATAGCCATCAGTGTTCTGGCTTGCCGAGCTGTGCAGGATGTACTCTGTCCTAGCCCAGAGTCAGTCAAAATGGGTGCCAGCCTCCCCATGACCCTAATTAGGATTAAGCTGTTTAGAAAATGAATGAATGAATGAACACACACACACTCACACACACACACACACACATATATATATATATATATATATATATATATATATATATATATATATATATATATATATATATATTATCTCATTTGATTCTGGATGAATTGACACTGTGGATCTGATGTCATGGAAGAGCTGGGAGGTGCCTGCACTCACAATTACCCCATAAATCAACCTCCAATCTATATTAATTCTTTATGCTGCCTCAACTGAATCAGTCTCATTGCCAGGTAGTGTTTTTCTCTGCTGTCACGCACTGTGTGAACTTTTTCTTTACTCACAGAGAAGCAGTTGTTTAAATAGTCTGCAACATTTAATACTAAATTGACCAAAGTTGCACAAACATGTCTATGTATTTTAAGCTTGGAATCTGAACCATGTCAAGACCAAGCTTAAAGATGCCCAGAAGATTAATGAGTTGATGCTAATGTGTGTCCTGTTGATTGGTTTGTTTCTGTTCCAAAGACTGATGATCTGATGGCATGCAGAGATAGTAGATATAAATCTCGGTCTGTTGAGCGTCAAATCGAAAAGGTCACCATCGAAAGTGATGAGACACGATATCTAACCAGGTATGAATCCTGAAATGCCTGCACAACAAGAAGCCTGACTCTGATGTGCTGTAATTAGCAAAGCTGTACCTCAGTGCATGTGGTTTGATCCTGCACAGAATGCCTGGGGGAAGGAAGGCATGTCAGGTACACTTTGTTCATGTTTTTTGGCAGCATTGCTTCACAACTGTTGTACTCTGAGGGAAATCCTTGCGTGTGAGCACACCTGAGCATGTGACATTCATTGTCTTTCCTTCTTAAGATCAGCTAAGGACACCAATCTCACGATTGATATCTCACGGGATATATCTACATCACCTATGTTCCTACTGATTGTTCCTACCCTTGATGATATCAGTCACAACATCTAAATTTCACCAAATCATGAGGCACTTCTGTAAATTATCCATCTTATAGAAAAAACATTACCTTGAAAACTTTGATTTAAACACCTGAGCTTAAATAAAACCACATATAATGAAACATCCTTTAACTGGGGAAAAAGGAGGATATAAATTGCTCACTTAAAGGTAAGTCCAGAAGCTCAGGATAATTACAGATAATTTATGCACGAACCCAAAGTGCCTAGAGCCAGAGGCTACAGAGGAATGCTCATGCATGCACTCACACACGTGCAGTACGCTGCGGGTAAAGAATGCACTGAGACTCCTGGAGAGTACAACTGCTTTTTTTCATGCTAGCAAGACCAACTGTAAGGCTCTTGTTTGTGAATTATTTTTGTCTTTTTTGCTATCGCTCTCATGAGACATGGAGACATTGGTCACAGGCGTGTACAAATTTAATTCTATCGGGTCAGGAGGAATTAACATATCAAGAGTGGTCCTCTATAAAACCATCATCATCTTCTTCCGCTTAGTCCAGGGTCGGGTCGCGGGGGCAGCAACCTTAGCAAAGAGGTCCAGACATCCCTCTCCCGAGCTACTTCCTCCAACTCTCCCGGGGGGACACCGAGGCGGTCCCAGACAAGCCGAGAGACATAGTCCCTCCAGCGTGTTCTAGGTCGACCCCGGGGTCTCTTCCCGGTTGGACATGCCCGAAACACCACACCAGGGAGGCGTCCGGGGGGCATTCTGACCAGATGCCCGAGCCACCTCAACTGGCCCCTCTCAATGCGGAGGAGCAGCGGATCTCCTCCGAGCTCTCCCCGGATGGCGGAGCTTCTCACCCTATCTCTAAGGGAGAACCCCGCCACCCGGCGAAGGAAGCTCATTTCAGCCGCTTGTATCCGTGATCTTGTTCTTTCGGTCATTACCCAAAGCTCGTGACCATAGGTGAGGGTTGGAACGTAGATCGACTGGTAAATTGAGAGCTTCGCCTTGCGGCTCAGCTCCTTTTTCACCACAACGGACCGGTACAGGCACCGCTTAACAGCGGAGGCTGCAGCGATCCGTCTGTCGATCTCTCGCTCCATCCTTCCCTCACTCGTAAACAAGACCCCAAGATACTTAAACTCCTCCACTTGGGGCAGGACCTCATTCCCGACCCGGAGGGTGCATTCCACCATTGTCCGACTGAGAACCATGGCCTCGGACTTGGAGGTACTGATCTTCATCCCGGCTGCTTCGCACTCAGCTGCGAATCGCTCCAATGAGAGCTGGAGGGCCCGACTTGATGAAGCCAAAGGACAACATCATCCGCAAAAAGCAGAGACGATATCCGATGGCCACCAAACCAGAACCCCTCATCGCCTCGACTGCGCCTAGAAATTCTGTCCATAAAAATTATGAACAGAATCGGTGACAAAGGACAGCCTTGGCGGACTCCAACTCCCACTGGAAACGAATCCGACCTGCTGTTACCAATACGGACCAAACTCTGGCTCCGGTGATACAGCGACCGAATAGCTCGTAGCAACGGATCCGAACGCCAGCATTCTCGGAGCACGCCCCACAAGATCTTTCGAGGGACACGGTCGAAAGCCTTCTCCAAATCCACAAAGCACATGTGGACAGATTGGGCAAACTCCCATTCCCCCTCCAGAATCCTGTGGAGCGTATAGAGTTGGTCAAGAGTGCTGCGGCCAGGACGAAAACCACATTGTTCCTCCTGAATCCGAGGTTCGACTATCGGTCGGATCCTCCTCTCCAGTACCCCTGCATAGACTTTCCCAGGTAGGCTGAGGAGTGTAATTCCCCGATAATTGGAACACACCCTCCGGTCCCCCTTCTTAAAAATTGGGACCACCACCCCAGTTTGCCAATCCAGAGGTACAGCCCCCGATGACCACGCGATGTTGCAGAGACGTGTCAACCAAGACAGTCCTACAACATCCAGAGCCCTGAGATATTCGGGCGGATCTCGCCCAACCCCGGAGCTCGACCACCGAGGAGCTTTTGACAACCTCAGTGACCTCCACTCCAGTGATGGGCGGACCCTCACCCGAACCCCCAGGGTCTTCCTCTTCCACGGAGGGCGTGTTGGTGGGATTGAGAAGGTCCTCAAAGTATTCCCTCCACCTCTCAACAACATCCCCAGTCAAGGTAAGCAGCTCCCCACCTCCACCGTAAACAGTGTTTGTGAAGAACTGCTTCCCCCTCCTGAGGCGTCGGATGGTGGCCCAGAACCTTTTTGAGGCCAACCGATAATCACTCTCCAGGCCCTCACCGAACTCCTCCCACGCCCGAGATTTTGCATCTGCGACAGCCTCGGCTGCAGCACGTTTGGCCTGCCGGTACCCGTTTGCTGCCTCAGGAGTCCCACAGGCTAATAAAACCCGATAGGCCTCCTTCTTCAGCTGGACGGCCCCCTTCACCGCAGGTGTCCACCACCGGGTTCGGGGATTGCCGCCACGACAAGCGCCTCTATAAAACCATGTAACGTAATTATTTATGTGTTTGTGAAGTTTTGGCTTTGTTAGTTTGTGCTTTAACCAATCAGAGATTCTTATTCATGCCAGTGATAAGTTTAATCATGTCAACAATGTGATTATCTGTTCAGTTCAATTTCTGTAATCGCTTAATCCTAATTAGGGTCGCAGGGAGGCTGGCACCCATCTCAGCCAACTCTGGGTGAGGGCAGAGTACACCCTGGATAACTCGCCAAGCCATCGCAGAGCGGAAAAACGCTGATGGCTTTGCAGCTACTCTTGTCGAAGGTCAGCAATGGTTCTTTGACATGTCTCACACCATAGACAGTGAGAGACATGACCGGCCTTTGATAACCCAGTTAGCTGCACTGGGGGGGAACATTGACAACCTTGTGGAGAGTGGGACTCGAACTTCCAACCTTTGGATCAGCGATCCAGCGCCCTATACCACTACACCACCACTGCCCTGTGTTTATCTGCTCATTTGTTATTTAGTACTGTTCATCAGTTCAGTTCATTTTCTGTAACTGCTTTATCCTAATTAGGGTCACGGGGAGGCTGGTGCCCATCCCAGCCAACTCCGGGCGAGGGCAGAGTACACCCTGGACAGCACGCCAGGCCATCGCAGGGCGGAAACACGCCGACGGCTTTGCAGCTACTCTTTACAAAAGCCAGCAAAGGTTCTTTTGTATGAACTTCACACCATACACCGTGGAAGACATGGCCGGCCTTTGATAGCCCAGTTAGCTGCACTGGGGGGACAGTGACAACCTTGTGGAGAGCGGGACTCGACCCCCAACCTTAGGATCAGCGATCCAGTGCCCCTATTTAGTGTTGTATTTTTATTAATCATGTGAGACCCGAGTGGTTGCATGCCACTATAATGTGGGTTAGGGTGACACTATTATTGCTAATGCAGTTACAGAAGGTTTGATAAACTCAATCAGTCATTTTCTGAACTGCTTAATCCTAATTAGAGTCCTGGTGAAGCTGGTGCCCATCTCAGCCAACTCTGGGCAAGGGAAGGGTACACCCTGGACAGCTCACCAGGCAATAACAGTGTTTGATAAACTCCTAAAATGAAAACAAAAATTTATTCACATTTTCCAAATATTTTCAAGGTAAGGTAAGGTAAAGTCTGTTGGGCTTTTTATACCCATGCCTAGTGGCTCATCGGACCGGTGCTTATCCCGGGATTCTGTAGCGTGAAGCGACTAGGAGTACAACTCCTCCTGGATGGGACGCTAGTCCATCGCAGGTTACCTTCCCAGTATCTTTTTACTGGTATCCATTTATACCTCTGGCTGAACAGAGGCACACTTGTGGTTAAGACCTTTTTGCCCAAGGGTCTTAGCACAGTGGGGGTCTCACTGGGATTTGAACTCACAACCTTCCGATCATGTGCCCAGCACCCTAACCACTACACCACCGGCCCCGCTAAATATCTTTTGATAGGCTGGTGTTAAGAGAGTATTGAAGCTCCTTTAAGGGCTGAATAGCTTCCAATTGCGTTCATATTACCATCAACTTCAGACCTGAAGAAAAGAAATAAGTCTTCCCTGTTCCACTGCAAGACTATCACTGGACCAAAAGCAGTAAAGGCTAACACTCGGTTTTCTTTTCACCATCTCCCATTTGTTGAATGCTGTATTCACTTGCATCACCCGTCTTATTCGCTTAATTGTCCATCTACCGAGTTCATGTTCTGTGTTCCCATTCACGTGTAACATTGCTTTACTTGACAATAAGTTCTGAACAAGTCTAAGCAGTGGTGTATCATAATCCAAATCAGTGATACATCACAGTCAATTAATATCAACTCAGTGACGTGGCAGCTCATTGGATTTCCTGTGGCGGGCACGTGCAGTTACCGGATGGGAAACGGGACAGCCATCCAAGTCGTGTTTCATACCTATGGTGCTTCATGCAGGATCTATTCTTTTCATGAGAAATCCAGTGTAAAAGTGGAGACTTTGATTCAGATATTAGACACAAATTCCCAGAATGCAATACAATGAAATGATGTTGCATTAGTGTGAAATTTAAAGCTTTGGAAGCCGATCTGTTTGAGTAGAATCTACAGATGAAGAGTTGAGAGAGCGAGATAGACAACATACCACTGCATCACACTTTTAGATGGAAATAGAACAAGTACAGTGGTACCTCACCTTACGAAAGTCTCACCAAACGAAAAATTCAGGTTACGAAAAGCATTTTCCTAAATTTTTTGTCTCAGGATACGAAACAAGTTCACGTTATGAAAGCGCCATCTTAAAAATTCAACTGCGCCATTCAAACAATGCACAAGCTGCTCCCACTGGCTAACAACTGAGCTGTTGTTCATGTCGCCTTCACTTGAGCACAATCTTGCACAGGTCCACCTGACGCCATCTTAGACATGGATCCCATTGCCTAGGATGAATGACGCATCTACCTCCCATTGCCTATTATAGAGCTGAATCCACCATGATGCTTTTCATGTAAAGGACAGAGTTATTGTTGTTTTATGCTTTATTTCTTGACGCAGGCTTTTAACCTTCCATAAACATTTGTAAGATTATAACTCTGCTAAGAAGACATGGTCAACACGCACGCGCGCGCGCGCACACACACACACACACACACACACACACACACGCGTGATTTCCAGTGTGAGTGAGAAGAAGAAACGGGCTCGAGTGATATCACAAAGGAATTTGACCAAACCTGTCTATCATCGGTACGATATTGAAGCAGAAGGTCTTAAAAGGTATGCTTTTATAATTTTTAATGGGTTTAGGGGGTAGTATTGGGAGCCTTGGAACGAATCACACGTTTTACATGTAAAATGCGGTTCAATTTACGAAAAATGCAGGTTACGAAAAAGGCTCTGGAACGGATTAATTTCGTAAGGTAAGGTACCACTGTACTAAATCCCACTGCAAGACTATCACCGGGCACTTAAATGGCATTGTGGATAATACAGGGAACCATTTCCAAAATGAAAACAGACAAGGCAGTCAACAAAAGAAGTTTAAAACTTTAAATCTAAACTTGTTAAATAAATATTTGGCGGCACCGAAGAACACATTTTAATTATAAAGGTCCACTGTACATTCAACCTCAATATTTCATGTACATTCTTGCATTATTATCGGTCTGAATGGATTCATCGTTGATGTTATGAGTCCAGTCATGCGTGTCCACAAAAATCAGAACCATCTAGATCTGCATTCTTAAAATGACATCACGTATATGTACAGTCCGTCATAAGCTGTTCCATTACTGCATTTTTATTTTTGTACAAAAGACAACTCATATATTAATGGGTTCAGATTCCAAGCATGAATAAGTAAATTAAAATGAAAACTCTGAATACATGAAAACTTCCATGGATCTTGAACAGCTCATTAATTTCATGTTACCTGTCCGATTTCATCACCACATATCATATTACCACATACCCGGAGCTGAAAATCATTATAAAGAAACGTTGATTGGAAATATAAGCCAGTTGAGATCCGATTGCACTTCTGGTTTGAAGATGTCACTTTCATTTTATCTGCTTTGTATTATAGTCTCATTTTGTCTCAATAGGTTCTTACGCTCAGAATGAGAAACTGCATGTACTGCATAATGCAGACAAATGCAATCCTGTATCATTACTGTTCAGCCTGTTTTGATGTGATCACATTTCAAGCTTGACACTTTTTAGACTTGCATATCATTTCGACTCTTTTGGAAAGCAAATGTATAAAATCAGACATAAGATTCTCTATTCCAAGTGTGAAATCAAAATAAATGTTGTGAAATATGTTATTCTGTAACCGCTGAATCCTAATTAGGGTCTCGGGGAGGCTGGCGCCCATCCCAGCTGACTCCAAGCGAGGGAAGAGTACACCCTGGACAGCTCGCCAGGCCATCGCAGGGCAGAAACACGCTGATGGCTTTGCAGTCGACTTTTGTCGAAGGTCAGCAATGGTTCTTTTACATGAACCTCTCACCATAGACAGTGAGAAACATGGTCGGCCTTTGATAACCCAGTTATCTGCACTGGGGGTACAGTGACAACCTTATGGAGAGTGGGACTCGAACCCCCAACCTTAGGATCAGTGATCCAGTGCCTTATACCAAGGGTCCCAAATTTCCGGTCCATGGACCGGTACCAGTCCGTTGATCATCTGATACCGGTCCGCAAACAAAATTTTTCATGGTACAATTTATAACTTTTTTTTTATTAGAGCTTCCGGATCTTATTTTGAAAAACTACTGTTTTTTGACATCGCCACAGAAGCACTGAAAGCCCTTCTTCTGTTTCCAACCACATATCTTCATGAGGCGGGGCTCTCTGCAGTGACGGCCGCCAAAACAAGACTACAGAGTAGACACTAACCGGTCCGTGAAAACATTTTCATATATAAAACTGGTCCCTGGTGCAAAAAAGATTGGAGACCACTGCCCTATGCCACCACTGCCCTTGAAATATGTGAAATGAGCTTATTTCTTTTATTGTAATCTCATACATAATAGGAAACATAGACACATATGACTTCATTAAAGATTCTTTCAGTTGATGTCATTTTTGTCGTGTTGGTGTTAAGAAACTGCATTATTGATTAATTTTTTAAGCCGCTTAATCCTAATTAGCGTTCTGGGGAGTCTGACACATCTCAACCGACTCTGGTCAAGAGCGGAGTATAGACCATTGCAGAGCCAGCACACATACCACCATTCACTCCAACTGGAACAGCGAATTAGCCTACTGTTCAAGTTTTTGAACTCGCCTCACAGCAAAAGGTCCTGGGTTCGAGTTCCGTGCTTGTGGTGTTTTTGTGTGGAATTTGCATATTCTTCCCACGCTTGCTTGGGTTTCCTCAGGTACTCCGGTTTACTCCCACAGTCCAAAAACATGCACGGAAGGCTGATTTGGAACCACCAATCAGCTTTCAAACTTTGACTTAGGACATAAAAAATTTAATTGTCTAGGTATCTATTGTAAAAATGTACCGTTTTATAATTTTAGGTTTCACATAACATTTTTTTAATACTCAACTAACAAAATTGTTGCTTCATGCTAATATCAGTCTTTGTCTCATCTGTCCCTACATCACCATATGCGCCTCCTGAAAGACCTCCTTCCTCGAACCACAGAAAAAAACTTCTGCGCTACAGTAATGCACCATGCAGCGGTTTTTAGCCTTAACATCTTTAAGGGGAGTAAAAATAAACTCTGGTGAGGCATATGGTTTTCATCTGGGAGTGTGAGAGGAGGGGATGAGCAGAAAAAAGCCCTCATTGTGTCCCATTTATACTTAGTCATAATGATTAAGACCGAGCCGGTATGAAATTTATAGGTGAGACTGTTCAAATAAGAGAGTACACTGTATAGATGAAAATAGCCAGGGAGGTGGTGGAGAAGGGCCTTTATGGTGGGAAAATACAAGTTAAAAATAAACTACATATCCCACATGGGGGCCTATAAAGATAGAACATTGAGAACCGAGGACAGACCAACGTGATGACTAAGGCGGTGACTAGTTAACCGCTAAAAACAGGTAAGCGTATAAATACTTTAATAATTAATTTATGGTTGTAAGCATTATATATACACACACACACACACACAGGGATCCCTCACTTTCCGCGGTTAACGGGAACTGAGACCCCCCGTAACCGCCGATTTTCACAAAATAGGATTGACCCCCCCCTGCCTGACGTATACGTACATATATGTGTGTGTGTGTATAATATCAATAAATACATATTCAACGCTATAAACGGTTATCATAACAATTAAACATTCAAACATAATGCATGAGATGTAAATAAAATATAAATACACACAGATGCGCACCTCACATAAAAATGTAAGTAGTTTTGTTGGGTTGTTTTTTGTTTTGGTTTTTTTTTTTTTGCATAATTGGCCATGTTTTGCGACATGTTCTTTAACTTTTTTCCCGATTTTTCCTTAATTTCCATATTTTTTATTTTTCGATAAATAATTTTGACAAACCTGCAAACCTGAAACTGAAGCACGAAGTAGTGAGGGATCACTAATATATATATATATATATATATATATATATCTTCTTTTCCTTTCGGCTTTTTCCCTTTCTCGGGAGTCGCCACAGCACACCACGGTCTGATCTGCACATTTGGCTTGGCAGAGGTTTTTACGTTGGATGCCCTTCCTGTCCCAACCGTTTAGCAAGGGACAGAAACACGCTGACGGCTTTGCAGCCTACTCTTTACGAAAGTCAGCAATGGTTCTTTTACATGCCTCTCACCATAGACAGTGAGAGACATGGCCCGCCTTTCATAACCCAGTTAGCTGCACTGGGGGGGACAGTGACAATATTGTGGGGACTCGAACCCCCAACCTTAGGATCAGTGATCCTGCGCCCTATCCACTAGACCAGTGTTTCCCAACCCCTGTTCCGCGGCACATGAGTGTGCCGTGAGAAATCATCAGGTGTGCCGCGGAAGATTAACCAATTTCACTTAGTGTGTAACAGTAACAGTGCTGTTCTGCTAGAGGGCAGTATCATTTTTGTTCCGTGGTGTGCCTCGTGATTTTTCTAATGTAAAAGGTGTGCCTTGGCTCAAAAAGGTTGGGAAACACTGCACTAGACCACCACTGCCCCTATATATATATATATATATATATATATATATATATATATATATATATATATATATATACACAGTGGGGTCAATAAGTATTGCGCAACGTAAAAATGTGCAAGTTCACCCATTTAAAAATACAACAGAGGTTTGTAATTTCATAGGTACACATCAAGCTTGAGTGACAGAATGTAAAAAAAAATTCAGGAAATCACATTGTATGATTTTTAAACAATTTATTTGTGAAAATGGGAGGTCAATAAGTATTGGGCAGCCAGCAAAAGTTACTTTTAATACTTTGTAATGTAGCTTTGGTTGGCAATGACAGAGGTCAAACGGTTCCTGTAGTTCTTGACCAGGTCTACACACACTTTAGTTGGTATTTTGTCCCACTCCTCTGCACTGATCTTCTCTAGAGCTGTGATGTTTGAGGTCTGTCGCTTGGCAACTCGAAGTTTTAACTCCCTCCACAGGTTTTCGATTGGGTTGAGGTCTGGAGACTGGCTAGGCCACTCCAGAACCTTGATATGCTTTTTACGGAGCCACTCCTTGGTTTTCTTGGCTGTGTGCTTTGGATGGTTATCATGCTGGAAGACCCAGCCATGTTTCATCTTTAATGCTCTGACCGAGGAAAGGAGGTTTTTACCCAAAATGTCACAATACATGGCCCCATTCATGTTGCCATTGATACGGTGCAGTCTTCCTGTCCCTTTTGCAGAAAAGCATCCCCAAAGCATGATGTGTCCACCCCCATGCTTCACAGTAGGTATGATGTTCTTGGGATGCAACTCGGCATTCTTCTTTCTCCAAACATGGCGAGGGCTGTTTAAACCAAAAAGTTCAATTTTGGTCTCATCTGACCACATCACATTCTCCCAATCCTCCTCTGGATCGTCCAGATGGTCTTTAGCATATTTCAGACGGGCCTTTACATGTTTTTTGTTGAGTAGGGGAACCTTTCGGGCAATGCAGGATTTCATCTCATGATGACGTAGTGTGTTAGTTATTGTCATCTTTGTGACGGTGGTTCCTGCCATCTTCAAATCATTGACCAGTTCCTGCCGTGTAGTTCTGGGCTGATTACTCACTGTTCTCAGGATCCTTTGAACCCCATGAGGTGAGATCTTGCATGGCGCGCCACTCCTAGGGAGGTTGTCAGTGATGTTATACTTCTTCCATTTTCTAATAATGTTTCAAACTGTTGATCTTTTCTCACAAAGTTGTTTACCAATTGCAGTTTGACTCATCCCAGCTTTGTGCAGTTGTACAATTTTATCTCTGGTGTCTTTGGGAAGCTCTCTGGTCTTGGTCATGGTGAAGACTGCAGTCTGACAGTTTGAAGGTGTGTGCAGGTTTGAAGGTGTCTCTTATGCATCTAATCAGTTCAAACAGGTGTCATTCATACTGTTAACGAGTGGGGGCCGAAATAATGTTTGTTTTCTAGCTGCCCAATACTTATTGGCCTCCCATTTTCACAAATAAATTGTTTAAAAATCATACAATGTGATTTCCTGGATTTTTTTTGACATATATATATATATATATATATATATACATATACATACTAGTCCTTCTAAAAAAAATTAGCATATTGTGATAAAGTTCATTATTTTCTGTAAATTAAAAATGAAACTTTCATATATTTTAGATTCATTGCACACCAACTGAAATATTTCAGGTCTTTTATTGTTTTAATACTGATGATTTTGGCATACAGCTCATGAAAACCCAAAATCCCCATCTCAAAAAATTAGCATATTTTATCCGACCAATAAAAAAAAAGTGTTTTTAATACAAAAAAAGTCAACCGTCAAATAAATATGTTCAGTTATGCACTCAATACTTGGTTGGGAATCCTTTTGCAGAAATGACTGCTTCAGTGCGGCGTGGCATGGGGAGGCAATCAGCCTGTGGCACTGCTGAGGTGTTATGGAGGCCCAGGATGCTTCGATAGCGGCCTTAAGCTCATCCACAGTGTTGGGTCTGGTGTCTCTCAACTTTCTCTTCACAATATCCCACAGATTCTCTATGGGGTTCAGGTCAGGAGAGTTGGCAGGCCAATTGAGCACAGTAATACCATGGTCAGTAAACCATTTCCCAGTGGTTTTGGCACTGTGAGCAGGTGCCAGGTCGTGCTGAAAAATGAAATCTTCATCTCCATAAAGCTTTTCAGCAGATAGAAGCACGAAGTGCTCCAAAATCTCCTGATAGCGAGCTGCATTGACCCTGTCCTTGATAAAACACAGTGGACCAACACCAGCAGCTGACATGACACCCCAGAGCCTCACTGACTGGATACTTGGCACTGGACTTCAGGCATTTTGGCATTTCCTTCTCCCTAGTCATCCTCTGGCACCTTGATTTCCGAATGACATGCAAAATTTGCTTTCATCCAAAAAAAGTACTTTGGGCCACTGAGCAACAGTCCAGTGCTGCTTCTCTGTAGCCCAGGTCAGGCGCTTCTGCCGCTGTTTCTGGTTCAAAAGTGGCTTGACCTGGGGAATGCGGCACCTGTAGCCCAGTCCACTGCTTCCACAGGTCCCCCAAGGTCTGGAATCGGCCCTTCTCCACAATCTTCCTCAGGGTCCGGTCACCTCTTCTGGTTGTGCAGTGTTTTCTGCCACACTTTTTCCGTCCCACAGACGTCCCACTGAGGTGTCTTGATACAGCACTCTGGGAACAGTCTATTCGCTCAGAGATTTCTTTCTGTGTCTTACCCTCTTGCTTGAGGGTGTCAATGATGTCCTTCTGGACAGCAGTCAGGTCGTCAGTCTTACCCACGATTGCGGTTTTGAGTAATGAACCAGGCTGGGAGTTTTTAAAAGCCTCAGGAATCTTTTGCAGGTGTTTAGAGTTAATTGGTTGATTCAGATGATTAGCTTAATAGTTCGTTTAGACTACCTGAGCATGATATGCTAATTTTTTGAGATAGGAATTTTGGGTTTTCATGAGCTGTATGCCAAAATCATCAGTATTAAAACAATAAAAGACCTGAAATATTTCAGTTGGTGTGCAATGAATCTAAAATATATGAAAGTTTAATTTTTATCAGTACATTACAGAAAATAATGAACTTTATCACAATATGCTAATTTTTTGAGAAGGACTAGTATATATATATGTGTTGTGTGTGTGTGTGTGTGTGTGTGTGTGTGTAAAATGACAAAGTAATAGACATTGCTTACAGTTTAATCTTTCAGAGCATTGCTGTAATGCACCCAAGTTAAACAGTGCGTTTAAAACAGTAAAACAGGGCTTTGAGATTTATTCCATTCACAGATAATACAGTCTTCAAACAAAGTGCCCAATGTTTGATCAATATCCTTGGATAAAGAATTAGGAAGGCGCTGAAGTCTTAAGATAGGCACTCGGCAAACAGGAGACAGAGGATCATATAACAGGAGGTACAACTCCAAAACTTTTGAATGATTAATCTTTACAATGTTGTGAGCAGACTCCGTGTCTGTGTGTTCACAAGCATACATGTATTTGGAATAGATCCTCATTGTAATGTATGTGATCTATTATTTAGCCATGTTTAACATTTTGTACAGTGTTCAACAGTACGATACAACATCAATTACATATTTGTTTATTTACCTTATCTACATCTTAGCTTCGTAGATCCGGTGCAAAAGTAAAGCAAAGTTTTGACACCAGACCTGTTTTGCCTGATTGTGAGGGAATAAAACACTGTTGCTGTTGTAGTAAAATAATCAACATGGTTGTGAAGCTGCATGGCCTGATGCAAATACTATTCCCACTCTGAAGTTATTTTTTCTGATACCTGCATGTACTGTGCATCTTATTCTTTGTACATCACAATAATTTGCCAACATGAACACTTTTTTTATATATATAAAAGAACATCACATCATAATTCATATTCTTTTATAGCTACAAAAAATCTTGTGAAGCATTCTCTTACCAGTGTCTCTTGGTATAAGTAAATAAAGGGGGAAAATATAATTTAAATTTGAGGTAAAATCTTTTTCCAGTGTTTGTTTCATTATTACGAGCCCAGCTTTACACATTACAGCAGTGGTCCCCAACCCCTGAGCCGTGGACCGGTACCGGGCCGCACAAGAAATAATTATTTATTTCTGTTTTATTTATTATCTGAGTCTGAACGATCTTTTATTTTTGAAAAAACTTTTATTTTGAAAAATGACTGGATTCTCTCGGTTACATGTCAGTCATTTGAGCGATAAAATGTAACCCATGAGGGGACGGCACATGAACAGAGGCGAGTTGGACATGTTTCAAACAATAGTGGGGATTTCGGGTGAGACTGAGCCTGAGCCTTCATTCTCCCAGCTGGTGCACCATCACTTGTGGGTTTTTTTTTTTTTGTTTGTTTTTTTTTAAGAAGAGTTTGAGCTCAATTAAAAATGTAACGTTGATCCTAATTAGGGAGACTGGCACACATCTCAGCCAACTCTGGGCAAGGGCAGGGTATTATATTTACAATATAAACAAGGTACCCCCAGGGCCACGGTAAAATTGTCAAGCGTTGACTGGTCAATAAAAAGGTTGGGGACCACTACATTCCAGCATAACATAGGAGACTGTCCCGTTTATGAATGGTTAATATTTGTCCAGTTATTAGGTCTTAAAATAATGTTCAAGCTGCAGAATTCAAAGTATGACATTGACGGCTTCTTTCTTCAAAACTACTGTCATAAAAATTCCAGGTACAGTATTAAGTAAGATATGAAAGGCCAAGCCTTTATCTTATGTGGGTTATATGTTATTCTGTAAGGTTTTACAGAGATATAACAGACCGAACACTGTGCCTCTGAAACATCTGAAATAATATGTAATTATTTCTCTCTGTACTGTGATTTTCAACAGTTTCCTACTCAAGTGCTCAGTGATTAAAATGTCCCGATTTTGTAATATGCATTTAATTTACTGTACACTTTACAGCACACTTCCCCTGGGAGAGTATGTGAAGGACCACATGAACCTGATGTCATTGTTATTACCTGCAGGAGGTCAAAAGTACAGTCTCATATTCAGGAGAGACATTTCTGAGAACCCCCCCCCCCCCCCCCCCCGAACAAAAGTATGTATCTGCAAACATAACATAGCTTATTATATTATACGATCAAGGTAACGTCGACAGACACATATGAGATAGCTTTCCTCCCTCCGGGGTGAACAGCTGTCAAAGCAACAAGGTGAGCAAACAGCTGACCTCTGCAAAATAGATGAACTCTGAAAGGACACACATTCTACTTCATGTTTTTTAAGGTAAACTAATTCTGAGAGCATTAACAAAAATAATAGCGACCACAGGGGGCAGTGGTGGCCCAGTGGTAGGGTGCTGGATTACTGATCCCAAGGTCAAGCCCCACTGTCAACGGATCGTCGCTGCTGTCCCCCCAGTGCAGCGAACTGGGTTATCAAAGTCGGCCATGTTTCTCACTGCCTGTGGTGAGAGGTTCATGTAAACGAACCATTTCTGACTTCTGTCAAGAGTAGGCTTCATAGCTATCAGTCTGTCCTGCGATGGCCTGGCTAGCTGTCCAGGGTGTACACTGCCCTCCCCAGATTTGCCAAAGATAGGTACTGGCCTCCCCACAACCGTAATTAGGATTAAGCGGCTCAGAAAATAAATGAAAATGTATTATCATTAAGACTCATGAAGTTATTTATATGTTTATTCAAATTTGTGACATTACACGTCTCTTCATTTGGAGTTTTGATGTAAAAATAAAGAGATCAACTAGCATAAATCATTTACACAACACATTGTACTCTTAATCTGGTCATATTGGCATTCAATGTTGGGGAACGTTGTAAAAATAAATGATCACTTATGATTGCAGTCATACACAGTTGTTCTTTCATCGTTGTTGTTCGTAGCACTTTCTTTTGATGTCAATTCAGACAGAAAGACAAACAAAGACATACAAACTGTTCTGTCCTGAAGTCTTCCCTTTGGTGGTAACTTAGTCTGCAAAGCTGACATCCGAGACACTTTTTGTAAATACTCCAATTGTGTGTGTGTGTGTGTGTGTGTGTGTGTGTGTGTGTGTTACTGTTTATACTATGAAGCTTATCTCAACTGGCTCCGGGTGAAAATGGTGTAGACCCTGAAGAGCTTGCCAGTCCATTGCAGGACAACACACACACAATCAATTTCAGACTCACACCAAGAGGCAATCTGCATTACTATGTTGTCTAACAGTCAGAACCACTGACAGAGCTGATGTTATAGAAACTTCATCAGAATCAAACAGTTAACGAGTATAATACCTATAATCTAGTTTTAGCCAGAAAAGTACATGTGCGTAAGACCTGTGTGTCAGAAGAAGTGATGAAATAAAACAGAATTTCCTATACAGTACTGACATCTGACATGTGCCTAAACAGACTCTTAAACATTAATTTAAATTCCAGCTGTTTTGATTTATACCCCTAGTACAGTTTTCTTTTTTTTAATGTTAATCTATGAGTCATCCTGGAATAGGATGACTATGATGAGTGCAATCAGCTTCAGACATCACAACGACAGGATCAAATATCCTTTCGGAACCACAATGTAAAACCTCAGTATGTTCATTCAGGTTTATAATAAAGTAGAGAACAGAGAAGAAAAGATGAGCATTGGTGAGGAGTTGCTCGCATTTAAGTGAAAGCTTGTAAGACCTTAGGCCACATATTTGTTATTTTCTGGTTGATGGATTTTTCAGCACAAATTTAGTGATGTCGGAGGAAAAAGAAAAAACAAGGCCACTAGCTTTAAAAATATTATTATTTACAATTTTGAAAAAAGTGTCAGAGGAAAAAAAAATATTATATATATATATATATATCTTTATTTTATTGTTATTTTGTTGATATTAATAGCACAGGAAGGTTTCGACAGTTAAAATTTTTTCATGTATAATACTTGGTTGATGACTCTAGAAGTGCTGCAAATATCATCAAATATAGTGTGCAAATTACATATGTCTCAGTACATTATAGTTCATCATAGTCACTCGCAAAGCATGCTGGGAGTCTCGAGTCACGATACATGATGCAAGAATTCATTTGAATATAAAGATTTAAGCGCGATCTTGAAGGCGAACACACAAAATTATACATAATATTTACAGATACGATTTTGTGTCTGATTAAGATTTGATTTTTTTTCACATCGGCATATAATACTGAGATCGGTGGGGAAAAAATTATAAACTGAAAAAGTAAAGAAATTATTTTTCGCGGCACTTTTGCCAATGCTTCTGCGGATCAGTCAACCAGATAATATAAAATGAGTGGCCTTACCGCTAAAAAATGTCTAATATTGTAGAGAATTACGTACTGTACAAAAAAATTCAACCAAAATATGCCCAGGACATTGTATACATTTCATCACCCCAATACACATGTCTGTTATGTCCCAGGATTCAGCTGAGGTGTGTCATGTTTGTTTTTTTTTTAAAACCAGTGACTCAGCATTTCACAAGACGTAATGGAGATTTCTAATCTATTACTGTGAATGCCGTCAACCTCAGCACACCTGAGTGATGGATTTACTTCTACTGTATTTTTAAGTCAGCCGAACTCCAAACTGCAGCTCTTTCCGATGTTACATGCAGACATTTAGCAGATACTGTCTTCAAAATGATTTAGAAGTGAGGTGCAAAAAAAAAAAAAAAAAAAAAAAAAAAAAAAAAAAAAGCACCACTGCCAACTACTGGAGAGGAGGTGCAATTACACTTAATTTTCGTACACTATTCCAGAAAAGCATGTTTCCCAGGGTCATACACGCCTCCCCTAGCGCCCCACTATTTGAGAAGCACTGGAATATGTAAATACAGTACGTGTATAGTCTGTAAATGTGTGAATATGTAAATACAGCATATGTCTTCTTCTTTTCCTTTCGGCTGTTCCCTTTAGGGGTCGCTACAGCAAATCATCTGCCTCCATCTCAACCTGTCCTCTGCATCTTCCTCTCTTATGTCAACGACCTTCATGTCTTCCTTCACCACATCCATAAATCTCTTCTTTGGTCTTCCTCTAGGCCTTCTGCCTGGTAGTTCCAACCTCAGCATCCTACTACCAATATATTCACTATCCCTCCTCTGTCCATGTCCAAACCATCTAAATCGAGCCTCTCTGACTTTGTCTCCAAAGCATCTTACATGGGCTGTCCCTCTGATGTACTCATTTCTGATCCTATCCATCCTCGTTACTCCCAGAGAGAACCTCAACAATTGTTCTCTTTTCACTACAGATCACAATGTCATCTGCAAACATCATAGTCCATGGAGATTCTTGTCTGACCTCATCTGTCAGCACGTCCATCACCATCGCAAACAAAAGAGGGCTCTGAGCTGATCCTTGATGCAGTCCCACCTCCACCTTGAATTCTTCGGTCATGCTGACAGCACACCTCACCACTGTCTTGCATCTCTCATACATGTCCTGCACCACTCTAACATACTTCTCTGCCACTCCAGACTTCCTCATGCAATACCACAGTTCTTCTCTTAGCACCCTGTCATATGCTTTCTCCAGATCCACAAAGGCACAATGCAGCCTTCTCTGTACTCTATTAACATACTCAAAGCAAACACTGCATCTGTGGTGCTTTTTCTTGGCATGAAAATATGTATAGTCTGTTAATGTGTGAATATGTAAATACAGTATATGTATAGTCTGTAAATGTGTGAATATGTGAATAGATATACAGGTGTATATAGGATATGTATGTATATGTGTACCTATAGGTATGTGTATGTAGGTAAATGCACATGTATAGCTTAGTATAGTTCCTTAGTTTTCTTTTGTGAACTTTCTTTTATAATTATTGCTAACAAAGAGTTGCTAAAGTAATTTTCATTGTTCATGCAACAGTTGACCATAAAGATCTCTCTACTTTCAAACAATGGGGTGAAGCCATACACCAGTCTCTTTATCAGGTGGAATCCTCCTTCATCAGATGTTTCGGCACTGTCCATGACATCCTCCAGAGGTGTGCCGACCAAGGGTGATAAGTCCTCGGCCACAGACTGGTTAGCTGTCCACTGCTGATCTCCTTACTGCCAAAGCCATTGTGAGGCTGATTCTGCTTGCCTGCAGACATCTGTTATCGCCCGTTTCCTTGTCATGCCTGTGATGCCAAGTACTCTGTAGGCTCTCCAGAGTGACTGCACAGCAAAGCCAGACTGCCAACCTCGACAGGGAGGTTCCAGGTCTTCCATCCTCTGTCAGCACTCATCCAATAGCGGTTCATATTTGGCCTTCTTTCTCTCATGTGCCTCTTCCATTCTCTCTTCCCATGGCACTGTCAGTTCAACAAGCACTATCTTTTTAATGGCTCTTGACAGCAACAGCACGTCGGGACCAAAGTAGTGGTGGCAACTTCTGGTGGGAATCTCGGCTGCTTCTTGAGATTTACCTGCAGTTCCCAGTCTCGTGCTTTTGCCAGAAGACCAGTGTCTGTAGACCTCTTTTTAGTGGGTGCTACTCTCCCCTCTCTGACAAAGGTGATGAAAGTCAGCTTTGTCTGAGCTGTTGGCTTCTTCATCCGTGCAACATCTAGGCTGGCCGCAATCTTGCCGAGGATCTTGTCATGTTGCCATCGGTATCTTCCGTCCGTCAGTGACGTTCTGCAAGAAGATAGAATGTGTTCCAGGTCTGCTGGCCTATCGCATAAATTGTAGGTAGGGTCTTTGGTGAGCTTCCAGGTTCTGAGGTTGACTGGTGTAGGCCGCACATCATAAACAGAGCGTAGGAGAAATCCAATTCTCTGGTGGTCCATCTTCCACATGTCGCTCCAAGACACCCTACTTGACTTATCTTATTTAAAATAGAACTTACGGGTACTCTCCAATTTTTTTCAATCCATTCACTCCTGTCTTTGTCTTAAAAACTTATTGCGTACACTTGAAGTGATTGGGTACACATGTTTACCTGGAAGTGCATACAGCATGTAGTTGATTCACTATGTAAGAAATTAAGGCTTCCCAGTAGTGTTCTGACTAAAACTCCAACTTGAATTTACCACTCAAAGATTTTGAGTTGGATGTCTCAACTACCCCCAGTGCAGCAACTGGATTATCAAAGGCCGGCCATGTCTCTCACTGTCTATGGTGAAAGACATGTAAAAGAACCATTGCTGACTTTCGACAAGAGTAGGCTGCATAGCCATCAGCGTGTTTCTACCCTGCGATGGCCTGGCAAGCTGTCCAGGTTGTACTCTACCCTTGCCTGGAGTCGGCTGGGATGGGCGCCAGCCTCCCCGTGATCCTAATTACGATTAAACGGTTACAGAAAATGAACGAATGAATGAATGTCTGAACTATGGATGGCATGATGAAGTGGACTTTAGCATGTCCATCTCACAGCAAGAAGGGCATGCATTTGATCTCAGTGCTGGGCGAGGGCATTTCTGTGTAAAGTTTTCATGTTCTTGTCATGCTTGGGTAGCTTTCTGTGGGTGTTCTGATTTCCTTCCACAGTCCAAAGACATACATGTTAGGCTAATTTGATATTCTTGAATGTCTCCAGATGTGAATGTGAGTGTGAATGGTTGTGTATTTGTATTGCACTTACATAGGTCTGGTAAGTTTGTTCAGAATGCCCAGAGAACCCAAGAGATAGCTGAGACGGGCTTCAGCCCTAATAAAGGTTAAGGCGTTTCAAATTACAATTATTTTGTAATTAAATTAATGGAAGATGAGTATCACTTTAAAATATTAAATGTCACAAAATGCCACAAGATTTAGTAAATAAATTGCCAATACATTTCACACCCATCAAAAATTATTCACAATAATCTTTCCCAGCTTTATATGCAGAACCTTCAATGGCAGTTCTGCAACCAGGCATAGATTATGCAGGTCGGAGAACTCCAAAGTGTTTACTTTTATCCTAATTCCAGTTAAAATCCTCAGTTTTGAATTCTTTCTAGTTTGATCTTCACATGAGATCTTTGCATGATCATCAAACAACCAACTGAGCACAGTGAGGAGCATTCCTCACCAGTTTAATTTGACTTCAAATAATCACAGGCCCTTCAAAGGGTTCATGCAATATAATCAGACTGGGGTTCAGGAAAATTATGCACCTTACATCACTAAAACAGCGAACAATCCCCCACAGAGTCGGCTTTGAATGGGTCAAGAATAATATTAGCCCACAGACAAGACCTCATAAATCTATTAGGAAAATAGTCAAGTGGTTAAAAAGCTGTTGATTTGTTTCTCATTTGGACACAGCAGTTATCACAGTTCATGGACACAGAGTGAACTCAAAATCTGTTCAGTAAGAAATGTACTGAGACGCTTTTGTTTTTACCAAAGGCATTACATTGCACTTGATTCCCACTAGAAATTGATTTTCACTGTTTTGTTATGGGATGACATATTTTCATAACTATTTGGTTTTTACATTCATTCATTCATTTTCTAAACTGTTTAATCCTAGTTAGGGTTGCAGGGAGGCTGGTGCCTATGTCAGCCAACTTAGGGCAAAGGTAGGGTACACCCTGGACAACTCACCAGGCCATTACGGGGCCAACACTCGCTCAAATATTTGGTTCTTACCTTTGTCTTAAATGGCTATGCCTCATGTGTCAAACAATCTAATAATGTATCCTGCATTGCCTAATCTTCTGTATTTACACATACAATGTAAATACTCAAACTGTGAATGGAAATAAAAATACTGTACTGAAAGATATGATTCCCAGACATTGGGCCAAATGTCATTCAAGGAACAAATTTTCATTTTCAAGTTTAAAAGTGTAAAATACAACAAAAATGACTGTTTCTGAATTTCAAAGAGAAATACAATCATTTTAATCTACTGTAAATTAATATATGTAAAAATACAAACATTCTTAAAATGTCATCTACTGTACTACATTTTCAATGTAATAACTAAATAAAAGTAATTTAAATCAGTTATCATTTTGCTGGAAAATGTGCAATAATTCTAATAAACTAACAAGAAGACCAAAGACTTTCTTAAATGTACAGTTGAGCTTTGGTTGTCGAACTTAATTCGCTTCAGAGGGCTGTTCGAATTCTGATTTGTTTGAATTCCAAATCTGCTTTTCCCATTACAAATAATGGAAATGGTCTTAATCCATTCCATCATCCGTCTTTTGAACAGAAGTTAACGGTACCATAACTCATACCATAGGTCTGTAAATTAAGTGAAAAAAGTTTTTGAATACAGCACACTATGTTATGATCTGTGCTGTGAGAGACTCTAACTTTTCTGTGGTTTTTATTTTAGTGTGTAATGGTCTGTGTTGTGAGAAACTGTGGTTTTGGCGGTTCTCTCACTGCGCATTGGAGGGGGCGTGGCTGTCACACGCGGATGGAGTGCTAAACACACACCTGATTCTACTTAGCCATCACTGGGCTTCTCTGCCAGTGATTACGATTCCCCCATGCTCTAGTGCCTTCCCTGTGAACAATAAACTCATCCGTTTTCATCACACTGTCTCCTGCATTTTTGGGTCCGGCTGAATGTTCCTGGCATCACAGAATCAGCCGTTCTATGATGCCAAGAACATTGAGCCGACAGGGAAGGCACTAGAGCTCGGGGACATCGTAGTCACTGGTAGAGAAGCCCTGTGACTGCTAAGTGGAATCAGGTGTGTGTGTTTAGCACTCCACCCGCATGTGGCAGCCATGCCCCCTCCAACGCGCAGAGAAAACGTGAGAGTTAGAGCCACCAAAACCAGAGTATCACAAAAGAGACCACAACACACTAAAATAAAAACCACAGGGCAGTTAAAGCATAAGAACAATAAAGATAAGAATTTTAACCTTTGTGGTGGTGAGCTGTTGGCATACGTAACTGTTGAAGAGGGAGAGAAGAGGAGGATTCCCTTCCATAACAGCTTCAGGTAAATCAGCCAAAAGGTGTTTTTTCTCTTGCTATCGCTTTGCATGGATGACTCTTCTTCAGGATGTCCCTTTCTTTTCTTGAAGAACATTTCTAACATGGCTTGTTGCTGCCTTCTTTTCAAAACCTTACGGAAGTGGCTCATGACCTCATTTTTAAAAGTGTTTACAGTGCTGCTAGCACTTTAGCTTAACTTTAGTGTTTTACCGCTAGCTTTAGCTTTATGAGGGTGATGCATAGTATCAACAACTTTCGGACTTCCCCAGAACAGTGCGAGCTTTATCAGAGTGATGCACAGTAATTTTTTTGGACTTCTGGAAGGCACTCACTTTTCCTCCCTCTGGGTCTTGTTTTTTCTTGCACGTTTTTCAAGTTCGACTTCTGAATTTTGTTTGATTTCCGGGACAAAAAATCCAGAATTTTTTGTTTGAATTCTGATTTTTTTTAACTCTAAAGCGTTCGAATATTGAGGATCCACTGTATATGTAAATATAATGCATATGCAAATACTTTCTTCACCTTTGGCTTCGGGTCAGCACCTGTACTGATTGCGGATCCACTAGGCGTAGTCATTGTAACTCTAACCTTAGTGCTTGTGTCAGTCGTTCTGCATTTCCATTGAAATAGTCTGCTATCGGAGTACCCTCATGCTTCTTGGTTCTTAAAAGCCTTTGCTTGTTTGATTTTATGTGTGAGTTTAATGCTTCTCTCCCGGAGCACCAACTGAAATGTTTTTTTTTTTGCATGCCTTGCAAAACACATGATTCCGACCTTTGCCAACGTCTGTCTATCCAATCACTGTAGTCTTTGTTCTCCTGTCATTCTGCTTTAAATATACATTGACTGCCTGTCATTGTGGCTGTTAGTACAATACACTCCTCTTAAGCTTTTTTATAAATATTTATTCACTCGTGACAAGCGCAAAGGTCGCCTGCAACGCCATTACCAAACTGCTGAAAATGGGATCTGTATGTCGTAAAACAGATCTAGAAACTTCTATAACTTTTGTGTCGTAAAGCAGAACTTCCGGGAAGATGTGTTAGCAGACAACGCTGATCAAAATCGATTTTCTGTGACTTTATTGTAGAAAAGATACAAAAATCAGAGGTTTCTAAGAAATGTTGTACATTAACAGTGCAGATAGACCCAAAGCTAAAAATCAAGTACTATTCAGGAACGGAGTAAGAAAACTATTGGTTTTCAAGGAGTGGCCTGGCAATTCCAGGGCCCTTGAAAATAATTTATTTTTTCAAGAACTTTTCAAGACATTCAAGCAACTGTATGAACCATTGGAAAGCTCTACATGCATAATCTGGCACAAGTTTGTGTGAAGAATGAACAAGGACGTTGAACTAATTACAATTTTAAAAAATTGTTTTTAAACAAAGCAATAACCACTGCCAAAAATGGAAAAAATACTGCACAGTGTCCTTCATTTCACTCCTAAAAAATGAATAACTTTGTGCATTTGTGTGTGTGCATTTTTGTGTGTGTGTATTTTTGTGTGTGTGTATTTTTGTGTGTTTGTGTGTGTGTGTGTGAGAGAGAGAGAGAGAAATAAGCATTTACTCTTGTTTCAATTAAAATCAGTAAAAAAATTAAGTACTTGGGTTCAAGCTTGGTAAAATGTCAAAATAAAAGTATCATTTTACACCTGTGGGAAAAATTTACTAAAAATCAATCAATCAACAACTTTCCTTTTATAATTAAACAAACTTAAACTACTAAACAAAGATCTGCTACACTGATTTTCATTGTTCACGCAACAGTCGTTCGTATGTTAGTTGGGTTTGGTATAGAACATAGTATAAGAAACGCCTTTTCTTCAATCATCATGAATTATTTCATCTTTCACACCAGGAAACCAGAGTACCCAGAGGAAACCCGCGAAAGCATGTGGAAAGCATTCAACCCTCGCACTGAAACACCCTTGCTGAGCCTCAAACCCAGGAACTTTTTGCTGTGAGGTGGATGTGTTAACCACTATGCTATCATGCTGCTACCGCTTTTTATAATTTCTGAAAAAAAAAAATTATGCGGAATTTTATTTAGATTACTAGGATTTGTATTTATTTTTCAAATCAGAAATCTGAGTTTTTGAGCGAATGAGCAGGTTACAGGGTTCCCTCACTTTCTGCAGTTAATTGGGACTGAGATCCCCACGCGACCATTGAAATCCGCGAAGTAGGATCACCACCCCAACCCCCACCTGACTGACGTATACATGCATGTATATACCATCAACAAATACATATTCAATGCTTAATTTTGTCTGAATAATGCCATGGTGTGAAATCAAGGCTAAACAGGTCCAACAGAATTTTAGAGTGTGAACATTTTTGGACAGACATTGTATGAAATGTTAATTTATTTTGTCGTTTTCATCAACACCACCCCTGGGCTACAACACAGCTAATCAGATCAAAGTTTGAAGTTCAAAGCCCCACTTTCACTGGGTTGTCAACTGCTGGGCATGTCTCTCACTGTCTAAAGTGAGAGGCATGTAAAAGAAACATTGCTGACTTTCATTCATAAAGAGTAGACCATTGAGCTACTGTCAGCATGTTTCTGCCTTGTGATTGTTCAGGGTCTACTCTGCCCTTGTCCAGAGTCAGCAGAGATGGGAGCCAGCCTCCCTAATTAGGATTTAGCGGTTCATTTAGAGGATAAATTGCATTTGTGATCTTCGACTCAAGGTTGAAAAGAGAGAATCAGGAAAAGAATCGGGAAAGCTTATGGAAGCAGACACAGGATCAGCGGAACCCGCTGTCTAGACAAAGTCTAGGGCACCTGCATTCCTCAGCCTGCAACTCATAGTGGTGTGCTTAATGCTACTGTTGAGAAACACTTGTGGGCATGTGAAGGACCAGCAGACCACAATACACAAACACACACTCACACACACATGCGTTTTTTCTTCTGAGGGCCTTCCGGTGACATGACAGCTTTTGAACCAAAAGGTTTTTCTTTGTTGTTGTCATCATTGTTCGTTTCTGAACCACTTAATCCTAATTAGAGTTGTACGGAGATTGATACCCACTGCAGCTGACTGGGCGAGAGCAGAGTGCACTCCAGACAGCTAACTAGGCGATTGCACAGTTGTTATTATTATCATTGTCATTACAGTGTTAATATTCTTTGTAGGGCTTTTTGTATTATTATTGTCGTCCTTGGGAACCATGAAATGTCTACAAAAGTTTACAAGAGTCAGATATTTTTTGTTATGGAGATATTTAGTTCTGGGCGGCATGGTGGGTTCGATTCCAGGCCTGGGCGTTTCTGTGTGGAGTTTGCATGTTCTCCCCGTGTTTGTGTGAGTTTCCTCAGGGTACTCCGGTTTCCTCCCACAGTCCAAAAACATGCACAGTAGGTTAATTGGCTGTTCCAAATTGCCCATAGGTGTGAGTGAGCACGTATGTGGCCTGGCAAACCATACGGTAGATCACTGTGATCACAGCCATGACAATCCCTGTATGAGCATCATTCAAGCTTCAGGGACCGACATCCATTCCTCGTGATTGGATGTAGACGTAGATAGCTGGAGTTAGTTCTGATCAAGATATTCAATCCTCTCTCTGTCTCTCTATGTCTCTCTCCCAAACATACACTATTTGAACTGCTGTCATATATGCACCACATGTCAGTATGGGCCCCCTGCAGGCCCCACACCCAGACTTTCAACACACACACACACACACACACACACACACACACACACACTTACTTACTTTCAAAGGCCATGCGCTACACATTTGCAAGCCCCCAATCACGTAATTATACCAGCCACAGGAACCATGTCATTTTCGGTTAGTAACTAACCATTGAAATGTTGACTGACTCTGCAATTTTGAGGCGAAAATCACAGACACTCTTCGCTGTTGGTGCGTTTAGACTCAGCTGAAATAAAGACGACGGCTGATGTCACCGTGAATGGCTTACTCAAGAGTCGTTTAAGTGAACGAAATTAAAGAGCTGGGTCTGCATGGAAGATCTCCCTGTGTTCATGAGAAGGTTTAAGGCAGTCAATGCTGTTTCATAACTCATATATACCATTTGAAAATGAGTGTCACTGTTTTTCATGTTAATAAGTACACAAAACCTGCCAAAAGGGTTTTTGTTCAAAAAGTTGGAAGAGACACATGTTTGTAAAGTTTAAACACTGATATAACTCACCTTGGCATGTCGGTCCTGCCAACTATCTCTTAACACACATGAGCCAAATGGATAATTTCTTGTTTTTTTAGGAACGTACATCCCGCTGAGAGTACAGACGTGATATATTGCAGAGCGCCTGACCTTTGCAAATTACACATCATTGAGTCATGAGGAAAGTAAATCAGAGGAAATTAATTGGAAAAATCTGTTTCATGAAACTGTACAGTAATTGCAGGTGTCTTGGGACTAAATGTGAAATGATGTAAACTTTAACCAAACATTTTAATAAATCTAAAATATATACAGTACAATATATAAGGCCATTTGAATTTCTGCATCAAAGAATATTTTTGTTTTTACTCAACAAATAAAATAAATAATTAAGTTTGAAAATAAATGTTGCACATTTTAAATTCTACATCAAGATCTTGGTGGCCTGTGAAGCTGTGAAATTGTAAGGATGTTATAAAGAATTTTTCAAAATGTCTTTAATTTTCCATTCTGTGACATTTACTGAATGTTGGCCATTACTAACTGGTTGTAAATAAATTTATTCCTAAACCATCACAGAACCATTTACATAAGAAATTATCAAAGTGGGGCAACACGATGGAGTAGCGGTTAGCACATCCAGCTCACAGCTCTGGGCATCAACGGCTCAATCCGCACTATCACCAGTGTTGGGCCCTTGAGCAAAGCCATTATTTCTCAGTTGTGTGTGTATATATATATATATATATATATAAAAGCCTGTAAGTCGCTTGGGATAAAAGTAATTTCATCTTAATGACTTAGAAGGAAAGCAATTGAAAATAAATCAATAAACAGCTATTCAAGTATATTGCGTCTATGGTAATTGAGATACAACAATACAGGGCTCCCTCGCTTTCCACAGTTAATTCTGACCAAGATCCCCACGCGACCACTGAAATCCTTGAAGTAGTATCACCGCCCTTCAACCCTCCAACCCCCCGACTGACATCTACGTACATGTATCTGTGTATATAATATCAATATATACATATTCAATGCAATATAACAACAAGTAAACATTCAAAAATAATGCATAAGATGTAAATAAAATATAAATACATACACATACAGATGCGCGAGCACACACGCACGCAGATGCACACCTCACAACAATGTAAGTAGTTTTCATGGGAGATTTTGGATTGTTTTTTGTTGGTTTAGGCTTGTTTGTGGGTTTTTTTGGTTTTTTTTTGCATAATTGGTCTTGTTTTTGTGGCATTTTCCTTAACTTTTTCCCCTATTCTTCCTTAATTTCCTTATTTTTTTAAATTCGATGAATATTTATAAAAATTTATATTAAAAAAAAAAAATGTGATGCACTGAAGCCGCATGAATTGAAGCGTAACGAGGGATCCCTGTAACTGATTTACATGACAGGAAACTTCAGCATATATTATTTAGATGGTGATATTTATCAGTTTAGTCATCACTGCTATTTTCTACTCTCTATTGAGTGGCAGCTATGGCTAAATATAAATTACCTGTGTCACTAGCTTTCTTGGTAATTATCAGCTGAATGGAATTTAGCAGCATATGTGCATACAAGCAGTTCAGTGAGTGCAAAGAAAACATTTACAGATCAAATGAAAATTTTGTGGTTGGTTTGCCCTGCGGAAACAATTTTCACATAACTTTACCTCGCGTGTTCTTAAATAAGGCAACTGGGCTTGCTTGAAGTAATCATACAAGTCGTTTAAACACTTTATATCCTGCACTGTGACCATTTGCAACCATTCTGTGTTTCAGTCTGAGGTCATGTCATTAGTCATCATCTAAATGAGCAAACAGAATTAAGAATGCCAAGGAGGGTTGAACCTTCATTACTTTTTCAATGTCATGCAGAACCCAGGCTTTATTTTGTCCTGATAAATGCTCCTGCGTCAACAAACGTGTGTGTTTGTTTAAGGTCGGACAAACACCTGAGGCAGGTTCACCACCGGGGTCTTGTAGACATTGGGCCTTAATATTGCTGGGACATTTCGTTATAGAAGAGATGCTGTGGTTAGACACTGTCTCTCCGAGACATGAAATTTCTCTTTGTGTACAAGACTGGATGCATTGCATTAGAATAACCACTGAACAAGTAAAAGCTGTAGTGTGCTCTCCAGTCCAGTGCTTTAGTTGTCTGGAAATACAGATTGTCCAAATTCTTTGTTAAGCTCAAAAAAAAAAAAAAAAAAGAAAAAAAAAAAGAAAAGGAAAAAAAAAGGCCAGAACAGTTCCAATATAATATGTCATGTTGTCTCCTCTCATTACTTGTGAAATATATCCAAATCTGGTTAGTGTCTCTATTGTCTCTTGATATGAATACTACACAGGAGAGTTACATAATGACGTTGCATGAGGTTTCACCGGTGTTTCCACAGACCTGTGTGCTTCTGATTCTGAAAAACACGTGTCATTCTAATAAAACCAGGGGTAGGTGGAGGTGGAGTACTGACACGTGAGCACTGAAATGTTTACTACCTCTCTACTGTACCTCACTTCAGGGCACTAAGAAGTGCACTTTATTTTCTTTCTCTGGTTATTTAACCTACATGACCACTGTAAATAAAAAGGCAACAAGTGTGTGTGTGTGTGTGTGAGAGAGAGAGAGAGAGAGAGAGAGAGAGAGAGAGAGAGAGGAGCAGACATCTGCTGATGTTGGTCCATGTACAGTTTGCTGTCTGTGAAAATTATTTAATTGGCTTGAATATGCAGTTTTATTCTGGGAATTTTAGTGTGTATGAATTAAATTCTTGCTAAATTCTTCCCATTTATTCTAAATAAATGGAATAATTAATGGTATTTTTTTTTCATACTATATATCTTGGCTCATAGTAGCATTCTGTGAAATGATCTACCGTCATTCATTCATTCATTTTCTGAACCGTATAATCCTAATTAGGGTCATGGGGAGCCTGGCACCCATCTCAGCCAACTCCGGGTGAGGGCAGTGTACACCCTGGACAGCTTTCCAGGCCATCGCATGGCCAACAATCACACTCACATTCAAACCAAGGGGAGATTCGAAACAGCCAATTAGCCTACTGTGCATGTTTTTGAACTGTGGGAGGAAACCAGAGTACCTGGAGGAAACCCATCCAAGCACCGGGAGAACATGCAACTCCACACAGAAACGCACAGACTGGGAATTAAACCCAGGCCTTCGTGCTCGGAGGTGGACGTGCTAACCACCACACCACTGTGACACCACTATCTATTGCGATCTGCAATTAATAAATGAGGAACGCTTTTGTAAAGGATGGTGTATGAAGCTTGTATGATTGAGTTCTAGTGTGAATACACTGGCGCCAGTTGTAAAAATTGTAGTGTCCCCTTTTATATCACTTGGATCGATTGCATTACTTTACATCAAACTGGAATGCTTTGATCCGAAGCACCAGACAGCACCATGTATTTGCTCAGCAGTAAAAAATAAAAATAAAAAAGGAAAAGACAGAGCTGTATTGTTCATCTACAAGGGCAGAACTCGGGTTAGAAAAATAATTCAAACAATCCTGACTTTCCAGCAAGACACTCCACATGGAAATGTCTGCTTTGCTCATGTCAATCATTTTTTTTCTTTTTATATGAACTAAATCGAGAACAAGTAAAATTTTAATCAAACTGCATTTATAAATCATACATATAATATAAAAAACCTGTAATGCTTTTGTCTCTTCTATTCTACAACCACATTATCAGAAACCTTACGTTCCTCCCACTTCATACTGTCATCATGTCATATACAGGGATCCCTCGCTACCTCGTGCTTCAATTCATGCGGCTTCAGTGCATCGCGGGTTTTTTTTTAAATATTCATCAAATTAAAAAAATAAGTAAATTAAGGAAGAATAGGGGGAAAAGTTAAGGAAAATGCCACAAAAACAAGGCCAATTATGCAAAAAAAGAAAGAAAAAAAAAACCATAAACAAACAAAAAAAAATACAAAATCTCCCATCAAAATTAAATACATTGTTGTGAGGTGCACATCTGAGTGCATGTAAGTGCATCTGCGCGCATCTATATGTGTCTATCTATATTTTATTTACATCTTATGCATTATTTTTTAATGTTTAATTGTTATTATAAGCATTCAATATGTATTTATTGATATTATATTTACATATACATGTGCATACAGGTCAGTCGGGAGGGAGGGTGGGGTTGATCCTACTTCGCAGATTTTGATGGTCGCGTGGGGATCACGGTCCCAATTAACCGCGGAAAGTGAGAGATCCCTCTATACTGTTAATAAGATGTTTTCTGATAAATAGTCTCTGAAAACCTAGTTTTTCAGGAAGTGTTTGTATTAGCATGAGGTTTTACACACGCACACACACACACACACACACACACACACACAAATCCCACCCACTGAGTTTTGACTGATGGTAAACTTAGCCTATGTCCAAGTGAACTAGTATTAGGATGTATTCACTGATAGTCATTTTGAAGTGCTTCTATAAGTTGCTTTGGATAAGTGCATCTACTGAACGCTGGAAATGGAAATGTGGGAGGCTGGTGTCTATCTGACACTGGGAGATGCTGGGGTACACCCAGAATACCTTGGCAGACCATTGCAGAGCCTTTAAGTTTACTGTTAAAAAATTTCACTATTAAGGCTTTATGTGTATTTAGAATAACCAATTTCAGGATGCCTGGCTGGATTCCCAAACCAGCAGAGAACATTTGTGGTAGCGAGGGAGTGAGCAGCACCTTCTGTTCCTCTGCATTCGTGGCTGAAGTGCCCCAGAGCAAGGCACCTGATTCCCAACTGCTTTCTGGGCACCACAGTGTGTGGCAGCTCACTGCACTGAATATGCTCACTTTGGATGGGTGAAATGCAAACCCAAAATTTCCCACTCAGGATGAATACAATATATTAAAATACAAATAAATAATAACTTTTCATTTCCAAATTTTTGGGAAAAACCCAAGTAAGTACAGAGAGAACATGCAAAATCCACTCAGAAACACCCTTGCTAAGCATGGGGCGCAAACCCAGGATTAGGAACAGATACCATGTGAACCTTTCTGGCAAACATTCTCTCACACACACACACACACACACACACACACTACAGATATATATTTGGAAATCCTTAGAGGGGCAAAGTCTCATATTATGAAGGTTAATTATTCTGAAGTTAACCACAAAAAGGTGTTTGAATCCAAAGTGCATGCTGTTCTTTTTAAACCTGCAAGGCAAATACTGAGTGAGAACAGGTTGTTGTTGTTTTTTTAACTCAAGGCTCTGCATGCACAAAGTGCTGAAACTCTGCAGAAAGAATGTCGAAGAAAGCCCAGGCCTTTATCTTGCATTTTGGATACTGTAAAAGTTAAACTTACCAAAAATATTTAAAAACGCAATCCCAAAAGATTAGTTCCAAAATTAAAAACTAGATATTAAATTTGAAGTTTATTTTTCCATTGTTTCTGGAAATTATTGCCAATTAATGGTATGAGGTGATGTTGTCTCCAGGGTTTCTGAATGAATCCGAAGCCAGTTGCTGTGGAGTTTCTGTGATTCTCCAGTTTCCTTCCTTTGCTGCCATGTCAAAAGGTTGACTGTTAAATTATTCCTTTGTGTGTGTTCCAGTGCTCTTAGAATAGGCTCTGGATATACAACAGACATTTCCTTTTGGCTTTTTCGAATGATTCGTACATTTGACTTGGCATATGTTTTTACGTCGATGCCCTTCCTGACACAATGCTTTAGCAAGGGGCAGAAACACACTGATGGCTATGCAGCTACTCTTTACGAAAGTCAGCAATGGTTCTTTTACATGAACCTCTCACCATAGACAGTGAGAGACATGGCCGGCCTTTGATAGCCCAGTAAGCTGCACTGGGGGGACAGTGACAACCTTACGGAGAGTGGGACCCAACCTTGGGATCAGCGATACAGTGCCCTATACCACCAGGCCACCACTGCTCTGGAGATACAACAAACCAAACCACAATCTGTCACAAAATGATGGATGTCTTGCATGGTTTCCTAAACTGAAATAAATTTGTTTATTTCCCAAAACCCCTCACTTCCCAAGAATAAAGAAAAAGTGCAGTCGTATGATCAGCAGCCAAAATTTAATGCCATTTAACCACGTTACAGAGCTCCGTGCACTGAGCCCTGACCTCCGCCTGACTGAGTGCAGTCCAATCCTCCTCATCCCACATATCACTACCACTGAATGAGCAAATCCCCACAACCAAACTCCACAAGTCCACAAACATTTGTTCATACAGCATACCGAGCCTGGAGAGTAAAGACTCTCATATATGTGTTCATTGACACTCATGAAGCCAGCAAACCACTTATGTTTAAACTGCTTCTCCAGCTGCATCACCGGGCAGCTTAAAACACCGTTGCTGTTCGTCCTTCGAGGTCGAAGATGACCCTGACTTCATATCAAATCGATGATCTGCGGAATGGGTGAATCATGACTTGCACTTGACTTGGATTTAAGTGAGGGGGAGTTGCGCAGATGGTGAGCCTCCCTCTCTCGTCCTGGTCTATCTGAGTCCAGTGGCACGGTATAGTCGAGACGGCTGGAAATACTAGTCCTTCTCAAAAAATTAGCATATTGTCATAAAGTTCATTATTTTCTGTAATGTACCGATAAAAATTAAACTTTCATATATTTTAGATTCCTTGCACACCAACTGAAATATTTCAGGTCTTTTATTGTTTTAATACTGATGATTTTGGCATACAGCTCATGAAAACCCAAAATTCCTATCTCAAAAAATTAGCATATCATGCTCAGGTACTCTAAACGAGCTATTAACCTAATCATCTGAATCAACCAATTAACTCTAAACACCTGCAAAAGATTCCTGAGGCTTTTAAAAACTCCCAGCCTGGTTCATTACTCAAAACCGCAATCATGGGTAAGACTGCCGACCTGACTGCTGTCCAGAAGGCCATCATTGACACCCTCAAGCAAGAGGGTAAGACACAAAGAAATCTCTGAGCGAATCGGCTGTTCCCAGAGTGCTGTATCAAGACACCTCAGTGGGACGTCTGTGGGAAGGAAAAAGTGTGGCAGAAAACGCTGCACAACCAGAAGAGGTGACCGGACCCTGAGGAAGATTGTGCAGAAGGGCTGATTCCAGACCTTGGGGGACCTGTGGAAGCAGTGGACTGGGCTACAGGTGCCTCATTCCCCAGGTCAAGCCACTTTTGAACCAGAAACAGCAGCAGAAGCGCCTGACCTGGGTGACAGAGAAGCAGCACTGGACTGTTGCTCAGTGGTCCAAAGTACTTTTTTTGGATGAAAGCAAATTTTGCATGTCATTCGGAAATCAAGGTGCCAGAGTCTGGAGGAAGACTGGGGAGAAGGAAATGCCAAAATGCCTGAAGTCCAGTGTCAAGTACCCACAGTCAGTGATGGTCTGGGGTGCCATGTCAGCTGCTGGTGTTGGTCCACTGTGTTTTATCAAGGGCAGGATCAATGCAGCTAGCTGTCAGGAGATTTTGGAGCACTTCATGCTTCCATCTGCTGAAAAGCTTTATGGAGATGAAGATTTCATTTTTCAGCACGACCTGGCACCTGCTCACAGTGCCAAAACCACTGGGAAATGGTTTATGACCATGGTATCACTGTGCTCAATTGGCCTGCCAACTCTCCTGACCTGAGCCCCATAGAGAATCTGTGGGATATTGTGAAGAGAAAGTTGAGAGACACCAGACCCAACACTGTGGATGAGCTTAAAGCCGCTATCGAAGCATCCTGGGCCTCCATAACACCTCAGCAGTGCCACAGGCTGATTTCCTCCATGCCACGCCGCATTGAAGCAGTCATTTCTGCAAAAGGATTCCCGACCAAGTATTGAGTACATAACTGAACATAATTATTTTAAGGTCGACTTTTTTTGTATTAAAAACACTTTTTTTTTTTTAAATTGGTCAGATGAAATATGCAAAGTTTTTGAGATAGGGATTTTTGTTTTTTCTTTACTTTTTTGCCAAAATTTTCAATATTAAAACAATAAAAGGCTTGAACTACTTCAGTTGTGTGTAATCAATCTAAAATATATGAAAGTCAAATGTTTATCAGTACATTACAGAAAATAATGAACTTTATCACAATATGCTAATTTTTTGAGAAGGACTAGTAGGTCAGGATGCAGCGGATGGCCAGCAGTGTCCTGTGTGTCTCACTGTGCCCTGGTTGCGCTCCACGGCGCTTTGCTGGGTCCACCTTCTTGTCCGGTGCCACTTCCACCTCGAGAGCCTGTTTTGTTTATTTGGACTTCAGGTTGTAGACGCAGTCCAATAAATGCCTCTTGGTTGCACTTTTCAAAAGGTTTTGAAACTGGATATTTAATACATTGTGGTTTATTAATTTTTTTTTTATGAAATACAATTTTAGTTTCCAAGAAAAATTATGCCTGATATTAAAGCCAGTTTACTCATAGGGTCAGGTTGTTCCTGCCACAGGTATCCTGTGCTACCTGCCGCATGCAGAGAAGGAAAACTCTGACAGAAAACTCTGCTGCCTTGCGGCTAATATCTCTTTCGAGAAAAGGCTTCAGGAGTTAACCTCGAGGAAAAATCTGGAGATGGAGTCCCATAGGCAGTTCGTCGTTGTAATCGATCTTGTTCTGGCAACTCCTGCGACGTCAATGGCCCCGGACCGTACCGGCCCTGCCGTTCCATCCAGACCAGTCAACGCCGTGGAGAGGGGGGGGGGGGGTCCTGCCAACTGGGCAAGAGCTGGTCCTCCATATCCCCCCCTGCCCTGGCCTGTGCCCTGGAGAGGACACTCCAGCTTACTCATAGATCAAGCTGTTTCATTACTATGAAGAAATGTACTTTTAAGATGAGTTTAGAATTAAGACTTATTTTGCCAGGATCAAGTTCAACAAATTGTACATACATATTTCTGAAATGCATACAGTATACAGTACATACTATATTAGAAAAATTCATGGGAAAATGTGGCACAGTGTTTGTGGTGGTTAGTACATCCACCCCACGGCAACGGATCATTCTCACCACGCATACATGGGTTTTCTCTGGGTACTTCACTTTCCTCCCACAGTCCATAGATATGCATACAGTAGGCCCTTGACCATATGCAGTTCAGCGCTCGCGCCCCCACACACTCGCGGATTGGCGACAAACCTGGAAGTTACTGGCACGTGATTCCAATTTAGCCAATGGCTGAGAGCTTTTGTTTCTCCCGCCTGCTGATTGGTTGTAGATGATGTGTACACCTCTTTTTTCTCCTTCGCACACAAGTTATCAACGTGATTGCCTGAATTGCGAAGTTAATTTTTTTAGTAATGTTTTTAATGATTATTTAAGCGCTATGATGCCACTCAAATGCGCTGTATCTTCTCTAGCTTCTGGTAAGTAGCCTAAGCGCTTATTTATTCATAAAATTTATGAATGTATTTAATATTTAATATTATCACAGTACAAAATTAAAAAGTTTTTACTTAATCATCACTATTTTATTACATTATTACTGTATTATTAGTAAGACTATCTATAGAATCTGTTTAAGAAGCATATTTTAGCGTATGTAATATCAGACGTAGGGTTTTAAAAACCGCGTCAATAACTCACAGATTTTCTTTATCTGCGGCAAGGGCCAGAACCGAACCATCGCCAAAAACGAGGGCCTACTGTATTAGAATAACTGTCTGTTCTAAAATGCTCCAAGATGTAAGATATGAATGGTTGTATTTGTTGGGCCACTTGCAAAGCTGTTTTGGGTATACACAGCCTTTCCCGAGAGTTGGCTAATATAGGCTCCAGCCTCCCTGTCACAATAATGGGAATAAGTGGTTTGTTTACCTACAGAAATATGTTCAGTGTTGTGCAGTATGTTATAAGCCTTGGTGAGTAGGAGAATAGCAATTATTGCTATCATGCCCTTGCATATGCAAGATAACGTGCAGCCCAAATCCCAGCTTCAATCTCTTTAAAGCTTCATAAGCTTGTAATTGTCTTTTAGCTGCTTGCAATCATTCAGTGTTATCCTTAAACCCGAAGCAACAAAAACAAGTCGCATGATGGGATTATGGAAACTGGTTTATTACAGCAACCATTAAATTACTGCATTGTAAACCAGCACATGCCATGCAGCTGAGGCAAAGAAGCATGAACTGTGAGTTTGACATTCTAATTTTAATAAAACTGCAACTGCACCAATCATAGTTAAGACCAATTTTGCTAACAGTTTTCATGGGTAAAATTTGGCACAAACTAATTTGCATGTTTATTTTTCACGGTGGTTTAGTGGTTAGCATGTCCACCTCACAGCGAGAAGGTCCTGGGTTCAAGCCACAGGCTTGGAAAGGATGTTTGTGCTCGGAGTTTACGTGTTCTTCCTGTGCCTGGAGTTCGCCGGTAATCTCCCAAGACCTGCACAATAGGCTAATTTACTGTTTTAAATAACAATTGACTGCTCTCTTTACATTTCTAAAAATATTGCTCTACCTCACTGCTTGGCTGAGGAAGTTGTTCTGCCTCTTTGTTTAACTGAGGACATTAGCCTGCACACTGACTCTGATGAGGACGCCTCCTCCATTTTGCTTCCTGGTGTACGTTTTTCCACTTGGTTTCACAGTGGATATTTTGGATACTCTAATCACAGGCTGGTGGCACAGTGGTGTAGTGGTTGGCACGTGCACCTCACAGCAAGAAGGCCTGGGTTCGATTCCCAGCCTGGGTGTTTCTGTGTGGAGTTTGCATGTTCTCCCCATGCTTGTGTGGGTTTCCTCCAGGTACTCTGGTTTCCACCCACAGTCCAAAGACATGCACAGTCGGTTAATTGACTGTTCCAAATCGCCTGTAGGTGTGAGTGTGAGTATGAATGGTTGTGTGAGTGTTTGCCCAACGATGTCCTGGTGATCAGTCCATGGTGTGCCTCACCCTTGACCAGAGTCAACTGAGATGGGCGCTAGCATCCCCGAGACCCTCATTAGGATTAAGGGGTTCAGAAAATGAACGATGAAATCAGAGGCTCAACCCCCACATGCTGCACCACCTCTTAACCATGCAGAGAAGGTTATCCAGCCTTATTGCTCGGTGGGGATTTTCATCTACTCAGCTTGGCTCAGTTGGTGATGGACGTTCGTTGTTTAATGTATATCTATCAAAGAGGTCGAATTAATGTAGAGACATCAACCCCTCCACTGGCTACATGCAGAACTTTATAACCTGTGCCTTGACAAAGTGTACCTGAATTACCAGGCTACCAATTACTCTGACCGAAACAGTTTTAGTGTTTGTTTAAGGAATAAGTGAAATATGGCTTTTGGAAAAACATCACGAGCAAAAGAACTGTGAAAAGGAAGGGAAGGTTGGTTATGTGCCTACAGCTAGGGCATCAGATCTGAGGAGGTGTTTTTTTAAAGCCAGGCTTGATAAAGTGTTTTCATGGACATGATCAAGGAAAGAGTTTATCATCTATACTATCAGAAAGAAAATCTGGGATAGATAAGTTTTAACCAGCATGTGGTCAGTGTGGCAGGAATTGGAGGTCATGTCAAAAATATTTTTTTGACAGTAGCAATGTTGACCTGGTTGAATACTGTGAGCAGGTAGTCAGGCTTCACATAATGTATAGACAAATTACAAACAAGGTCAGAAAATAACATGCTGAGCCTTAGGTTTGGCAACTTTTTAATTGAAGGAATTCATGAAATCATTTGGGTTGGGGTTTGAGTCCCTGTTTGATCCACTATGCAATGAGCACTGGGCAAGGTCTTAAACACAAGTGTTATAGTTAGAGTAGTAGGAATGAAACATTTCAGTGCCTTTTGGTAGGAAGTAAGAGGGTACTCGTACATTTGCAAATAAATCACAAGCCCAGTGTTTTTGTATTGACGTTCCAGATGTTGGCCAGCTGTCTTTAAGGGTGGAATGTTTAAAAGAGAATATCCTAGTTTTAAGAGGGACAAATTCATTCAGGATTTGAAAAAGAGAATGAGAATGAGAGAGAGAGAGAGAGAGAGAGAGAGAGCTTATGTTATTGTGAAGAAACACGGCATTCTCACTTGAGCTCGCGAACGAGACAAGTTGACTGCATTTTTAGTTTTTTGTTTTGAACATTGCTGATTATTATTTATTGCTTTGAACAGTGGTGATCGTAATTAGTTGCTGTGAACAGTGACACGCTACGCTCTTTATTAATTTATTTAGTTTTATAGTTACCAAGAGTTTAAGAAGTTGCCAAGTCCAATACCAAATGTACAAACTTTCCAACACAGATGGAGACATGGACATTATGATTGCCTTTTACTTTCACCTCCATTACAATGTAATATAATACTAATAGGAAAGTAATGAAAACTAAGAATATGAGAATATAAGAGGACTTAGTAGAGCACCTGAAAACAATTCTGAATGGTGCACCAAGTGTTGAGTGTCTCTGGTTTTTATTAATATCTCACGTCATCCACGAAATAAGGGGTCAAAATATTGCTGGCCCAGTTCAATGCATTGGCTGCAATTGTTTATAGAAATATTTCCATAATCCTCCATTACTCCCTCGGGCCTCATATAGAAGAACAATACATTCCAGCATTGGGGAAAAGAGTGATTCCTCCAGCAGAAACTACGATTGTATTCCTGGAAGAGAGTCGGCTTGGACACAAGGGTTGTTAAACATCTATTACAAAGCAAGTGAGCTATGTCGATCTGTTTCGAGATGTGCGTCAAGGCCTGTGGGCTTAAAGACCAAAACAGTGCGGGAGTGTAAGGAGACGTGTTTTTAAAGACTTAGTGAGGCAGCCAGAATGCATTTTGGTTTGGATATTGACCAGCTGATGGCTGTGTGTAAATTTACGGGCTTCAGAGCCCTTTTCTGTTGGTCGTTTTCCTTGGATGGGACTTTGATTAGCAATCAGAGCTTGGGAAATTTAGTATGGCATGTGCAGACACAATGAAAAGTGGTCAGTGTTCCATTTCAGATCTGTGATTGTATAAGTTCACACTCTGAATTAGGCATGAGCACTAATATAGCATCAGGTTTTTGTTCTAAAATATATCAGATTCACCTCTTCAGCTTGAGAAGAGTCAGTTTGATTCATACATACACTACACTCTAGAGCTGAAGATCTCAACCTTCTTGCCCTCAGTGACCCCTTTTGAATGTGAATGAATCCCACATCTCCTCCTCTATACAAACCTATTTTACAATCAAAATATTCATATGTAGGGATCAATGTGTATTCATTCCCCTCAAGAAATCTCAGTTTATTCTGGGTATAAATGGCTTACACGCTGAACAGCTTGCCAGTTCAGCACAGGGCCAGCACACAGTAGCGCACGCAGGTAGGGGAAGAACATGCAAACTCTACAGTTACGTACTGAAATTTAGAATAGGAAAAGTGCCGTGTGAAACCAGCAAAACACAATATATACAATTTAATAATATTAACAAAATAAGAACTTACAGTTTAGATCTAAACAAAATACAAATAGAACAAGGGTCACAAAATAAGGATAGTCACCAAGCAGCTGCAGTATGGTAAATTTAGAGACGGCGCGTGCTGGCGGTCAAAAGCTTGGAATCCCACATCAAAAGAAACGAATGATGATAATCCTCGTGTTGGCTGTGGATGAAGGCGGATGATGGACTTGGGTGATGAAGACTGGAAATTTGGATGAAGCGCGTTAGATGATTCCCCAGAGCCAGTCAGCAATGGGTCCTTATATAGATTCTCTGAAGTTCGGGAAAGTTCCTTTTCTCGAACGTTCTAATCACATGACCCATCACGGACCGCATGTGCAACTAGGTTAATCTCGAAGTTTCCCTAATATGCTGGAAAGTTCCAGACCCGATTAGACTACACAGGTAAAATAACCCCCCCCCCCCCCCCCCCCAAAAAAAAAATAGCAGGCAAAATAACCGTGACCCAAAAACAGCTGAGTAATACCATGTGTTACCATTTACAGCACACTAACTGAATATAATTACATACTCATAACGTTTATACATTCATTATTCAGTGGTACCTCACTTTACGAAAGTCTCACCAAACGAAAAATGCAGGTTACGAAACGCATTTTCCTAAAATTTTTTGTCTCTGGATACGAAACAAGTTCACGTTACAAAAGCGCCATCTTAAAAATTCAAACACGCCTTTCAAACAATGCGCAAGTTTCTTTCCCAATGGTTGTCTCCCAACACCCCACCCCACTGGCCTCCCATTGGCTAGGAGGGAGCTGAATCTATACACATAATGCTTTTCGTGTGCCTTTGACCCCTCGTTCGACACACACGCGTGAAGGACCGTTGTACTGTTGGTTCGTGAGTTTCGTGAGTTTTTTGAGTGTGCTTATTGCAGAGTTCTTCTTCGTTTTTAATCATGAGCCCCAAGAAAGTGATTCCTGGTGAGACTGAAAAGAAGAAGCGTGCTCCGTTATCAATAAAAGTAAAACAGGAGATGATAAAAAAATATGAAAGTGGGATTCGGTTGAGTGAAATCGCAAAGGAGTATGGCCGAACCCCTCTGCAATCGGAACGATATTGAAGCAGAAGGAGACCTTAAATGCGGAGATACGGTGACTGAGACGATTATTTCAGAAAAAGCAACCGCTATATTTAAGGACCTCGTGAAGGAGGGTGGGGGTGAGGGTTCTTCAGACCAACAACCCCCGGACTTTAAAGTGACGCATGAGGGGTTCGAGAGATTTAAAAAAGGTAAATAATTTTCTTTTACTTTTAACACATATTTCATACAAAATTGGTGCACTTTTATCATTTTTAAAGGGTTTATGGGGTAGTCTTGGGAGCCTTGGAACGAATCAGGCATTTTTACATGTAAAATGCGGTTCAACTTACGAAAAATGCAGTTTACGAAAACGTCGCTGGAAAGGATTAATTTCGTAAAGTGAGGTACCACTGTATTTATATTTACACGCCCATAACAACACGCAAACACCTTCACTAACCATGGGACTTGAGCCCAATATTTAGTAAATATTCCCAACTGACCCATTAAAAAAACTGTTCAATCTATTGCAGACAGATAAAATCCCAGTTATATCACAGTCTTCCCTGACTGGTGGTTCAAGATGGGAAAACTGGTGCTGATCTCTTGATGGAAGGGATAGTGTTGCGATCTCCCGTCAATCACAGCAACCCTAACCAATCATGGACCTCAGGGTGATGATGTATTTTTGTGAGCACTTATGCTAATGTGATACAAAAGTGTTTACAAAAAAGGGTAGTGGATGAATTAAATGTTTGTTCTCACCCTCCCTGACTGGCAGAACATACGTTTATCTCCATTATATCTTCTACCTACCACACATAGTTGGCATTATTTAAGGTGATGAATAATTTAACAGGGCCTCTTTTCTGACCTTTAATCTCCAGTCCTGAGCTCTGTATTAGACTTGGGCTTAAGGCCAATCCAACGTCATTGCTAACTGACACTTACTACAAAGACCCACATGCATAGACACGTGAGTGTGCACACATCCACACTAAGATACACCACTGACGTCCATCAGGCTGGAATCTTGACTGCATTTTACTTTGTTTATCTGTTGGAGGGGTTTTTCCCTGTGGTTTGGGAGACAGAAATCCTAACATTCTGGCATGTACCAAGTTCAAAATTCATTTGCAGTCTGTCTCTCTGTTGCATCGCCAACTCAATATGGACGGCTGGAAAATACCCTGGAAAACACTCACAGCCCCGCCTGTCCTCTCATGGGGGATATGGCTTGTGAGGGCGCCCCTAATCTAGAGAAAGTCATGAGCTGCAGGAAATTAAGTGTGTATCAAATCACACATTTCTGTTTGGATCTTGCTGTGCCTGGTAACCATGAAATAAGTCCAATTTTTTTTTTCCACACTCTGGAGGCATGCCACTTCTGGTTGTACAAATAGAGCAGTGATGTACACTATACATTTCCTGATGGTAATTAATCGCATGTCTCAATCACACACGTGCAGGCTCATGTGGAATAGATTTCAGTCCAATACTGCTCCCTGGAAATGAAAGAGAGAGATTTTATGCAGGCACAGCAGGAAAAAGTGCTTAGCGCTTCATCTCCTGTTACTAGGTGATGCGTGAACATGTGATGAGTATGAAAATCCATAAAGCTTTCATGATGCTTTCACACAGTCCAGGTGTTTCATATTGTATAAGTTTGTCTCCAAATATGTTTATTAATCGTGGAAATGATCTCTAGGCAGTGGTGGCCAGGTGGGAGAGGTGCTGGATCAATGATCCCAAGGTTAGGGCTTCAAGCCTTACTCTCAATGGGTTGTACTGCCCCCCCAAGTGCAACTAACCAGGTTATCAAAGGTCGACCAGGTCTCTCACTGTCTATGGTGAGAGGCATGTAAAAGAACCATTGCTGACTTTCAACAAGAGTAGGCTGCATAGCTGTGAGCATGTCTCTGCCCTGCGATGGCTTGGCGAGCTGTCCAGTGTGTACTCTGCGCTCGCCCAGAGTAGGCTGAGATGGGCGCCAGCCTCCCCGCAACCCTAAATTAGGATTAATCGGTTCAGAAAATGAATGAATGAATGACCTCTATATTGGATTGTGTGTGCTTAATGCAATTAGTCAATGATCCAATCCTGATCAGCATCCCATATTAATGATTCCGACCTTCATAAAAAAAAAAAAAAGGAAAAAAAAAAAAAAAAAACAAAGCAGCACATTACCATAGTCACTGTGATGAGCTCAGTTCAATGACTCAGGGAAGCAGCCGGGAAGTGAGTGTCATGCAGACATATGATGGGATATAGACAAATCCCATGATCTATACTTGTGGAACACCTACAGGTACACCACTAAAGAGATCATTATTGTCAACTGTTGCATGAATAATGAAAATCAGGGCAAAACATTCCATTTGATGTTTAAAAAGAAAAAGAATCTGGTGATCATCATGGTATTATAGAAAGAATAAATATTCCCAGCATAACAGTGTTGGTGTGGTCAGAAAATTCCCCCCATTTCTGAGGGAGGATGATGAAATATTGTAAGGCTGAGTGGCCAGAACGACTCCCTGTGCCCGGAAACAAGAACAAGCCCGAGAGGACAAGCGCAGCTGGGAGTGCTTGAACATCATCCTCAGACCACACACAGGCAGCAGTGTAACTCAACATTGGGAGCCAAAATGACTTGGCACTCGCTGCCAACAACCATCAAGAGCAGGAAAAGTCAGTGTTATGAGTTCTGCCACACACCTTTTGGACTGTAATATGCTCCACTATCCAGCCAGACACCATTCATCTTAGCAGTGGCACTCAGTCTCAGTAGGACAACTTATTACAGTGCTATTCCTGCATTGGGCCTGTACATATATTAAAATACTGCTAAAACAGTATTTTTTATGCTTCTCCTTACAAAATGATTTTAGCATCTTTGGTTGGGTGCAGATGACTAATTTATTCATTACAGGTGAATAATCATCATTTTAAATTTAATTTAACCTTAAATGTAAAAATATAATTTTCAAACAGACAACACCCCTCATACTGCTATCCTTCATTAAATTATACACCACTGGAAAGGTCCAATCTAATTGGTCAGCTATCACTGGATTAAAAAAAAAACATGGGGCGGTGGTGTTCTGGTGGCAAGGGCGCTGGGTCACTGATCCTAAGGTTGGGGGTTCAAGCCCCACTCTTAACAGGTAGCCACTGTCACACACACCCCCCCCCCCCAGCAGCTACCTGGCCAAAGGCCAGCCATGTCTCTTAGTGTCTGTAGTGTGCGTTTCAAATAAAAGAATCATTGCTGACTTTCGACAAGAGTAGGCTGCAAAGCCATAAGCGTGTTTTTGCCCTGAGATGAACTGACAAGCTGTCCAGGGTGTATTCTGCCATTGGCTGGGATGTGCACCAGCCTCCCCGCAAGGGAGTTAGGATTAAGCGGTTACAGAAAATGAACAAACACTCACAGTTTTGTCGTGGCCATTTGGAGAACTTGGTAACATCGTTAACAAAATTTAAAATAGAAAAAAATAAACCATAAAATGTTTTAATTTACTTTCTTGTGCTTATATGTAGTGTATATAAAGATTTTCAGTGAGTGTTGAAACAAGCCATCATGCAGCGCAGTTTATTTATGTTCCCATGTAGTACATATTAAAACTCTGATTGGGTTTAAAAAACACACCTGGAGCTCCATCCTGCCTTGTTTTAGTTGGAGTGCAAGGAGCTCAACTGTCCGCCGTTGGTTATGGTTAAAATGTAGAAAAATAATTCTATAAAAATTTAATTCTAGCCTTCGTCTCTTTATGTTTGTATAGTATACATTAAAACTCTTAACAGTTTAAAAAACACCGTTAGCTAAACAACACAGATCTGTTCAGAGCACACATATTTCCAGACTATTTACTGTAATGACATCCACTTCATCATCTGCATATAATTGTTAATTATAAAGATTTGTGCTTATTTTACATTTATCACAAGAACAACACTATTAAGTGAAGGACTGTGGTGGCCTAGTGGTATAGGGCGCTGGATCGCTGATCCTAAGGTTGTGGGGTTCGAGTCCCACTCTCCACAAGGTTGTCACTGTTCCCCCCATTGCAGCTGGGTTATCAAAGGCGGGCCATGTGTCTCACTGTCTATGGTGAGAGGTTCATGTAAAAGAACCATCGCTGACTTTCGTAAAGAGTAGCTGCATAGCTGTCAGCGTGTTTCTGTCCCTTGCTAAAAGGGTTTTGTCAGGAAGGGCATCCGCCATCGCCATAAAAACCTATGCCAAATCAAACGTGCGAAACATTCGCTGTGGCGACCCCTGATAAAGGGAAAAAGCCGAAAGGAACACCCCCCCCCCCATGGCCCAATGGTTGGAGAAGTGGGTTTGGGACTTAAAGGGCTGTGGTTTGATTCCCAAAACAGCAGGTAAAATGTGTGTCAGGGGACTGAGCTGCACCATCCCATCCTCCACCTTTATGTCTGCCCTTGATAAAGGCACCTAATCCTCAACTGCTCTCTGGGGGCCCCGATGTCTGCGCACGAGCGCGCGCGCACACGTGTGTGTGTGTGTGTGTGTGTGTGTGTGTGTGTGTGTGTGTGTTTTAACTATAGATGTGTTAAATGCAGAGCCCAAAATATCCCATGCAGGTTTAATACAGTATATCAAAACAAACAAACAAATATTAACAGCTGCCTAGCTGTACACTCAATTTTATAATGCCTAATCCTAGATGTAGTTTAGGACATTGGGAAACCCATAAACTATAATTAAAAAACAAAAATTATATATATATATATATATATATATATATATATATATATATATACATATATATATATATATATATATATATATATATATATATATATATATATATATATATATATATATAAAATTAATCTTGAACATGAGCAACCTAAAATCACTTCTGTGAAAATTAAAGAAGAACCTCTGTGTGGACAAAAAAAAAAATCTATTTTGTGCATTCCATAAATCCCTGTGATGACAGACACCGGTGAACACAGTGACTGTCCCACTCTCTACAACAGGTAGTCACCAACCTTTTTGAAACTGAGAGCTACTTCTTGGGTACCAATTAATGCGAAGGGATACCAGGTCAATACACACCTCTGGAATTACAAATTTGCTCCATTTACCTTTAATTATATGTTATTATTAATAATTAATGATATTCATCTATGTGAAGATACTGGGGCAGTGGTGGTCTAGTGGTATAGGGCGCTGGATCGCTGATCCAAAGGTTGGGGGTTCGAGTCCCACTCTCCACAAGGTAGTCACTGTCCCCCCCAGTGCAGCTAACTGGGTTATCAAAGGCGGGCCATGTCTCTCACTGTCTATGGTGAGAGGTTCATGTAAAAGAACCATTGCTGACTTTCGTAAAGAGTAGCTGCAAAGTCATCAGCGTGTTTCTGTCCCTTGCTAAAAAGGGTTGTGACAGGAAGGGCATCCGATGTAAAAATCTCTGCCAAATCAAACGTGCGAATCAGATGATTCGCTGTGGCGACTCCTGAGTAAAAGGGAAAAAGCCGAAAGGAAGACAGACAGACAGACATCTCTGTGAAGATATTGATTTGATTTAAAAATATATTCAAAAAAATTAGATGCAGCTTAATGGAGAGTGGCGCTATGCAGCTGTGGGTCTGTCCTAAAAATAGCAGTGAACAGGTCCACGGGCACCACATTGGTGATCCCTGCTCTACAACATCTGTGTGAGACAGGTGTCAAGTCTCCCTGTGACCCTAATTAGGATTAAGCGATTCATAAAATGAATGAATGAATGATAATATAAACCTGTAAATTGTATTTGCACTCTTATAAATGGTGCTGGTATATAGAAATTAATCCAATCAGAATTCGTCAGTGTTGTGGTATAACAAATTGTACAGTTGAGTATTTGGGTAATAGTAGTGATCATCATTTAAATGTATGTAGTTATCTTATATCATATAACTTACCAACATTTTTCCTCAATTTTTTGTGCAAATTCCAACACACTGACATTATACGCCAACAGGATATGTGTAAAAGTTAGAACAATGGATTTTCACACTTGACTACATGCTGATACGAAGAGCAGTTGAATGTCTTTAGATCATACACAGGGAAAAAAGGGACAATGGCATTCCTGTAGGGTGACACAAAAATAGAGGGCTTTTTATTTTAGTTCAGTAGGCTAAATCTAAAAAGAGTAATTCAATTCAAGGGTGATCAAAATAAGCACTATTGTTAGTAGCTGGAGGAATTTCACTCGAGCAGCTGGGACGCACCTGTGTATCTGACTCTGTGTCTCTGTCTCATGCTTCTGAACAGATGTACCATCTGTATGTATCTAAAAGAGAAGCATTATTCTCATGCACATTCTGCATGATTGAGATATATGAGGTAAACTGTACAATGAAATTGCAATTGTTCCCACATTGTTCCCATGTTTTTTGTTACGTGTTTGCTCGTGGTTTTTTTTTGTTTGTTTGTTTTGTTTTTTGTTTTTACTTCTGAAGCTGAAAAATATCCTCTGGGATATTTATGTATGAGAATGAATAAGATGTTTGTGAGGTCATTGAGGTGAGCGCTTTGGTTTTCACACAAAACAAACTCAAAAAAAAAAAAAAAAAATCAAAAAAGGTCTGTTTGGAATAAATTTCCTCCACCAAAGTTTTAGAGGCAGAAGATTAGAGACTGAAATTTATATTATATTACAGGGATCCCTCACTTTCCGCAGTTAATTGGGACCGAGAGCCTCACGCGACCTTCGAAATCCGCGAAGTAGGATCACCATCCCAACCCCCACTGACTCACGTATACATATATGTATATGTGTATATAATGTCAATAAATACATATTCAATGCAATAAATGCTTATAATAAAAATTAAACATTAAAAATATAAGATATAAATAAAATATAAATACACACATATAGATGGTATCGCATGAGAAGAAGGCGACACACACACATACGCACACAGATGCATGTGCACACACAGATGTGCACCTCAAAACAATGTAAGTAGTTCTGATGGGAGGTTTTGGGATGTTTTTTGTTTGTTTAGGGTTTTTACATAATTGGCTTTGTTTTTGTAGCATGTTCCATAACTTTTCCCTTATTCATTTTTAATTTCCTTATTTTTCAATTCGATCAATATTTATTTATTTATATTTAAAAAAAAACCGCAATACACTGAAGCTACATGAGTTGAGACACGAAGTAGTGAGGGATCCCTGTACAGTTTTATCATACTCACCGTTGTCCATGTATGATCTGCTGTAAATAAAGAATGCACAAGAACATTCATTCATTTTGCAAGCTGCTTAATCCTAATTAGAGTCACAGGGAGGCTGGTGCCCAGCTCAGCTTACTCTAGGTAAAGGCAGGGTACATCCTGAAAAGCTCGCCGGGCCATTGCAGAACAACACACATACAACCATTCACGCTCACTCTCACACCTGGGGGAAATTTGGAACCACCAATCAACCTAATGTGCATGTTTTTCAAACTGTCGGAGGAAACCGGAGTACCCTGAGGAAATTCATGCAAGCACAAGGAGACACCCCAAGCCCAGGAATCGAACCCAGCCCTTTTTGCTGTGGGGCAAACATACCTCTATGCCCCACCCACACAAGGACATCCACTTAAACTGAATCAAGAAATTAATCTTAAATTAAGAACCGTATACCATATTAAATACAAACACATTTAAAATACATATATGGCAGTGCTTCTCAATTATTTTCAGTCGCGCCCCCTATAGGAAGAAGAAAAAAAAAATTCATGCCCCGCGAGCGACTATAAATACTGTTGCATTATTTGTATATAAAATTGTTATTAGTGCACCTCTGCATAGCATTGTATCGTTAACATTAAAACCAAAAAAGAAAGAAATATAGTTCAAATTACAATAAAGAAAAACTTCATTCACATTTTTAAAACTGTAACAGAAAAAGATTTAAAGTGCACAAATATACCTGAAATTTAAAAAAATGCATTCTTATTTAAACTTACTCAACCTATTTATGTCTTAATATCGCCGTCTCTCTCCACCTATCTCTTCGTTCCTGTTAGAAATTTTGTTTGTTTCTTGAGGGGTTGTTTACTACACTTCATATCGTTTGCTTGTGCGAAAAACCGCTACACCATAGGTCGACAATGAGAGCCCCACTGCCAACTACTGGAGTTGAGGTGCAATTACACTTCATTTTCGTACACTATTCCAGAAAAACATGTTCCCCAGGGTCATACGCGCTCCCCCCGACATCACACAGCACCCCCAGGCATCATACCCATGGGGGGCATGCCCCCACTATTTGAAAAGCACTGATATATGGATATATAACCCTTAGTCGATGGAGGCCGTTATAAAATATATAGTATTTCGCCACACACTATATATTTTCAAGCAAAGAATATGTATCTGCCTATACTTAAATGACAATCAAAATACATGCCCTAATACCAATTCTCTGAATACTCTGCAGCACGTGTCCACTCTGACTCCGCACAAAAACTCAATTGCACGAGTTGAGACTTGACATGAGATTTGACTGTAACCTCTGCTCATGTCCACATTGATAAATACTGAGCTTTAAGTGGAAATGAACATCTGCTCAGTTTTCTGAGCAAATAAGAATCAAAAGAGAAAGCTATGTAGATATAAAGAAAAATAAGTGCTAAATTTTATGTAGCATCACATGCTTTCATTCATTCATCCATTTATTTTATGGGATTTTATTTATTTTAACTGCTTAATCCTTTTAGGATTGGGTGGAGGCTGTGCACATCTCAACTAACATTGGGCAAAGGCAGGGTATACTCTGAACAGCTTATCAGACCATTGCAGGGCCAACACACACACACACACACACACACACACACACACACACACACACACACATCCACACCGAGGGGCAATTTGGAACAGCTGATTATTCTGATGTGCAGGTCTTTGGACTGTGGGAGGAAACCGGACTACCTGGGGAAAAAACAAGCAAGCACAGGGCATGTAAACCATTCAAACTCCACACAGAAACACCCAGGCCTGAACTTGAACTCAGGACCTTCTTGCTGTGATTCGGACATGCTAACCATTATGACGCTGTACTTCCCCTATAGGGATATGATGAATAAAAAATATGATGGCGTAGTAAGCTGTTTGGGGTGTACCCTACATTAGCCCAGTGTTTCCTGGGATATACACAGTCTACCTGCAACCCTAGTAGGAGTAACAATATAACAATAGTTTGACAAATGAATGAATAAATTAATTAATGCATTCAGTGCTACATTTATGTTTTTGTTTATCTTACAGCTATGTACTGCTTCGCTCTCAGTGACCTTTATTTATTGGGGGGGGGGGGGGGGTAGTCAGAAAACCAGGCAGACCACCAAACCACCATCAGTTAAAATATTTAGAACCCTCTGTACAACTATTTTGGCTAAACTATAATGTAATTTGTCTATAATTACAAAATTAATTGGTGAAGTGAACCGGAAAATTTTGGTTTTTTTAAATATATATTGACTTTTTTGCCATCTGAGAGTGAACATGAATATAAAATATAAATTAGTTCCTGAATACAAACATTTATTGATTTCTCCCTTTCATCAATGGATATAGTAGCTACATAATTGGTAGTCTTTATATAAAATAAATTGTGTTGTAATTATACCTGCTCTCGTGTGTTTGTTCATTAAATAGCTCCACAATCACTCATTTCTTTCATTCCCTATTTTCAGCAGATTAAACTGTGATTATATGTGTGGAGTGGCTGATGGAGTACAGATTGTTTCGAATCCACAGTTTGGCATTTATAAGCAGCTGGGTGCACTTTTCCTGCCCAGAGCCTCGTTATGCTCTGTGGCCTAATTAACTTAATAAAAGCAGGCCTGTGTTAGATGGAGGTGTTTTTAAGGAGCTGTCTCCAGTATGTCTGCAGGGTTGCTTTAAGGAACGAGGTCATGATGTTACTGAGTGGCTTGGAAGGTCTCCAACACTGATTGCTTGAGGGGAACTGATGTTATCAGATGGAGGAGAAAGTGGGGGCGGGGTTAACTAATGGGGCTGGATTTACCTATGGTCACTCCAGGAGTAATGAAAGAGGTTGAAGAGGTTGCCGTGAGCTTTATTCATTACATCAATGACCTCTTTGAAGCGTTTTTAGTCATTTGGGAATTGAGTGTCCTGCCGATAACCTTGTGTTTGAGGAGTAGGGTAGTAAACTGTACTTGTTCTAGTTAATTGGGTGGTATAACCTTCCAACCTTTAATCTTATACCAAATAAATATTATACCAAGACTTTGTATTTATCCTAAATCTTGTACTAAAAAAAAATAATGTATGTTGACTTTAATGGTAAATAACTAAAAAGGTAACCTTAAAAAAGTCAATATCAATTACGGCCATTGAAAAGTACATTTCAAAAAGATACAATATATTTAAATTTACAGGCTAAACATTTAAGTGTACCTATTAAAAACGGCACCAAACTTAAGAGTGCAGTGCAGCACTGGTCCCCGAGCCGCGGACCGGTACCGGTCCGTGGATCAATTGGTACCAGGCTGCACAAGAAATAATTATTTATTTCTGTTTTATTTATTATCCGAGTCTGAACGATGTTTTATTTTTGAAAAAAACTTTTATTTTGAAAATGACCGGATTCTCTCGGTTACATGTTGGTCATTTGAGCGCTAAAATGTAACTCACAAGGGGACAGCACTTGAACAGAAGCGAGTTGGACATGTTTCAAACAATAGCAGGGATTTCGGGTGAGCCTGAGCCTTCATTCTCCCAGCTGGTGCACCATCACCTGTGGGTTTTTTTTTTTGAAGAAGAAGAGTTCGAGCTTGATTAAAAATGTAACGCTTAATCCCGATTAACGAGGCTGGCGAACATCTCAGCAGACTCTGGGCAAGGGCGGGGGCCGTGGTAAAATTGCCAAGCATTGACCGGTCCGCGGTGATAAAAAGGTTGGGGACCACTGCTGTATGGTATGAAAATATGTAAAATAGAAAATATGCGAGATGGAGATAATAATAATGCTACAAAATAACAATAGTACAGAAGGTGGAGCCTTGATGGTACCACCCCTGCATCAGAGAAACTAGCGTGCTATGGTGATGATCATACTGACCAGTGCAGCAGAAGCAACAGATTTTGGTCCGCCAGTTGAATGATTACTGTCAGGCCAGGTTTTGCCCTGCTACTGGTAACATGTAAGCCAGTACAACCTGTTGCATGGTCGAGTGATCGGCGACTAAACTGACTCCCCGAACAGGTTCTAAACTTGGTAAGTAGGGTGGCTAGCAACCCAATAAAAATACAAACGAGACCTATCAAAGGGCGGATGAACTTTTCAGAGTCAACGACTGGCTAGCTAGAGATGGTATCTCAATAAAAACACCCTGCAGAAAGAACTTTGGGCCTCTACTACAGATTTTTTGCCCTTCGTAATACAGCCATGACAATTGTTATGGTGCCACCTACGCCAGAATTCTGGTACGGCACCCAGATTGATTGATCGATTGAGTTGAATGATTGGCACCGCTAGCATTATGCTACTGATGTAGGAACAAAGCATTTCAAGTTGAACGCAATGCTCATCTGTGTGAGTTTAGTTGAAGCTAGGAATGTATCCAATATTAGAAAGGGTTCTGGGTTGAAAAAATTCCAAAAGCTAAGATAAGATAAGAACCCAAATTCGCCATAGAACCTGAATTTTTAAGTGTAGCATAAGATTAAATCATGAAAGGGATCCTCAAGGTTTCTTTAAGAAATAAATTCTTAAATTCTTTACTTGAAACACAGTTACACAGGTATACACTATTTCTATCTAGAATTTTTAACAATTGTTCTACGGAGACAAGTATTCCATTCTAATGTGTGCATGCATGACGTTTGTCCAACAATGCAGCTTTTTTTTAATGTAAATACAAGCATACATGATTTCTCATCCATGATTCTTTTTCTTGAAATCACATGACAGCGTGCAGGCTCACGTGTGTGTGCGTGTACAAAGAGAGAGAAAAAAAAAAACTACATTCACTGGAAACTGCCTTGATTAGAAATGTATTGCAGGAAGGCACAGAGGACCAGCCCTGAGTTCATGCTACCAAACAACAGGCCAGATTTTATTTGCTATGAATGTTCTTAGAAATATTAACAACTTCCGGGGGCGGGATGTTTTTCTGGGGTAAATGCTCTTACCAATAGACACAGTGAAGAACATTTTGAGGGAACCATTCTTATAAAAATCCATTAAATCTTATAGCCTTACTGGATTCATTTGTTGTTTTTCCTAAAGAGACACCAAACTCGTTTTACAGGGGAAACAGTTCCAAGCAGGACCACTTCAAGATTTCCTCCTTGAATTAAAAACCTTTGAGGAATCATTTGTTTTGAAACTGTGTTGCCCCAATAAAATGACAAACCCCAATTATTGGCTTCCACAATTATTTTCCCCACAACGTTCAGCAAAGTTTATATCTTTTTCATTCTTTCATTCATGATTAGCAGCATGAAAATTTCTATGGAGTAGAATGTAACTATTTTCTTTCATTCATGTGGAAAACTGCTTAATAATAGGGGAGAGCGGGGCAAGATGATCCCTTTTTCACATTTTGGACACAGGACTGAAAATGATCTTAAGTATACTGTAAACATTGTTTTACCAACAAGACCTTCATACATCTGTTTATCACGGAGCAAAAAGTGAAGTAGGATGCATTACGATAACTACCTGAAATTCAAGTTTTTATAAAGTATCGCCAACTGATTAACTTACTCCACAAGCAGAGGAAGTTGAGCACCGAGATGGGGGTAAGATGATCAGCCAAGCAGATCACGAACAAGAACAAAGAAATTTTATTCAAACACGAAACAACTCTATTTAAGCAAATTTACACTTTCAAATCTTTACAAGAAAACGCTCCCTCGGTTATCAGTTTTTAAAAACTAAAACTTTTCTTCTTTTCCTTTCAGCTGTTCCTTTTTTCCTCAGGGTTCGCCACAGCAAAGCTAATATTCGCACGTTTCGATTTGGCATAGGTTTTTACGTCAGACGCCCTTCCTGACACAACCCTTTAGCAAGGGACAGAAACATGCTGACGGCTATGCAGCTACTATATACGAAAGTCAGCAATGGTTCTTTTACATGAACCTCTCACCATAGACAGTGACAGACATGGCCGGCCTTTGATAACCCAGTTACCTGCACTGGGGGGGACAGTGACAACCTTGTAGAGAGTGGGATTTAAACCCCCAGCCTAAGGATCAGCGATCCAGCACCCTTTACCACCAGGCCACCACTGCTTTCTATACTTTCCTAAAATCTTCCACACTAAACATTTGCTAATCAAAGTTTTTGTCTGTTTTACACAAAATCATTTAGCGTAATAATATGTTCAAACAGAAAATTCGATCAATATTGTATTCTTGAGCAACAGTTTTATATTTACTCCCTTCAGCACTTTCGTGAGCTGCTCGTTCAAGCACATTTTTAAGTGTGGGTGCTCTGTTAGTTTTCCTTTAGTATTTGCGTGGCATTTCTTACTGCAAAGAACAAACATTATATGATTTATGGACTTCATTGAAGTACTCATTTCAATAACATCAATTCAAGTATTATTACTAGTAGTAGTAGTGGTATTTTCTTAGCTTTCCTTTGGAGCTGATCTTTTTACTATCTGATAAACATAGGTATAATATTTTTATTAGTATATTTATGATTATACATACATTATGTTCTTAAATTGTGATAAAAACATAATTTTCATAGAAATTATGGTGTACAGGGATCCCTCATTTTATGCAGTTAATTGGGACCGAGATCCCCACGCGACCATCGAAATCTGCGAAGTAGGATCACCCAAACCCCCCCCCCCCCCAACCCCCAACTGACATATACGTACACAGTCGGTCCTCTACTTACGATATTAAGCCGTTCCAGTGCCTTTGTAGTGACCTGGAGTTTTCGTAAGTAGAGGTGCATTTTTAAATGTAAAACTTGTGATTCGTTCCAAGGCTCCCAAGACTACACCATAAACCCATTAAAAATGATAAAAGTACACCAATTTTGTATGAAATATGTAAAGTCGTCAGCGTGTTTCTGTCCCTTGCTAAATGGTTGTGACAGGAAGAGCATCTGACGTAAAAACCTATGCCAAATCAAATGTGCGAATTAGATGATTTGCTGTGGCGACTCCCGAGAGAGGAAAAAAGCAGAAAGGAAAAGAAGATGTATGAAATATGTGTTAAAAGTAAAAGAAAATTATTTACTTTTTTTTTTTTAATCTCTCGAACTACCCATGCAACGCTTTAAAGTCCGGGTGTTGCTGGTCTGAAGAACCCTCACCCCCAGCCTCCTTCACGAGGTCCTTAAATATGGTGGTTGCTTTTTCCGAAATAATCGCCTCCGTCACTGTATCTCCGCTTTTAAGGTCTCCTTCTGCTTCTATATCGTCCCGATTGTTGAGGGGTTTCGGCCATACTCCTTTGCGATTTCTCTCAACCGCATCCCACTTTCGTATTTTTTTATTATCTCCTGATTCACTTCGATTGATAATGGAGCCCGCTGTTTCTTTTCGGTGTCACCGGGAATCACTTTCTTTGGGTCCATGATGGATAACGAAATATAACGCTGCAATGATCACGCTAAAAAAACTCACAAGCCAACAGACCTGTTCAACGCTCCTTCACACGTGTGACAAACAGGAAGTATGGGTACAGTTCAGCTCCCTCCTGCTTGACCATTTACTGAATTAAAACAACTTAAAAAACCAAACTAAAAACTAAAGCGTTATTCCCCCTCCCCCTCTCTCTCCCTCCCTCATGTGCGCACTGTGGGCCACGCCCACAAGACGTGAATTCAAAGCGCATTCACTGCTTGAACTCAACTTTAATTTGATTCCTTGAGGGATCGGAATTCCAGATGAGCTCAAATGCGCCCACATGCCAATGAGAGAGCAACTTGCACATCGTGTGAAATTTTGATTGGCTCATTTGAATTTTGAATTTCTTTTCGTAATAGGGAGTTGTGTCGTATCTCGGGGATGGAAAATGTTTTTCGTAACCTGTGGATTTCGTAAGTTGGGGGCCGACTGTATATATTTTCATAAGGACATGGGGTAAGTTGATCCCGCTGACAAACATGCCCCAACTATTATTGATGATCTTGCCCCATGGGGAGCCATATTAATTTTTAGAATACTGCAGGCATAAAGCGTGAAAAACATCATCTTAAACTAGACTTGTTTATGTTTTAGTGCCTAAATATTACAAGTAAATAGATATAGTAAATTCACCTCTTATATTCAAGATGTGTGAAAGAATCTGCCATGCCAAAATTTTCTCAGACCTTTGAAAATCAATGTTTTGGTGATATTTCACAAACTGCTCTTCTACAAGACAGGAAGTGTAAACACTCAACAGTAGGTAGCAGCACAAGTCTATCGATTTATTTTCCTACATAGGAACAGGGGGTGAACATCTTACCCCACTTTCCCTTATCAGAGTCGTGGGCCTATTTCAGCCCACTCTGAACCAAGGCGTAGTACACCCTGAACAACTTAATAGATAATCACAGGGCCGAAACACCACACAATCATTCACACTCACACACTGGGGAAATATGAAACAGACAATTAGTCTAACCTGCATGTCTTTGGATTGTGGTCCGAAACTCAGGAATTCGTAGGAAACCCACACAAGTAGGCAGAGAATATGTAAACTCCACACAGATATTAACGCACTGCTGCGACCACTACTGCAATGCTTCTCAATTATTTTCTGTGGCGCCCCCCCAGGAAGAAAAAATATTTACCCCCCCCCCCCCCCCACACACACACACACACATACACACATATACATACACACACACACACACACACACCGCAGCACCGCGAGCTATTATTTGTCTATAAAATTGTTATTAGTACACTGCTGCATAGCATTGTATCTTTATTAACATTACAAACAAAAAAAAAGAAAGAAATATAGCCCACCTTACAATAAAGAAAAACTTAATTAACATTGTTTTTTTTTTTTATCTGTACCAGAAAAGATTTAAAGTGCACCAATGTGCCTGAAATAAAAACAAATACATCAATTATTTAAACTTATTTAACTTACTTATGTCTTAATATCTCTGTCTCTCTCCATCTTTTGATTTTTCCGTGTTGTTTCTTGAGGGGTTGTTTACTGCAATTCATATCATTTGCTTGTGTGAAAAACCGCTGCACCATCGCGCGGCAATGAGAGCGCCACTGCCAACTACTGGAGTGTAGGTGCAATTACACTTAATTTTCAGTTCAATTCATTTTCTGTAACCGTTCAGTTCATTTCATTTTCTGTAACCGCTTCATCCTAATTAGGGTCACGGGGAGGCTGGTGCCCATCCCAGCCAACTCAGGGCGAGGGCAGAGTACACCCTGGACAGCTCGCCAGGCCATCGCAGTTTCTGGAACCGCTTAATCCTAATTTATGAGTATATTGGCAGTAGGATGGTGAGGTTGGAACTACCAGGCAGAAGGCCTAGAGGAAGGCCAAAGAAGTGATTTATGGATGTGGTAAAGGAAGACATGAAGGTCGTTGGAGTCAAAAAAGAAGATGCAGAGGACAGGGTGAGATGGAGACGGATGATTTGCTGTGGCGACCCCTGAAGGGAGCAGCCGAAAGGAAAAGAAGAAGAAGAAGAAATTAATTTGGGTCGCGGGGAGGCTGGTGCCCATCCCAGCCAACTTCGGGCAGGGGCAGAGTACACCCTGGACAGCTCGCCAGGCCATCGCAGGGCGGAAACACGCCGACGGCTTTGCAGCCTACTCTTTACGAAAGTCAGCAATGGTTCTTTTACATGCCTCACACCATAGACAGTGAGAGACATGGCCGGCCTTTGATAACCCAGTTAGCTGCACTGGGGTACACTTAATTTTCATACACTGTATTCCAGAAAAGCATGTTTCCCAGGGTCATACACGCCCACCCTGGCATATATCATATCATATCATATCATATCATACCTTTTTGCCATCATACCATAGCATTTGAGAGTGGGCAGTGGTGGTCTAGTGGTATAGGGCGCTGGATCGCTGATCCAAAGGTTGTGGGTTCGAGTCCTACTCTCCACAAGGTTGTCACTGTCGTCGTCTCCCCCCCCCCCCCCCCCCCCCCCAGTGCAGCTAACTGGGTTATCAAAGGTGCTGTCTATGGTGAGAGGCATGTAAAAGAACCATTGCTGACTTTCGTAAAGAGTAGCTGCAAATCCGTCAGCGTGTTTCTGTCCCTTGCTAAAAAAGGTTGTGTCAGGAAGGGCATCCGACGTAAAAACCTCTGCCAAATCAAACGTGCGAATCAGATGATTCGCTGTAGCGACTCCCGAATAAAAGGGAAAAAGCGAAAGGAAGACAGACCATAGCATTTGAGAAGCACAGGACTGCCCATTGCTGTGTGTGTTTTGTTTGTATTATTCATTGTATAAACAATTTTGTGTTTTTGTTTTATTAATTAAAATGACTGGACATGCACTAAGAGAAATCTGAAGTCCCCATTTGTTATGCTTGTTACAATGCATTGATTGACTCTATATAGAAGCCTTCTGAACTTGAACTTTTGCTGCATACAGTAGCTAAATCTCCGATCTCGCTAATATTACTAATGTTACGTTTCTTGTTATGCTTCAGTTAGCAACCAACACCAACATGGTTTGGAAAACACATCTGCTCACACACAGTACACGCACACATTGATTCACACTTTAGTTCTTCATGTTGAACTGAACTCTTTCCCATCCACAGCTCCTTGAAATGCTGTTCTTATAGGAAAAATGCCTGAGTTATGTTTCACGCGAGCTGGATAACATTTCCATGGTCTACGTTCTGACGCTGTCTTGGTATGTCGGGTTGGAGCTTGAAGTTTTTTGGGCCTCTTCATGGATTATTCTCCTCTGCTGAACACAACATCCGTGTGGTTTGGCTCGACTCAGCCTTGCCCTCACTGCCAGGAGAGGCTCCAAGCTAAATATTTTCTCCTCGGCAGGTCTGTAGTGGGAGCCTGTGGGAAAGTGGCGGAGTTTACAGCAGCGGCCTGCTTTCTCCCACACGGCTGTGTTTATTATCCTGACCTCTACATGCAACGATACCCTGTCTTCCTCTTGCGCTTTCTCTCTCTCTCTCTCTCTCTCTCTCTCTCTCTCTCTCTCTCTCTCTGTCTCTCTCTCTCTCTCTCGCTCTCTCTCTCTCTCTCTCTCTCCCTCTCTCTCCCCCGCTCTCTCTCTCTCTCTCTCTCTCTCTCTCTCTCTCTCTCTCTCTCTCTCTCTCCCTCTCTCTCTCTCTCTCTCTCTCTCTCTCTCTCTCTCTCCCTCTCTCTCTCTCTCTCTCTCTCCCTCTCTCTCACCCGCTCTCTCTCTCCCTCTCTCTCTCTCTCTCTCTCTCTCTCTCTCTGTCTCTCTCTCTCTCTGTCTCTCTCTCTCTCTCTCTCTCTCTCTGTCTCTCTCTCTCTCTCTCTCTCTCTCTCTCTCTCTCTCTCTCTCTCTCTCTCTCTCTCTCTCTCTCTCTCTCTCTCTCTCTCTCTCTCTGTCTCACTCTCTCTCTCTCTCTCTCTCTCTCTGTCTCTGTCTCTTTCTGTCTGTCTCACTCTCTCTCTCTCTCTCTCTCTCTCTCTCTCTCTCTCTCTCTCTCTCTCTCTCTCTGTCTCTCTCTCTCTCTCTCTCTCTCTCTGTCTGTCTGTCTCTCTCTCTCTCTCTCTCTCTCTCTCTCTCTCTCTCTCGCTCTCTCTGTCTCACTCTCTCTCTCTCTCTCTCTCTCTCTCTCTCTCTCTGTCTCTCTCTCCCTCTCTCTCTCCGCCTGTCTTCCTCTCTCTCTCTCTCTCTCTCTCTCTCACTCTCTCTCTCTCTCTCTCCCACTCTCTCTCTCTCTCTCTCTCTCTCTCTCTCTCTCTCTCTCTCTGTCAATCTCTGTCTCTCTCTCTCTTTGGCTCTCTCTCTCTCTCTGTCTCTCTCTCTCTCTCTCTCTCTCTCACTCTCTCTCTCTCTCTCTCTCTCTCTCTCTCTCTGTCGACTTTATCTCTGTCTCTGTTCTCCCCAGGTTTCATAACCTGCAGTTACCTAAGTGCCAAAAGCTACATGAAGAGAAACAGAGCAGCATGTCCAATTTTTCTTTCTCCATCAGCAAAAACATGCATTTGTGAGTGCAGGTGGGCATCACAAGACGATCCAAGGTAGATAGCAGGCCCCAGGTTCATGGTGTTCTCAGTAATCAGAACCATATTCTATTACACTGGCTGAAGGAAATCTCTCCCGGCAAACTTTCTCACGCATTCACATCGTCTAACCTGCATTCTGCTATTTCCAGCCATCTGATTAAAAAATTTGTAGCAGTTTATCTTAAACATGATGAAATTCATCTGTTATAATTATTTTTATTTTTACTATTAGGTAACAAGGTGGCATCACTCAGCACGATGCCACCATGCCACCAACATCTGCCTGACAGCACAAAGGTCCCGGGTATGAGTCCCGGGCTTGAGGGTTTCTGTGTGGAGTGTGCATGTCCTCTCTGTGCATGTGTGGGTTTCTTCCCGTTATTCCAGTTTCCTCCCACAGTCCAAAGACATGCACATTAGGCTAACTGACCCTTCCAGTTTCCCCCTAGGTGTGAGTGTGAATGGTTGTGCGTGTGTTGGCCCTCAAATGGACTGGTAGCTTTTCAGCGTGTACATTTACATTTACATTTACCAAGCATCAGCTGCAATTAACTCGAGTCTCCCTGTGAACTTTGTTAGATTAATTGGTTCGGTGACTGAATGAATACAGTAAATGAATTTCTACTATTTTAACCACAATGGTCACCAGATATAATTACAAGGCACTACAGTGATGCCTCGCTACTTCGTGCTTCAGTTTCTGCGGCTTCAGTGCATCGTGGGTTTTACAGAAATATTCATTGAAAAATATAAAAATAAGGAAATTAAGGAAGAATGGGGGAAAAGTGAAGGAAAATGCCGCAAAAACCCAAAACCCCCCCAACCAAACTACTTACATTTTTATGTGAGGTGCGCGTCTGTAGGTGTGTGTATTTATATTTTATTTACATATTAGAATTATTTTTGAATGTGTAATTGTTATAAGCATTTATAGCATTGAATATGTATTTATTGATATTATATACACATATACATGTACGTATACGTCAGTCGGGGGGGGGGGGGGGGGGGTGTTGATCCTACTTCATAGAAATCGGTGGTCGCATGGGGGTTTCGGTCCCCATTAACCGTGGAAAGTGAGGGATCCCTGTATTATGTTTTTGTCATGTTATGAGGCGAACAGAAGTGTGCATTAATGGCCAGCTAGTGGTAGAACAGTGGCTTCCCAATCAAATGATTGAGGGTTCAAGTCCCAGTAAGAATAATCAGCCACGGCTGGGCCCTTAAGCAAGGCCCTTAACCCTCAACTGCTCAGTTTTATTGAAAATAATGAGATAAAAATCACTCTGGATTAGGATGTCTGCCAAATGCCGTAAATGAACTTCCTCGGTTTTCATTGCTGTTTCTCTTCTGTTCGCGTAAATGCTATGTTGTGGTTTTTTTTTTTTTTTTTTTTTGAGAAAAGTCTTCAGGATAGAGAAGTTTGGGCTTTGTGTCTTCTTATTACATACAAGAGAGGGGGAGCACAGTGGCTCATTGGTTCATAGTGTCGCTTCACAGAAAGTCACTTCAGGATTAAAATCTTGTCCATGAGCCTTTCTGTATGAAGTTCACTTGTTCTCCAGTCTTCTCATGGACTTCCTGCAGGTACTCTGGTTTCCTCCCACGACCCAAAGAGATGCACATTGTGTTAACTGGCTACTCTAACTTGATCATAGGAATGAATGTTTGCTTGTGTCTCTGTTTGGCTTGCAATCGGCTGGGGACCTGTTCAGGGTGTATCTCACATTTCGAGGAACGTCAGCTAGGATTGGTTCCAGCTCCCCCCAGCAGCCTTTATGGATAAGTAGTATAGATAACAGATGGATATACGTAGTTTCAAGTTAAAGGAAACAGAGAGGCTGGTAACCAGATAAATAAATAAAGCTGCTTTAGCATAAGCAATAGCGGGACGTGACAGCTTTTTTATTGTAATTGTAAACAGTGTGTTCTGGCATTCTTTAATTAATAACTTCTACGTTTGAAAACTGCACATCTGTCACAGTGACTTGTTTTTTTTAGAGAACAAGCTAGAAAAAACAGACATGGAATACAAGGTGGCAGCGAAACATGACTCTTTTTAATGAGTGGATATGATCAAATATAGGACATATTTTGATTAAAAAATAAATAAATAATGTGCAAAAGACATTTTATTGCAATGCATTGTGCCCTCCCCCAATAAAATGCAGTTACGGCCAATCAAGTTGCACAAGCAGATTACATCCTATTAATTTTCTGCCTTCAAAAGTACAGTCATCATCATCATCATCATCATCATCATCATCATCATCATCATCATCATCATCATCATCATCCACTTCTTCCAGGGTCGGGTTGCGGGGGCAGCAACCTGAGCAAAGATGTCCAGACATCCCTCCTAGAATCGCCACTTTATCATGTTAGAGGGGTTTATGTGACCTAATGATCCTAGGAGTTATGTTGTTGGGGTCACCCAAGGCAAACAGGTCCTGGAGGAAGGTCCAGACGAAGTTCGGTTCAGAAGACCCCTACCAAATAAAAAGAAAACAAGGACACAGTTTCACCTTGCTCGGACGTGGGTCACCGGGGTCCGTCCGTCTGTCCATCCATCCCCTCCCACTGGAGCCAGGCCTGGGGGAAGGGCTCAAATGCGAGCGCCTGGTGGTCGGGCTTCTGCCCATGGAGCCCGGCCGGGCCCAGCCCGAAAAAGAGACATGGGTCCGCTCTCGCATGGACCCACCACCTGTGGGAGGGGCTATAGAGGTCGGGTGTAATGTGAGTTGGGTGGCGGCAAAAGTACAGTGAAGACAAGAAACCTCATTATTAATATGATCAATTTAAATAAAATTATATGTGGCCATATTTCTGTACAGCTGATCTGTGATTGTGTCAACTGTTAAAACCATGATGCAGATTAAACAGAATTGATTTGAAACCGGGAATTGGGTTTCATCAATCACATACGTACAAAATTCAGAACGAGGAAGATAAAATACTGATATAGTGTTTGCTACACACCTGATCTGCCTCAGTCATGGTTAAAATATAAAATAATAATAAAAATATTAAAAATATGAACTATAAAAATCTCTTTTTTTGGATTTAATTCCAGTGTAGTATATACTAAAGCATGTATTTTCCTCAGGCTTTGTGGGTGTCACCATATTGAAAACTTCCCTTGATGTTTTCTGTGTCTTCTTTTTCTTTCGCCTTTTTCAGGGGTCGTCACAGCAAATCATCTCATACGCATGTTTGATTTGGCATAGGTTTTTACGTCGGATGCCCTTCCTGACGCACCCCCCCGTTTGCAAGGGACAGAAACACGCTGATGGCTATGCAGCTCCTCTTTACGAAAGTCAGCAATGGTTGTTTTACATGAACCTCACAGCATAGACAGTGAGAGACACGGCCGGCCTTTGATAACCCAGTTAGCTGCACTGGGGGGACAGCGACAACCTTGTTGAGAGTGGGACTCAAACCCCCAACCTTTGGATCAGCGATCCAGCGCCCTTTACCACCAGGCCACCACTGCCCACTATATTTTCCTAAAATCTTCCGCACTAAACATTTGCTAATAAAAGTTTTTGGCTGTTTTACACAAAATCATTTAGCGTAATAATATGTTCAAATAGAAAATTCGATCAATATTGTATTCTTGGGCAACAGTTTTATAAGGGTTGTGAGCAGGCTGGTGCCCATCTCAGCCAGCTCCGGGCATGGGCGTGGCACACCTTGGACGGCTTGCCAGGCCATCGCAGAGCAGAAACACGCTGACGACAACCTAATGGCTTACTCTTTCTGAATGATCGCAATGGGTCATGCCTTTACATGCCTCTCAACACAGACAATGAGAGACATGGCTTCAGAAGACAATAATTAATCTAATCTCTTTTAATTTTGTTTGTTTGTTTGTTTGAATTCAGCAGTAGTAAACAAAAATAGGGATTGAAAAATTTTAATCACAACAAGCCTACATGTTACAGTTGAGTTACACTGTACCTCTCTTTTTCTTTTGGTCTGTGAGGTTTGGGCCTCTCTCCATCTCTTTTTATCGGGGTTTAGATACAGAAGTGGACAAAAACGCCAACACAGTGTGAGCTGTGGTTTCACCTGGGATAAATGGGCCTCATTCGTCCTAGAACCTAAAACTGAAACAAGCACATCTTCTTCTTTACTTTCGGCTGTTCCCTTCAGGGGTCGCCAGAGCAAATCATCTGCCTCCATCTCACCCTACCCTCCGCATCTTCTTCTCTTACACCAACTACCTTCATGTCCTCCTTCACCACATCCATAAATCTTCCTCTTTGTTCTTCCTCTAGGCCTTCTGCCTGGTAGTTCCAACCTCAGCATCCTACTTCCAATATATTCACTATCCCTCCTCTGTACATGTCCAAACCATCTTAATCTAGCCTCTCTGACTTTGTGTCACGTGGGCTGCCTCCTGTCTTTTCCCCAGTGCCACTGTTTCTACACCATAATTACACATATACTCACATGTCCATTAGAAGACAGTATAGGATATAGGAGAGAGAGAGAGAGAGAGAGAGAGAGAGAGAGGGAAAACGAACATTTTTTTAAGGCAGCCCACCAAAGTTGAATGAACAAAAAGTGTCCGAGACTCTTTAAGCTAACAGCAGCCCTACATAGGAAATGTTTGCTCGGTGCCTAGATTTAAAAGACGAAAGCATTCTTGGTGATAGATATTACAACAATCATGTATTCTGGACTCTTTAAAGTGAACCCCTAATGAGCATGGCCTGGAGGAAGCCACGTGCAGCTCCTGATTAGCAAAAATTCTTTAATGAAAGTCAGAAACAAGCGGTTTACGAACAGAGGGGACAGTAAACAATTTTAATGACACATTTTTAGCAGGCATGGCTTTGTCGTGTCTTCGTCTTCACGGGACTAAACATGGGGGCTGTTCACTGGTTCTCGGTGAGAGTTTAAACCTCCATCAGGCTTAATTAGACTAGCCAAATAAACCTGTCCTAAATAATGTTTAGTCTCTGTTATAGTCACCACTGAGTGATAATCTTGACTTGATATAAACTAAAACCTTGACCGCAGTAATTAAACTATGATTTAAGAATTAAGGGCTTAAACATGATGATTTTTGTGTGTCTGTGGTGGTTAGTCTGTCTTTTGCAATTTGATGCATACATAATTTACATTTACATTTAAGGCATCTGAACCAGACTGGCTTACAATTATCCTTTTGTTTTAATACATCTGAGAGTTGTTTGATTCCGAAACCTGCAGGAAAACTGTGTGGCGGAGAGGGGAGTACGCCGCACCTTCCCTTCCTCCGCATTCATGGCTGAAGTGTCCCTGAGCAAGGTATTTATCCCCTAACTGCTCTGCGGGGGCCACATAACGTGTGTGGCAGCCCACTGCTCCGTGTGTGTGTGTGTGTGTGTGTGTGTGTGTGTGTGTGTGTGTGTGTGTATTCACTGTTTACATGTGTGTGTGTGTGTGTGTGTGTGTGTGTGTGTGTGTGTGTGTGTGTGTGTGTGTGTGTGTGTGTGTATTCACTGTTTACATGTGTGTGTGTGCTCACTGTGGATGGGTTAAATGCGGAGGCAATAATTTCCCTTGCACGATCTATACAGTACAGTGATCCCTCGCTACTTCGTGCTTCAGTTTCTGTGGCTTCAGTGCATTGCGGGTTTTTGCAAAATATTCATTAAAAAAAAAAAAAAAAAATGAAATTAAGGGAAAATAAGAAAAAAGTGAAAGAAAATGCTGCAAAACAAGGCCAATTATCCCCCCCCCCAAAAAACCCCAAACAAACAAAACCAAAAAACCCAACCCAAACTACTTCCATTTTTATGTAAGTCTTTATGTGTGTGTGTATTAATATTTTATTTACATCTTATGCATTATTTTTGAATGTTTAATTGTTATTATAAGCATTTATAGCATTGAATATGTATTTGTTGATATTATATAAATGTATACATGTACGTATACGTTAGTTGGGGGGTTGATTCTACTTCGCGGAATTTAGCGGTCATGGGGGGGTCTCGGTCCCAATTAACTGCGGAAAGTGAGGGATCTCTGTATATTGTCAAAGTGGAAACAATCTGTTAATTCATTGCTGATTAAGGCTGGAAAATGAAAATCCAATCAACTTTAAATTCATGGCTTGGGTTTCCCATCCATATTTCATGCCATCATCTTTACTGCTTAATTGTTAGGCTTACAGGGTCCGATCCTTGTTGACGTTGGGCAAAAGGTCAACTACAACCTCGACATTTCTCCATTTAACACAGATTCACACTCACAGGCAAATTTAGAAGGGCCAATTGACACAACAGTCATGTCTTTGGATACCAGAGCCACCAGAGAAAACTTCCACAAACATGAGACAGAAAAGTCCCGGTCAACTTTGAGATTCAAACTCAGAACCCTTGTGTTGTTAGAAGACAGTGCTGACCATCTTCCCACCCTGATTGAATTTTCAGCTTGACAATGAATGTTTCTCTACTGATACCATGCTTGCACATACACACAACTAACATTTGATATGAAAATGTTAAATAAGGGTCTTTGCAGTGACCTTAATCAGGATTAAGTGGTTCAGAAAATGAATGAATGAAAAAAATGCTCTTTCCAATGCATTCCCATCACAATTCCAATTTAATAATCCGCCCCACATGAGGTCTACATATAGCAAGTTTTTTTTGTTTTTTTTCCTTTCTGCTTTTCCCTTTTTCAGGGGTCGCCACAGTGAATCATCTGATACACATGTTTGATTTGGAATAGGTTTTTACGTTGGATGCCCTTCCTGACACAACCCTTTAGCGAGGAACAGAAACACGCTGACGGCTATGCAGCCAGTCTTGACGAAAGCCAGCAATGGTTCTTTTACATGAACATCTCTGAACCTCTCACCATAGACAGTGAGAGACATGGGCAGTCTTTGATAACCCAGTTAGCTGCACCGGGGGGGGGTCGAATCCCCAACCTTAGGATCAGTGATCCAGCACCCTTTACCCCCAGGCTACCACTGCCCTGAAGAAGAAGAAGAAGAAGAAGAAGAAGAAGATAAAGAACACGAAGAAGAAGAAGAAGAAGATAGCAAGTAGGGTGGGGGAAAAAAACCCACCTGAAATCTTAAACTTCTGAAATCTCTCAGTCGGGTCAGACAGTAAGTGCACACATTGTATTTGACGGGGTGAATTCATGTACTTCTGCTTGAATAATACGTTTAATGCAAAACTACAGAATATTAAGAGGGGGTTCAATCGGTGCACCATGTGTTCTGAGGGATCAGTTACAAAATGGCATTAATTTGCATTGCTTAACTTCCATGTTCCACAAAATGCCAAACCATTTTCTTTCTTTCTTTTTTTTGAAAATGTCACTTGGGCACAAAGTAACAGATTATTTCCAGTTTTCAAACTTTACGTACTTGCCAAATCAGAAATTTCCCAGCAGGTCCATGCCCGATTTTCCAGATGTGAAAGTATAAATGGTTGAACTTACTTATTCTTTTACAATTACAGTTCTAATACAGGGCAGTGGCGGCCTGGGGGTAAAGGGTGCTGGATCACTGATCCTAAGGTTGGGGATTCGAGTCCCACGCTCCACAAGGTTGTCACTGTCCTATCATCCCCCCCCCCCCCCCCCCCCCAGTGCAGCTAACTGGGTTATCAAAGGCCGGCCATGTCTCTCACAGTCTATGGTGAGAGGTTCATGTAAAAGAACCATCGCTGACTTTCGTAACAAGAAGGCTGCAAAGCCATCAGCGTGTTTCCGCCCCTTTGCTAAAGGGTTGTGTCAGGAAGGGCATCCGACGTAAAAACCTATGCCAAATCAAAAATGTGATGATTCGCTGTGGCGACCCCTGAGAAAAAGGGAACAGGCAAAAGAAAAAGAAGAATTACATTTCTAATACCTGATTGTATTTAAATTCAACCCTAATCGACAATAAGAATTTTTGTTGTTGATTTTTCTTCATCATGTTCATTGTTTTCCTCTCCAGTTTCATAGAATCGGCTCCGAAAAGTCGGAGCTCTGAGCAAACGTGTGAGAAGTGATCAAGCTGGTTTTAATTTAAACACAGATCCATCATTGTGCCATCCACATCTTTTCATTCTTTAATGCAGCATCTCAGTGTATCTCTCATTAACCTGCGAACACAGACGAAGGATTAGCGTTAGCATTCGAGTTCAGTAAGTTCAGTAAGAATGCAGCGAGCGTAATGTATTTGTGTTGTATGTGTGTGAGTTTGTATGTTTTATGACTCTGCAGTGTGGTTAAGCGTGCAAAGAAGATTAAAGGAAAAGAGCCATGATGGTGTTTGAAGTCCTCGTCTACGGTAGAGCGGGTGTCTAGTTAAATGTTGGTGGTCCGGCGTTTGGAATACGAGGAGAGTGTTGTGAGACTCTCCGTCTCTAACATGTCAGTCTGAAATATTCTGTCTGCTTTATTTTACCGACTGCAGCAAAAGAAAAAAGTTTGTTCTAGTGTTTTCCACTTCATCTCACCCCACCCTCGGTGCTCAGAATGCATCGACGCTGGATAAGTTATTTGCACAGCAAACAGCAGTGTTTGAATTGAACTCCAACAAACCGCCGAGTGACATGGATCTCAGTTAAAAAAAAAAAAAAAAAGGCTAAGATAACAATGTTTTCTTTAGTCGTATAGCACCTTTAACTTCAAATCATCGTTCTTCATCTGGCAGGTTTTTTTCTTTTACAGAAAGAAAATGGCTTTTCTGAGCAATGTGTGTTCTGATGTCAGGACAATTTAGAAGAATCTTTATTAGATCCCTGGAGCAGACGGGTGAAACTCATATCTGGAGGATAAATAAAGATCAAACAGCCAGAAGACTTCGGATAGCGCTTATAAACCAACCCATTCTTTTTTTCCTTTTCTTGCTCTACTGCAATCATGTGTCATGCCTCATTCAGGTGTTCCCATCTATCATCCATGCATATAAACGATCTCAGAAAGAATGCTATTGCACAATTGTAAAAGCAGACAGATTTGGCTTGACGACAGCAGGTTTGGCATGAATGGTCAATTCAATGCCTTCCATCAAACTTTTTAGGGTGAAAGAATCCTTTCATTCATGAACTGAAATATTGCTTCAGTTAAAACCAGTCCTGATGTGAATATCAAGGGACAATCAGGCTTATTAAAGTTTCAAATGTCCTGCCTGCTTCCAAAAAATATTATTCGTGGAACACCATCAATGAAGGAGTAACATGATGAAGTGGAATTACTGTTACATGGGCAGTGGTGGCCTAGTAGTATAGGGCGCTGGATCGCTGAGCCTAAGGTTGAGGGTTCGAGTCCCACTCTCCACAAGGTTGTCACACACACACACACACACACACCCAGTGCAGCTAACTGGGTTATCAAAGGCTGGCCATGTCTCTCACTGTCTATGGTGTGAGATTCATGTAAAAGAACCATTGCCGACTTTCAACAAGAGTAGCTGCAAAGCCGTCAACGTGTTTCCGCTCTGCGATGGCCTGGCGAGCTGTCCAGGGTGTACTCTGCCCTCGCTCTGAGTCGGCTGGGATGGGCGCCAGTCTCCCCGTGAGCCTAATCAAGATTAAGGTAAAGGTAAAGTATGTTGGGTTTTTACACCCGAGCCTAGTGGCTCATCAGGCCGGTGCTTATCCCCGGTTTCTGTAGCGTGAAGCGACCAGGAGTTGAACTCCTGGATGGGATGCTAGTCCATCGCAGGTTTACCTTCCCAGTATATTTTTACTGGTACCCATTTATACTGCTGGGTGAACAAAGGCACACTTGTGGTTGAGACCTTGCCCAGGGGTCTTAGCACAGTTAGGGTCTCAGTGGGATTCAAACTCACAACCTCCCGATCATGAGCGCAGCACCCTAACCACTAGACCACCGGCCCCACTAAATAAGATTAACCGGTTACAGAAAAATGATGATGATGATGATGATGATGATGTTGAATTACTGTTACCACTTCAAACATTTTCCAATAACAAAATGTCCACATTAGATTTACTCCTTTTACGCAACAACAATTTGCCTACAAAGATCAAAAATTCATCGAAAACCTTACCGCATAAAGTTACAGTTTACACATATCAGTCTTTGTCGCTGGTCAGTTTTATCACTGCTGTCAAATATCTATGGGTGTCTGAATATGAACGCTTATGAGTGTTCCTTGAATAAATAAGGAAAAATATACTATAGTGTACAGGGTAGATGGAGATATAGACTCCACCCACTCACTGCTCATTTGTTGAACTCCTTAATCCTAGTAGGGCCGAGAAGAGGCTGATTTCGATCTCAGCAATCTCTGGTCGACACAGGGTACACCATGTACAACCCGCAAGATCATTGCAGGTCAACATACACACAAACACTCATGCACTCTCATACCTTGGGTCAATTTAGAACAGCCGGTTAGCCTAATGTACATGTGTTTAGACTGCGAGAGCAAACTGAAGTACTCCTAATAAATCCACACAAATATGGGTGAGAAAAAAAACTCCAAACAGAAATGCTCGAATCTGTAAACCGAGCCCAGGAGTTTCTTGCTGTGAGGGGGACATACTGACTACTACGTCATTGTGTCACCCATACAGTATACAGTAATGTTCAAAAAAATGAGACAACATTGAAAATCTGTTATTCAATAAATAAATAAATTGAAGGTTTTCTAACTTTCTTAAATAAATAGTTCGATTAAACTAGATTGAAATGATGAACTGCAGACGCCTTAAACATAATTTACAAAACAGTACAGTTAAAGCGGGTGGTACAGTGGTTCGCACATCCACCTTATGTCAAGAAGGTCCTGGGTTCGAGTCCATGGCTCAGTGATGCCACTTCTGTATGGATTTTGCATGCGTTTAGTGTGCACGCACAGGTTCCCGCTAGGTACTCCAGTTTCCTTCCACAGCTCAAGGACATGCACATTACGGTAGGCTAATTGGCTGTACTGTATATACAATAATCCAGTACACTATATAACACGATATGTAATATATAACATTAATGTGAAAAATGCAGAAACAGAAAGTCTAAAATATCACTCTGAAAAATTCTGTACTGTATTTGACCCTGATGTGTCCGATCATACTGCACTGTTCAGTGCATAAGCCATAACCACAGCTCAAAGCCTTCTCGGTGCACGCGGCAACAAAACTGTTGGCTTGGCACGAGCCTAAAACTGTAATTTAAAGGAGAAGCTGTATTTACAGTTGATGAGGCAGACAGAAGCAGCAGTTCCAGACACCATTAAGAAAAGTGTGGTACGTGGAGTTCACACACGCTGACAGACCCACATGTAGCTCTGATATGGAGCCTTGTTTCATTACCTCTGATGGAGCAACACTCCTGCTCATCTCAGATGTTGTTTCTATCTGTTATAGTGATATAATATGTTCGTATTATTGGCACCTTTCTTAGATTGAGTGAAATCATCTTTATAAATCAGAAATTTTACATTTTGGAGAATGAACTCATGCTTATATTAACACAGATAATTCTTCCTAGTCCCTCCAAACTTACTAGACATTACAGTAAGAGGCACACGGCTGATATTAATTGTTAAAGGTCAATAATTGTGAGATAATTGAATTGTGAGCGGAAAAAATACTATGTAAAAAAAGACATTTTTATGTTTTGTTTTGTTTATGAAACGTATTGCAGTAAAATAGTACATACCGTATTTGACGTAATAAGCGCCCTGCTCCAATAACAACACCCCCCACACACACACACACCTCTAATAACCGCCCATGTGTACTGGGAGCAAAATCGTTGATCAACCTTACCAATTTTATTCGATTAGTCTCTGTAAACGTAAAATTAGGCGTTCACTGCCTGTAAGTTTACCTGTGAGTTTACACGGTATTTGAAGACCCCCTGCCACTGAGGAATGTCTATAGTAACAACACATTTGATTGTTCCGCCATGCTTTAAAAAACAGGAAAATATTTTGCTGTGTTCTCTTGGTAAATGTCCAACAACCAATGAATCATTAGACACTGCTACAGCAAAACTATGCAATGCTCTGAATGAATGGAGCGATGAGCCAGATATGGACCTATGAGAAAGTGATGACGAGTATTTTTCACCCGATTCTCCTGCTCCATAAATTTAAAGAAGCTCCTGGCCAGATGCTTTTGTTTATGTTTGTGCTGATTGGTTCAACTTGCCATGTGCTAAAGTGTTGAATGGCTCATTTTACTTAGGAAAATGTTTGAAGGAAATGTTTAAAGGAACAGCACCGGGAGGCAAAAGTAAGGGAAGGAAAAGTCATTTTTTTAATGCTGTTTTCTGTTTATTTTCAGCTTACATGTAAGTAATTTAGTTGATACTACAAAATGAATAACACAAATACCAGTAAAACTCTTTTATTGTTCTGTTATTATTCATGTTTTCCACCTCGATGGTAATAAGCACTTACCATTCCACTCTTCTGTTAATCATTTTAATAAGTGCTCACCCACTCCGATTTTTTTAAGTTCCCTGAGCACTTATCACATCGAATATGATATGTTATATCATGTGATCACAAAATTTACTTTGTTTTAAAGATGTTCTGTAACATGAAACGTACATTAATAGGTGCTATGCAAAAATTCTTGATCTATTCCTGTATCAAATAAGTGGCATAGTCATGCATATGAAGCATGTATGAGTATCAACCTTTATGTATCAGCATTCCACATGACACTGCATTCATTCATTCATTTTATGAACCGCTTAATTCTAATTAGGGTCACAGGGAGGCTGGCGCCCACCTCAGCCAACTCTGGGCAAGGGCTAAGTACACCCTGCACAGCTCACCAGGCCATAGCAGGACAGAAACACGCTGACGGCTATTCAGCAGGGTGAAGCACAACTGGCTCTCAAGGCAACCCGTCTGTCTCATTGAATCACGGGCATAGGCTTACTGAAGTATTTCAATGATTTTGAAATTTTGACATTTCACATCTGCTCTGTAGTAAAATCCCAAACGTGGACTTCCTTGTCACAAAAACAGGCGAGAAACAGATTATCACAGATTGTAATATATAACTACTCAACAGGATATCATGCAACATACTGACTGATTCATTAAGATTACTGCTTATTCCTGCAGCACATGACTTCACCGTGCTCACTCATTCTCTATAGGAACAGTCCATGAACTTATCGATTACGCGTCACAACTTTGTGGGATATGGGATTTATGTAATAAATAAAAAGTGTGATTGGTCACAAATTTCCATGTATTAGGAGTAGGACTTCTGAGTGGTATCAGTAACAGTAAACCTGTATCGATGAATGTTTTTCTATAACAGCAGAACACAGAGAATTACACTGAATCACTTTACTGATTTAAAACAGCTGTGTGTGTGTGTGTGTGTGTGTGTGTGTGTGTGTGTGTGTGTGTGTGTGTGTGTGTGTGTGTGTGTGTGTGTGTGTGTGTGTGTGTGTGTGTGTGTGAGCAAGATATATGAGTGTACGCTTAAATATTGCACTTGCACCCCAACCAAGGATCCTACTCAGAGAGGTTCCTGCTGCGTTTCCTGCTTGGCCAGTTTCACACTCATGTTGTGATTATGAGCATTTGTAAATATGTACCCACACGGTTAGTGACTCACTAAGCAAACACTCACGGCCGCCTTGTTTCTTTTTTGACTCCCTCTGAGCGGTTTTCTTCAAATGATTTGAAGGAATGTGACAGCAATGGGGAAATATTTCTGCAAAGTTCAAGCTTGCTCAAGTGCCTCTTCAGGGTGTGTGTGTGCATCTGTGTGCGTGTGTGTGTGTGTGTGTGTGTGTGTGTGTGTGTGTGTGTGTGTGTGTGTGTGTGTGTGTGTGTGTGTGTGTTCTGTTTTCCTTATGGATCATACTTTAGATTAAAAGCAAAACAAACCTTTGGTTCCTATGCTACAAGTTAGATATTTGCTAACCTGTGATGGTCAGGGTGAAACTGAACTGGATTGATTGGAATTTGATTGTTCTGCTGCAGGGCACTGCCACCAGAGTAATGATTTTACAGTTTCGTACTTGCTCACCTGTACAATAAAAATGTCCACTGATGTCATTAAGAAGATATATTGAGTTAAATACTTGTGTTTCCATGACAGCTTAAGTTACTTGTAGCCTTCAGAAATAGAAAATCTCACAATATCTTTGATCTATTCTGTATTAAGAAAAAAAAAAAAAAAACACAGAGAGTGTACTGACTTTTTAAAGAGCCCATAGTTTCCCCTGCTACTGGTAACATGTAAGCCAGTACAACCTGTTGCATGGTCGACTGGTCGGCGACAAAACCGGCTCCTCCACCAGGTTCCAAATTTGGTGAGGAGGGTGACTAGCAACCCAGTAGGAATAAAACGAGACCTATCAAAGGGCGGATGAACTCTTTAGAGTCAAAGGCCAGCTATCTAGAGATGGTGTCTCAATAAAAATACCCTGCAGAAAGAACTTTGGGCCTCTACTGTGGATTTTTGCCGACAAGCTGTTATGGCTGCCACCTACGCCAGAATTCTGGCACGGCACCCAGATTGATTGATTGAGTATAAGGCATCATCTGCAAGAATACATTTACTTTTTTTTTTTTTTTTTTTACATTTCAGGATGTAGCTTTTATTTATCAGCCTCAAAATTGAGAACACGGTATATATGAAACTGATGTGGATAGCTGAAAGGAAAGAAGAAGAAGAAGCTATCCACATCAGTTTCATATATACCGTGCCACAGCGAATCATCTGTTTCATGTATTCGCCACAGCGAATCATCTGATTCACACATTTGATTTGGCAGAGGTTTTTACGTTGGATGCCCTTCCTGCAAGGGACAGAAACACGCCGACGGCTTTGCAGCTACTCTTTACGAAAGTCAGCAATGGTTCTTTTACATGCCTCTCACCATAGACAGTGACAGACATGGCCCGCCTTTGATAACCCAGTTAACTGCAATGGGGGTGGGGGTGGGGGGGGGCAGTGACAACCTTGTGGGGACTCGAACGCCCAACCTTAGGATCAGCGATCCTGCACCGTATCCACTAGACCACCACTGCCTCATTTTATATATATATAATATATATAAATAATATACATACATACATACATACATACATACATACATGGGGCAGTGGTGGTCAAGTGGTATAGGGAGCTGGATCGCTGATCCAAAGGTTGGGGGTTCGAGTCCCACTCTCCACAAGGTTGTCACTGTCCCCCGCAGTGCAGGGTTATCAAAGGCGGGCCATGTCTCTCACTGTCTATGGTGTGAGGCATGTAAAAGCACCATTGCAGACTTTCGTAAAGAGTCGCTGCATAGCCATCAGCGTGTTTCTGTCCCTTGCTAAAGGGTTGTGACAGGAAGGGCATCCGACGTAAAAACCTCTGCCAAATCAAACGTGCAAATCAGATGATTTGCTGTGGCGACTCCCGATTAAAAGGGAAAAAGTCGAAAGGAAGACAGACAGACATACATACATACATACAGGGATTCCTCACTTTCCGTGGTTAATGGGGACCGACCCCCCTCGACCACCGATTTCCGCGAAGTAGGATCGACCCCCTTGACTGACATATACGTACATGTATATGTGTATATAATATCAATAAATACATATTCAACACTATAAATGCTTATAATAACAATTAAACATTAAAAAATAATGCATAAGATGTAAATAAAATATAAATACACTCACATACAGATGCAGGTGCACACACTCAGATGTGCACCTCACATAAAAATGTAGGTTGTTTTGATGGGGGGTTTGGGGTTGTTTTTTATTTTTGTTTGTTTGGGTTTTTTTTTTTGTTTTTTTTTGCATAATTGGCCCTGTTTGCAACATTTTCCTTAACTTCGCCCCCTATTCGTCCTTAATTTTTAATTCGATGACTATCTTTTGAAAAAAACCACGATGCACTGAGGCCAAATGAATTGAAGTGTGAAGTAGCGAGGGATCCCTGTATATACAGCATTTATACATATATCATTTTTTTTCTTTCTTTCAAAATTACCAATAAATAGCAGCAAGTATATGGTATAAATTAGCAGCTCGTTAAAGGAAAGTCAATATTTTCTCAGCGTGAGGGTGGTTTCACCGGAGACAAACAATATTCATTCTTATTTCAGCTTCAGTATTCAGACTGTGCATGTGTAGTGTAAACACTTGCACCTTCTCAAAGAGCGATCATTAATCTCCTCAGGTGTAAATGTATCATAGCCTTTTGTTCTGGACACAAAGACACCTGTTCTGCTCATGGGTTTATCTTTAGAAATGTCTTACTCTCTCCTGGTTCTCGACCACCAAAGCATGTTTGCCCTACTGTAATCCCTCATTTTACCTCATCTGTACAACATCACAGCACTGTCCTTCAAGCAACTATATATTACTGCACAACTTCCACTGCCAATGTTGCAGCATCAGTCAATCCGGTCAAAGGTTCTTCTCGGAGCAGTGGGGAAATATGCTACAGTGCACTGGGGCAGTGGTGGCTCGGTGGTCAAGGCTCTGGATTACTGATCTGAAAGTGGGTGGTTCGAGTCACAGTACCACCAAGGTTGGGTCTCTGTTGGGTCCTGGAGAACTGTTGGGCACTTAACCCTTAAGTGCTCAGTTGTGTAAAAAAAAAAAAAAAGTGTGGAATGTAAGGCACTCTGGGTGTCTGCCAAAACAAATACTGTAAATGTATATGATAAACGTACGCATGGAATCACAAACTAATACCCCTTGTGTCTTCAGTTATAGTGAAATAGTTACTATATTAGAGCAAATAAGTTGCTGTTTCCATTATTATTTTCCAAAGGCAACACATTCCAAAGTGTTATTCCTCAGTAGTTTGGTTGATTTAATACAACACAGCTATGACAATACTTTTTATAGCATTTAATATTGTGGAAAGTCAGTGAAAAAGGGTTGTGTTTTCACTTTTATGGTATAGCAGCTATAAACATCACTCTCTTGCAGCCACTACTTTTCCACCTCTTAAATCGACTGGTGGAGCAAAGCCTTCATTGGCCTTTTTGTGTGATATGGATACTTGGATACATCCATGCTATGTATAACTTGAAGACAAAGTTGAGCTTCCAATTATCTAATTGGATCCCTATGTTAGACCTATTGGAACATCGCTGTCTATGTTAATGGAATGACCAATATAATATTTTAGTACAGTAATCTGTAAGATCTCAAACGTCTCTGAATAATAGCACAAGCAATATATAGCGCATGAGAAAGGTTATAACTCGCTAGGACCGAGCATACAGCCATAGACTGCGGGCAGAAACATGCACACACACACACACACACACACACACACACACACACACACACACACACACACACACACACACGCGCGTGCGCGGGTGCGCAAAATTTCATGCGGAATGAGAATGAGTGCATCACAGTACCTTCCATGTAGCTCACACGAAAGGTAATGGAAAAATAACAAGGTGCAGCAATCCTGTGACAGAAAATATATCTACAGCCGCAGCCTTCATGCCTGTAAAGCACTTACACTGGAGACAATAAATGTCAAATATGCATTTTTTTTTTCATTACAGAAAACATTTGTAACAGTTATTTGTTTATTAATTATATTATGGTGGAAGTTCATAATTTAAACGGTTACTCATTAAATGATAAAGTATCAGAACGGTACAGTACATTCTAACCAATCAATTTCAAGAGTTCACAGCACTGTGGTATAAACATTATTAGAGTACAGAGGATATTACCTCATTTTCTGCTTGGGGTAAATGCTGAAACACACAATACAAGAGAGCAGAGCCAAGATCTTGCAAGTAATCGTCCATTGTTTGAACTTGAAGAAAAACTGCTGTGTACATCAAGCAACCCAGTAAAGAAGGAAAGGAATATGTTTGTATTACATCCAATCATTTGAAAAACGTTGTGCTCCAGAGAGGTCTGAAAGGCAACGTGAGGGAAAAGTACACAGAGATCCAAAAAGCAGTCTAATGAAACGCAAGTGGACATTCTGGTCTTGTGTCATCAGCTTGGGGTTGATTCCTGAAAACATGGTTTTCAATCCCTGGCACAGCTGGTCAACACAGACGGTGATTTTATCAACTATAAAGCATCCAAATTCTTATGCGTTTACCAGCAGCACTCAAAAGACGCCTGCTTGGCCTGATATAAACCAGAGTCTAAAGAGTCAGGTACTGTATGGTTCTCAGTGATAGGACTTTTTTTAAATACTGTACTATAAGGGGCAATGATGGCCTTGTGGTAAAGGGTGCTGGATCACTGATCCAAAGGTTGGGGGTTCAAGTCCCACTCTCCTCATGGTTGTCACTGCCCCCCCCCCAGTGCAGCTAACTGGGTTCTCAAAGGTGGGCCATGTCTCTCACTGTCTATGGTGAGAGGTTCATGTAAAAGAACCATTGCTGACAAGAGTAGGCTGCAAAGCCTTCAACGTGTTTCTGCCCTGCAATGGCCTGACGAGCTGTCCAAGGTGTACTCTGTCCTCGCCCGGAGTCGGCTGGGATGGGCGCCAGCCTCCCCGCGATGCTAATTCGGATTAAGCAGTTACAGAAAATGAACTGAAATTAATTACACGAGTTTACATTTTTACTCTTCAGAACTTAAATAAGTGTAATTTTTTAAAGAAATAATCAAATCAAACTTTATAGCAGTTTAGTTGTCCAACTTGTTAGTTTGTCTGTAATTATAGCTGATAAGCATTTAAAATCCTCATTTATTCATTCATTCATTCATTTTCTAGACCCCTTATTCCTAATTTGGGTTCGTGGGGAGGCTGTCACCTATCTCAGCCAGCTTTGAGCAAAGACGGGGTACACTCTGAACAGGTCGCTGGACCATTGTAGAGCCAACACTCATATTGCCATTTATACTCACTCTCACACCTAGGGGCAATTTGGAACAGCTACTATGCATGTTTTTGGACTGTGGGAGGAAACCAGAGTACATGGAGAAAACCCTCACAAGCTTAGGGAGAACATGCAAATTCCGCACAGAAACACCCAAGTCCAGAACTTGAACTCAATACCTTCTTGTGATTCGGACAATCAAACCCAGGCCTTCTCGCTCTGAGGTCAGTTCATCAGTTCATGTTCTGTAACCTCTTCATCCTAATTTGGGTCGCGTGGAGGCTGGTGCCCATCCCAGCCAACTCAGGGCGAGGGCAGAGTACACCCTGGACAGCTCACCAGGCCATCACAGGGCAGAAACACGCTGACGGCTTTGCAGCCTACTCTTGTCAAAAGTCAGCAATGGTTCTTTTACATGCCTCACACCATAGACAGTGAGAGACATGGCCGGCCTTTGATAACCCAGTTAGCTGCACTGGGAGGACAGTGACAACCTTGTGGAGAGTGGGACTTGAACCCCCAACCTTTGGATCAGCGATCCGGCGCCTTATACCACTAGACCACCACTGCCCCTTTCGCTCTGAGGTGAATGTGCTAACCACTGCGCCACCATGCCTCCCCATTTTAAAAACTAATGAACCTAATTTTTTTTATATCAAAATGTTCATTAACGGCAGAATGTGGTGGCATTTAATTTGATTTTGGAAAGTTTGTATCAGAAGACAATCAAATAGTAAAACAAATTTCAACCTTGACCTTCATTCATACAGATTAGGTTAAACCATCCCAAACAGTACAGATTGCTATGAATTTTCAAACGTGAGTCAAGGTTAATTAGCTTTGCACTGGACTACCAATCTGTTCAGGGTGTACTCTGATTCTTGCCCAAAGTCAACCGCGATTGGCTGCAGCATTCCCCTTGACCCTGATAGATAAGTGGCATAGATAATGTAAGAAAAAATGAAGTGGAGGTTAAAACCTCACAGTCAAACATGATGGTAGGAGAGCAATTGCACGACCTCCCAGTGATCCTCAGTTAATGTGTCACTGTTTTGGACTCCTGATTACATATGGCTGTGGCACCATCTAGATTCAAACTGCTGACTCTCTAGAAATAGGGCGGTTACTCTACTTATTTGCTCTGGGTTCCATGTTTTGTGCTAGCATGCACCCTGTCCAATGACATCATCCATTCAATCGTTCTTGAGCCATAGTGGTAACTAGGACAGCATGCATCTCTCCTTTACTTGATGAAGTGAGTACAGTACCCCAAAGAAACTCCCGGAAGCACATTGAAAACATGCAAACTCCACAGGAACACTCAACCACGGGGCTAAAACCCAGGACCTGCTTACTGTGAGGCAAGCATGCTAACCGCTACATCACCATGCTCCCTATGATACAAAGTACAAAACTTTAATTGTGGGTTTTATTCCATAAGCATTGAATTACCATCCATGGATTTCCAGTGGTCCCTCAGAACTGTCTTGATTTTAAATATTCTACTTTGTAAGTGATCCGTTTCGGTATAATATTTCTGTATACAACCTTCATTGCTGTCTTTTATGAGATGTTCAAATCCAGATTGAAGGCATTAAATTGAGATGAAATCTTGGCACTTATGTTATGGTATATTGGGAGGATCCCTGGTTGTAAAGCTGCCATAAAGAGATGGCTGTATTTACATTCACAGAACATCTGGCAAAGTGTCTCAGACCCCATGTGGCGGTTTGTGGGAATGGATTTTAAATGTACCTTGGGCACAACTGCACCTGCATTTTTATGTGGATAATCCTTATACAGATATAATCCTGACAATCACAATGTGTGAAGCGACCAGGTGTAAATGGGGTCAAAAAGTTACAATGCATTTGCACAGATCTTCTTCTTCTTCTTCTTCATCTTCTTCTTCTTCTTCTTCTTCTTCTTCTTTTCCTTTCGGATGTTCCCTTCAGGGGTCACCACAGTGAATCATATGCCTCCATCTCACCCTATCCTCTGCATCTTCTTCTCTTACACCAACGACCTTCATGTGCTCCTTCACCACATCCATAAATCTTCCTCTTTGGTCTTCCTCTAGGCCTTCTGCCTGGTAGTTCCAACCTCAGCATCCTACTACCAATACCTACTACCAACGTATTTGCACAGATAATGCTGGAAATATCACTGAGCTGTGATTTCTCCAGTCTGCTCTTGATTCACCATGAGGTCAGAGCCTCAGGTGGTGGACCACGCTGACTGTGTGAAGAAACAAACACTGTGACAGGCTTCTGAGCGATAAAATATGAGAACACAGTCATTCTCGTCAATACCGCAGTACGTGTCTGTGTGTCATCAAAACCAATAGACACACACCAGTATTATTGCAGGAAAACTCACTCTAGAGTCTGGCCATGATTGTGTCAAATTTTCACAAGGGTGGCACAAAAAATAATATGCTAATATAGTAACTTCTCTGACATTTATTACATATTTATACAAAATATTATACAGAATATGCTGTGGTATTAAATGTAAGTTTGAAACGTTGAACATATGTAATATAGGTAAAGAATAAAACACATGGGGGCGTGCTCTTATAGGGAAAGATTGACTACAGGGTGAAAAACAGGATTAGTTTTCACTTATTTTCCAATAATATTATTATAAAATAATATTTTTCATACAATATCTTTTAAGAAAAAGCAATGTCAACATTATTAAGAATCTTATTATTAATTCATGGACAACAGGACCATGCTTTAAATAGGCATTCATGGATTAATAGATATAATCAAATGCACTGGTTCTGATGAGGGGAAAGTCACTCAGTATGAGCCACACAGTAATATTCCATCCAGTAAGAAAGAAAGCAATGTTCCCTATTTCTGATTGGCTGGATGACTCATGGGCGTGTCATTATTCTTAATGTTGTCTTGACAAAATATGTTTAGTCTCTAAATCTTCTGGGGGAGCTTTCAAAGAAGCACTGAATGGAGGTTGTATAGTTGTTTGATAAAGTTCAAATATCAACATATATCTATATTAAAATATTTTGAAATTTCTAGTATATTGTACATGGGCAGGGGACAATGTGATTGGTCCGCCATGTTAGAATAAAAGAAAAAAAACATTAACCCGAGTGGATGACCACAGTGATATGATGGACAGTCACGGTTTCTCGTAGCCACTTGAAACAGGTGGCATCATCAATTGTCATGTTATTGTATGGAAAAATAAACCATAATACTGTAGTTTGGTTTTAGTTTCCAAGTCTTCTTTTCCTTTTGGCTTTTTCCTTTTTCAGGGGTCGCCACAGTGAATCATCTGATTCTGTTGGGTTTTTTAACACCCAAGCCATAGTGGCTCATGAGGCCGGTGCTTATCCCCGGTTTCCGTAGCATGAAGCGACCAGGAGTACAACTCCTTCCGGATGGGACACTAGTCCATCTCAGATTACCTTCCCAGTATATTTCACTGGTCCCCATTTATACTGCTGGGTGAACAGAGACACACTTGTGGTTGAGACCTTGCCCAGGGGTCTTAGCACAGTGAGGGTTTAACTAGTTTGTAGTAAATAAAAAATGTGCTACACTTCAGGAATGTCACATTCACCCGATTGCGTCCAGGGTGTCCAGTATCTAGATAACTAGAAACAATGCAATTACTAGTCCCTCTATATACTGCACCCAAGTTCAGTTCAGTTCATTTTCTGTAACCGCTTAATCTTAATCAGGGTCGTGGGGAGGCTGGCGCCCATCCCAGCCCACTCTGGGTGAGGGCAGAGTACACCCTAGACAGCTCGCCAGGCCATCGCAGGGTGGGAACACGCTGACGGCTTTGCAGCTACTCTTGTCAAAAGTCAGCAATGGTTCTTTTACATGAACCTCACACCATAGACAGTGAGAGACACGGCCGGCCTTTGATAACCCAGTTAGATGCACTGGGGGGGGGCAGTGTAAACCTTGTGGAGAGTGAGACTCGAACCCCCAACCTTTGGATCAGCTATCCAGCGCCTTTTCCCACTAGACCACCACTGCCCCGCCCGAGTATGATATATAATGATGAGAGCATGTGATGTTACAGTGTAGGATGAATCTACTGTACATGTGATGATTTTTTTTATTTTTTTATTCGTGCAATCTGAAGACAGTGAATTGTTGGAATGATGATGCACAATCATTTTCCTGGGATCTCTGAAACCTGTGACTACTCACAAAGCGAGTTGGCACATGATCACACAGAAAGCAGCCTGAACCTTTTTCTCTTCAAACAATTAATCAACATATCGTATTGATCGTTTCGAATCAAAGTGTACACATGTGCATGCAGCTGAGGCCCATCATAGTTGGAGAGCTGATGTTTATTTTCAGACCAAAACATTGGCTCTGGAGTCGGAGCTGAGGCCATGTGCTCTCTCCACATTGTAAAACACACACTGCTCCCTGCGATCACCGTCACTGTTTCCGTAAGACTCGCAAAAGGTCATCCAAACACTGCCAACTCCGCAACGTGCTGTCCCTCAGCAATCGACTATCAACAGGAAACATCTTTCGCAGAACAGGAAGTGGAACTCTCTAATTGGCTTGACGTGATTCAGTGAGAACTTTCTAACAGCCAATGAGCACAAGCTTATTTTTAGGACCAACTATATAAGCAGGGTGCACTTGTTCTTTTCAGGCAAAGAGCTGAGGTGCTCACATGTACGGCGCACTCGTACAAACACGAATTTTTACATCATTTAAATTCATAAGATAAGACCGAACAGATGTGTTTTTCCTCATTTTTAAAACGGCACACATCACACTTTGTTTTTACTTTTTTTTTTTTCTGATATTTTTGCGCTGGAACATTACATTAATTTCTTATATTCTCCCAAGATTGTTTTATCTGACCCAAACTACATATAGCACTTAGGTCAGCTTTCATGGTTTGAAATGTGCCTCCGAAACAAAACATTAGTCATCAACCTAAATCCACGCGTTTGCATATATACATTTTTATTAAAAATGTTTAATCATGAGGTGAGTGATGGCCTAGTGGTAAAAGGTGCTGGATTGCTGATCCTAAGGTTGGGGGTTTGAGTTCCACTGCCCCCCCCCAGTGTAGCTAACTGGGTTATCAAAGGCCGGCCATGTCTCTCACTGTCTGTAGTGTGAGGTTCATGTAAAAGAACCATTGCTGACTTTACACAAGAGAAGCCGTTAGCGTGTTTCCGCCTTGCGATGGCCTGGCGAGCTGTCCAGGGTGTACTCTGCCCTCGCCTGTAGTCGGCTGGAATGGGCGCCAGCCTTCCCGTGACCCTAATTAGGATTAGGCGGTTACAGATGATGTTCAGTAATGCACATATTTTACACATATACATTTTGTTAGAGGTATCGAAATCTAAAAAGTGATTGATGTCACAAAAAAAGATCACGTTCTGTTTGTACGTTCTATAGTATTACAGTCGTAAAAGAAAATCATTTATTAAGCCATTTAAACATTTTATTAACATAATAAACCATTTTATTAACATATTTATTAATTAAACCATTATTAAACATTTTTTGTTCACGCACATACACACATACACACACACACGCACACACACACACACACACACACACATACAACACTGTCTCTCTCTCTCTCTCTCTCTCTCCCTCTGTCTCGCTCTCTCTCTCTCTCTGTCTCTTTAAGTGGCGTGCTCTGCCGAATGCGAGCTCCGCCCACACACCGCGCACAGCCAACATAGCTTTTGATACAGGGTGTTGTATTTAAAGCAGAATTACCTGTTTGAAAGATCTGAGGTCCGGATTCAATATTAACTTGCTTCCTTGCGAGATCGGAGGTGTTTTGTCCAACGAAGCATTCTGTGCATGGAACATTTGCGCCGCCGCCCACTTCTGTGCACAAAAATGCTTCGAATGCGGAGCTTTTGAGATGGGGCGTGGCTCATCCGGACTTCCTCAAATAAGCTGCAATAAGTACTCTAAAAACTCACGAAACTCACGAACCAACAGTAAATCTCTCCTTTACGTGTGTGACAAACAAGCTTATGGTACCATATATGGAGATTCAGCTCCCTCCTGGCCAATGAGAGGCCAGCGGGGCAGGATGTTGGGAGACAACCAATGAGAGAGCAACTCGCGCATTGTTTGAATTTTTGAATGGCACGTTTGAATTTTTGAATGGTGCGCTTGGCGCTTGTCGTAAGAAGAGGCTGTTTCGTATACAGAGGGCGAAAATTTAGGAAAATGTTTTTCGTAACCTTTATTTTTCGTATTCAGAGGTTTTTGTAAGTAGAGGGCCGACTGTACTAGTATAACAAAATTTACAGGAATTGCAAACCCAAAGAACACAAAAATAACTTTGAACAATGTTAATGCTCATTTATGTTTAGTCTGATCACCTGCATTGTTCATTCTATAAAGTGTCACCATGAATAATTTTATGTCCGTGTTTGAAAGTACTCGAGGTATTTGCCAAACCAGCTCTAAAATCTCCAATGAGATATGGATACACAAGGGGCTTACAGAACAGAACACAGACCTCAGAGAGCATCATTAATGCGCCATCGAGGCTCCTGGACACGACGATAACGCTATCAGTACCGGGGGAAATCCAGAGGCAGTTTCAGTGGTGCTTTAGTGCAGCCAGGCTTTTTCAATCTTAACTGGAAAAGCACCGAGAAGAGAGCCAAGAACACCAATAACACACTGCATCAGAGCATGAGGCCTCAACGGGCGGACCAGAGAGACGACAAAGCTCCAACCATATTCTGCTGGCATAAGCTTCAAGAAAGAAAGCAGTAATGACAACCATCAGCACTCCAGTAATCAGGACCCAAGTGCCGAGTCTGCACAGGCGCCATGCTCTCAAATACAGGGGAAATAAAACTCACTGCTCTTACTGACACACTGTTCATTTTGACGAGATGCTTTTTGAAGGCCAAGGGTTTTTTTTTCATTCTTCTTTGTTTCTTTCCAAAAATGCAATACATACAGCAGAATTCCTTTTTTAATAACTTTTCTTTGCTTTAGTCTTTCATATATGGGAGATTTAATCGTCAAGAGCCCACACAGTGCCGTCTGCATTCTTCAGATTCAGAGTGTTTGCGGGGAAAAGCTCTTACTCATTAAAAACGCAGAGGAGACAACAAACCATTCTCTCTGTGAGTTCATATGAGCACACCTGCACCACGCATATCTCACAGGCGGACGAAACCTCAACATGGTGGAGTGCAGTCGTATTCATCTTTCGCTCTCTCTCTCTCTCTCTCTCATTCTCTCTCTCTCTCTATCTGTGTGTATGTATAAAAGAGAGAGCATGAGAGAGAGAGAGAGAGAGAGAGAGAGAGACAGCATGTGAGAGAGACAGAGAGTGAAAGAGAGATAGCAAGAGAGAGAGAGAGTGAGAGTATGACAGAGTGTGTGAGAGAGAGACAGAGAATGAAAGAAAGAGATAGAGAGAGAGAGAGAGAGAGAGAGAGAGAGAGAGAGGGGCAGAGAGTGTGTGAGAGAGAGAGAGTGAGAGAGAGGGGGAGAGAGAGAGAGATAGAGAGAGAGTGAGTGAGACAGAGAGTGTCAGAGAGAGAGAGACAGAGAGTGAAAGAGAGAAAGAGACAGAGAGTGAAAGAGAGCGAGAGAGAGAGTGAGACAGAGTGTGAGAAAGAGAGAGAGAAAGACATAGAGTGTAAGAGAGAGAGAGAGAGTGAGACAGAGTGTGAGAAAGAGAGCGAGAGAGAGAGAGAGAGAGAGTGAAAGAGAGAGAGCGAGAGAGAGAGAGAGAGTGAAACAGAGTGTGAGAAAGAGAGAGAGAGAGAGAGACAGAGAGTGAAAGAGAAAGAGGGGGGGGGTCTTATTATAAATTCTGCAATCATAAAATCATATAAAGCGCACATTGTGTGAAGCTTTTAAAAGATTATAATCAATGACGAGGTGAAGTGATGAGCCGGAAAGTTACTGCACCCCAACGCTGCACATTTTCCTTGTCCTTGAGTGTGTGTATTTCCAGCTTATTTGTGGACAGGACCATCGTGGTGAGTCAGGAAGGAGAAATTCAAGTGACTATGAACTACTGCTAATAATGAGAGGATTGAACGTTCATAAACAAGCTCGCATGGGTTTGTTCCCTTTGACGGAAAGGAAAACTCAAAACTCAAAAACGTAAAGCTGTAACTTTAAAACTAAGTTTCAGGACAGAGTAGTTCTCAGAAATGTGACGTCCAGTGTTTATTGGGTTTTAAGTTCTTTGATTGTTTGTAACTTTATGTGATGTATTGGTCAGTGTTTATATCTACTATAGTGGAATGTAAACTAAAAACGTAAACTAACTTGTTTGATGAATGTTCTGCAACATCATATATACTGTAATATAAATGGAGAAATATGACATGTCCCTCTTTAAAGTAATGATACAATAGAACCTTTGAAAAACAACAAAATTAATAAAAATATTTTGGGGGACACAATTATTATTATTATTATTATTATTATTATCGTATACAATGTAATAAGCCCCCCGTGTTTTTAATCTTACGTCTAATAACCGCCCATGTGTACTGGGAGCAAAACGGTAGATCAAACTTACCAATTTTATTCGATCAGTCGCTGTAACCGTAGAATGAGGCGTTCACTGCCTGTAAAAGTGAGTTTACACGGTATTTCAAGACCCCCTGCCACTGGGGAATGGTTATAATGTTCATCAGTAACAACACATTTGATCGTTCTGCTTTGTTTTAAAAAACAGGAAAATATTTTGCTGTGTTCTCTTGGTAAATATCCAACAACCGATGAACCATTAGAAACTGCTACAGCAAAACTATGGGATGCTCTGAATGAATGGAGCGATGAGCCAGATATGGACCTATCAGAAAGTGATGAGTATTTTTCACCCGATTCTCCTGCTCACTAACTTCTTACATTTAAAGATGTTCCGGCCATGTGCTTTTTAACGTGCCATGTGCTAAAGTTGACCTTTGTGTTGATTGGTTCAACGTGCCATGTGCTAAAGTTGACATTCATGTTGATTGGCTCGATTTTATATTGGGAAAATATTTCAAGAAATAGCACCGGGACGGAAAATTAAAGTGTCTTTTTTTTTAATTATGCTGTTTTCTGTTTATTTTCAGCTTTCATGTAAGTAATTTGGTTGATACTACAAAATGAATAATACAAATACCAGTAAAATTGTTTTATTGTTCTTTTATTATTCATGTTTTCCACCTCGATGGTAATAAGCACTTACTGTTCCACTCTGCTTGTGAACATATTAATAAGCGCCCACCCACTCCAACTTTTTTAAGCGCCCTGGGCGCTTATCAAGTCCGCTGCGGTATTATTATTATTATTATTATTATTATTATTATTATTATTATTATTATTATTAGTGCTCTGTGATGGCCTGCCAAGCCACCCATGACAACATTTAGGATTAAACAGTTTTATTCACTCATTCATTTTGTGAACTGTATAATCCTAATTTTTGTCATGGGGAGGCTGATGTCCATCTCAGCCGACTCTGAGTGAGGGTAGAGTACACCCGGGCCAGGCCATCGCAAGGCACTAATAATAATAATAATAACAATAATAATAGTAATAATTTATTAAGAGTTGTATTAGGCCAAACCGCTCCTTCCATATTCTAACTGGATTTTTTTTAGTTTCAACTAGTTTCAACATTGGAATAATTATCTGAATCGAAATCAAAAGATAAACGTCAAAACATGTTTTTATTTGGCACACATGCACCGAATGGTTTCAATCTGTTGATAAGTACAAAAAGTATTAAAGGACATAATAAATCATTTCTGGATATGCTGTTACTGGAAAATAATTAACTTCCAGGTGTTAACAGTATCTCCATTTCACCATATGAAGAGACTGAGAGGTTAAAAGTTATCAGTTATCATATGTGAACAGAAATCATACTGTCTTTGCATTTCCCCCATTATTGTACATTTGTAGATGTCGTATATGTTTATATGTTTATATTTTTATATAATGTTAAGAAAATAAGGAACTCTGATGGCTCTCTTCAATCATGGAAGTACTCTTGAAAACTCATGAAATATATACAGGGATCCCTCACTACTTCGCGTTTCAATTCATGCGGCTTAAGTTCATCATGTTTTTTTTTTTTAAATATTCATCAAATTTTAAAAAATGAGGAAATTAAGGAAGAATAGGGGGAAAAGTTAAGGAAAATGCTGCAAAAACAAGGCCAATTATGCGAAAAGAAAACCCTAAACCAACAAAAAACAACCCAAAACCTCCCATCAAAACTGTTGTGAAATGCGCATCTGAGTGCGTGCGTGTGCGTGATTGTATGTTTAGTTCAGTTCAGTTCATTTTCTGTAACCGCTTAATCCTAATTCGGGTCGCGGGGAGACTGGCGCCCATCCCAGCCGACTCCGAGCGAGGGCAGAGTAAACCTTGGACAGCCTGCCAGGTCATCGCAGAGCGGAAACACACTAATGGCTTTGCAGCTACTCTGCGTCTGTATGTGTGTATTTATATTTTATTTATATCTTATGCATTATTTTTTAATGTTTAGTTGTTATTATAAGCATTTATACCATTGAATATGTATTTATTGATATTATACACACATATACATGTATACACATATACATGTATGTATACCTCAGTCGGGGGGGGGGGGGGGGGGATCCTACTTCTTGGATTTCGAATGGTCGCGTGGGGGTCTCAGTCCCAATTAACCGCGGAAAGTGAGGGATCCCTGTATTTTTATTTATGTATGTATTATGGGCCAGTGACCTTATACTGAATAAAATGTCTGTCTGTCTGTATATGTGTGAAGGAATTCTTAAATCTTTAAGACACTGCCCATCATTTGGTTTTATATTAGAGCTACTCCAGTGCTGACTCCTATTCATATCATGACACACTACCTACATTCTTTCATAGGTCAAACTCAGTGGCCATGAATTCAGGTTGACACTAGTTTCCACTACTCAGTTTGTTGCCGTGTATGTGATGGAAATATGTGCAGTAATGTGCGACTCTGATTGCTGCTTCTCTTTTTTCTACTCAGGCTGAGATGAGTTTATAAGAATGGGAAGTTGGATTACTCATCAAAAGGGTGAAATCGAAGGACAAAGGGTTTCCCCTCTCCGGAAAAGCTCTTCATGCAATGTCATTTCAAGCCAAGTTAAGCTTTTAATATCAACCAGGCCATCAAAAAGCCCCCAGTGCAGCTAACTGGGTTATCAAAGGCCGGCCATGTCTCTCACTGTCTGTGGTGAGAGGTTCATGTAAAAGAACAATTGCTGGCTTTCAACAAGAGTAGCTCCATAGCCATCAGTGTGTGTCTGCCTTGTGATGGCCTGGTGAGCTGTCCAGGGTGTACTCTGCCTTTGCCCCGTGATCTCTGTGATATTTGATATGGCGTGGTTGCTGCTGTCAATTGGGCTGGCAAGTCTTCTCATATTTCACACACAAAATTCACTAAAGTTTACACATACGTAATAGTTAAAAACAAAAACTAAAACATCTTTTTAACCCTGGGTTTACATTAGGCCCATGATGTCCACAGTCTCTACAATTAAAAAAAAAACTTGAGCTTGATCATTTTTTTCCCTGTATTATACCTTCCATAGTCACACCAAAGAGGAATCATGTATCCAGGAGAAGCCGGGCGTGAAGGAATCATATTTCCAAGTTCATCAAGATCCTCTATGATGGCACTTTAAGGTATGTTATGCTTTGTTATGGTCTGATACACTTTACTACACACTACTACACTTCCCACATTCTATCACGATTGGTGTCAAATCATAATAAATTGTAATAATTTTGGCAAAATATTTGATCGTCACGATTCCACCAAGTTCCCTCAAGATCATTACGATTTGCTCCCACAACCCCCAATGCGCACCACAGTCCCTCAAATTGTGGAGACTGTGGAAATCATAACCTCAGTGTGAATCAAGGATGATGAGAGAGTTCAGAGGAAAATGACATCATCAGCTGTTGAGCCAAATCCAGACAGGCCAAGCCTATTTCCATTGTCACTTCCGGGGCTTAATCACACTTTCTCAAGGCTATTTTGAGGCTCGAATCCTGAATTTGATCTGATGATTACACATTGGACAGATGAGGCCTATCAGAGCTTAAGACATAATGTTAAGGAGGTTATTGAGCTGCATCCCAATTATTTTATTTATTGTGTTCCTTAGATAATAGTATGAATGTACATACAGTTTTTCTACAAACAAACCAAATAATCTGTCAGTAGACCAAGAAAATATAAAGATAACATAAAGTGCTGGTCACGGGCACTGGATCACTGATCCTAAGCTTGGGGATTCGAGTCTTGCTGGCTTTCATAAATATTTCGTAAAGAGTAGCTGCAGCGTGTTTCTGTCCCTTGCTAAAAGGTTGTGTCAGGAAGGGCATCCGACGTAAAAAACCTATGCCAAATCAAACGTGTGAATCATTCGCTGTGGCGACCCCTGAAAAAAAAAAAAAAAAACGAAAGGAAATCTCTCATATATATATATATATATATATATATATATATATATATAATGGTAGGCCTCCGTCAGTCCCGAAGGACTATGGCTGCGCTCTGGCTGGTATCCCGGCTGGCGATACTCCCCAGTGCGCAGAGCCCGGGTAGGGAGTAATGAGGGACAGGCTGTTACCCAAGCAGCAAGTCCCCCGTCTCGACGCCACCGGAAGGATCCAATGGAAAGGCAAGTGCCGATACGACTGGGTTCCAGTGCCGCTGCAGGAGAGAATCTACGGTCAATTTAGAACAGCCAATTAACCTACAGTGCACAGTGCACGTCTTTGGATTGCGGGAGGAAACCGGAGCACTCGGAGGAAACCCACACAAGCACGGGGAGAACATGCAAACTCCACACAGAAACGCCCAGGCCGGGAATCAAACCCAGGCCTACTTGCTGTGAGGCGGACGTGCTAACCACTACGCCACCGTGCCGCCTATATATATATATATATATATATATATATACAGTATGTAGGATTTTGCCTAATTTATGTTTGCCATTTATGTGATCGTTGCCTGTTTTTGTTGTCTTTTTTCCTCCCAATTTAAACATTTGAACTTGTTTACATGATCTGTAATAAACTTCTGCACTTGCATCTGATGCCCATCTGCATTCATGATAAATACAGGCTGAATAATTTTATTTTTATGAATAATAATCTCACGGAGACATTATAATTTTGCATATTCACCCTAATAATTTGCTTGTTAACATATTTTGTAGAATGCAAGATTGCTGATTCATTCCAACACTACTTGAATTACAGTTCTTGGGATTCACCCGAGTAAATGTTCGACTAATATTTGTCTCTCAGCAAAAACCACATTTTTTTTTTAAATTCAAAAACTTTAGATATGTTTTGAAATAATTAGTGTAACCAAACTGTCACTGTGTCCGTGGTAAGTTTTTATCACATTTTATTATGTGTTCAAAGATCTTGAACTGAGTTTGACATCTCAGCAAAGCAAATCTTTGCATTTTGATACAGCACACATTGATGCACATCAGGAATCACAGGTTCATCTCAATGTAACATCTGGTTAGCTCCACACCCTCATGCAACTCGATGCAATGAAAGATAAAGGACCCTTGTAGGTCAGGGGTTAGACCACAATGAAACAAACAGTCTTTGTCGTTTGTTTCGTGCTCCTCCTTTCTAATGGCACCCAGAGATCAGGGTGAAGGCTGCCATTCTTCCACCACAGAGTACAGCATGCATCTCAGGGTGACCTGATTCTTTCTGAGCTGTGGCAGGTGCGGCCTACCAGTGCGGTATGCACAGCTGTCAGAAGAGTTTATAAGTAGTGCTCTCTCTCTCTCTCTCTCTCTCTCTCTCTCTCTCTCTCTCTCTCGCTCTCTCTCTCTCTCTCTCTCTGCAACTAAACACGCCTTAACGTTCTTTTGAATTTCATCTTGATTTTGTAACTGTGAATCAGATTGACTGTGATTGCAGTGCTGATTTTTATCTCATATTAAATTATGGCTCACTGCATCATCATCATCATCATCATCATCATCATCATCATCATCATCATCATCATCATCATCACATGATATAGCATGAGCTTTACTGAAAAAGTCACAGAAATAGTAATACATTTATTTACCTAATTTTGAGCCACTTTTGTGGTTTTTGTTGTGATGCTCTTTGTTGAAAGATTGATTTTAAAACACGACCCTGTTCTCTGGAGAACAAACATCCATTCAAACTCCCAGTCATACCTAGGGGCAATTTTGAATAGCCAATTTGCCTAATGTGTTTGCCTTTCCAGTGTGGAAAGAAACTGACGTACACAGAGGAAACCGATATAAGCCTGGAATGAACATGCAAACTTCACACCCTCACGGGCCATGAAGACCTTCTTGCTGTGCGGAAAGAGAACAACAGAACATGAAGTCCAGAGAAGTTAAGACGGTATAGAAAATAAATGCAAAAACAAACCAGAAAAAGTAGTGCTTTGACCTTACCAAAAAAATGACATTAAAAATGTGTACATAATCAGACGGCAAACCAGTTTAAACAAAAACCTCTCCAGAAAAACCACACAATCATGACTGACAATTTGTAGTACATGTGAAACAACAACCCTGTACTGTTGCACTAATTACAACTTGTATGGAATCAAAATGGGACAAAATAACACCCGAAATATTTCATGATGTCAAAGTTTTCTCCCAGCCCACAGCGTTGAGCCTTGTTCACAGCACACCTGGGTTTCGAAGGTGGAAGAACTACAAGGCATTTCCCAGGAGGCTCAACAAACAGAACGCATGTGCGGGTGATCGGGTCATGTGTAATTCATCAAGCATCTAACGGAGAAGAATATACTGTATAAGTACAGAATATATTACAGGTCACGAATAATTATATGAGTACCCTGTGACGGCGGGAGCTTTCAGTCGGACCCAAAGATGCAGGAGATCGAGTATGATGACACAAATGACCTTTACTGAACACACAGCAGGCATTGAAGTACAGGGAACTGTGATCAGCGTAGAGGTGAAGGGAAACCTGAAAACCAAAATCACTGAGGAAAATATCAAGGCGGGAACTGGTCGAGCATGGAGCTGAGAACCAGAGGGCCAGAGAGATCACGGGGAAACGGGATCGTTTGGAGGGACAATCTTCTAGCGCTGGGAGGAGCGCGCCGCTCATCTTTATAGCCCGGTGATGGTTGAGTGGGACTCAGGTGTGCTCTCTGGACACCTGCATTTGACAGTCATGCCCCTCGCCAGCACCTGCAGTGCATGAGTAGAGAGAGAGAGAGTTAAAAGCCACCAAATAACACAGACCATAACATACCCACTGCATTCAGTGCATTTCCAAGCCTTGCTCTTTTCACTAAGCTGTAATATGGCCTCGTCGCATATATGATGTTAACATACCTGATCCTCAACTGTGAGATGGTTTTGAATATGACATACTACCTGTCACTTCATATTACCAGCATCTGTCTGACGTTGATTTCAGACTGTGATTACCTTTCGTGTGAGCCACGCGGAAGGTACTGTGACCTCGATTTTCTGCATAAAATTGTGTCTGCGTTTGTCCATTCAATCCTAGTGGACTGCGGATAGTCAAACGCACAAAATGTTTCCACAACATCTTGCGTAAGAACAGAGGAAGCTCTGTGTGCCCGTATGGTCTATAAAATGCTGCCTCAATACATTTCGTCACAGAGGGAATGTATTAAGGCAGCATTTTATCGAACACACAGGCACACAGAACCTAGCTGCGAAAGGTCAGTGAACACTTGTGTTCACTGCACCAGTCATATGTATTTGTTTGCTTGGTTTATAAATAAACACCATTTTATGCAGTATTCCATCCTGCATCTTCCTTCGTCCTTACCACGAAGCATCATGACACATAACTTGTCTTCAGGCCCTTAACGTCTTTTAACTGCCCTCTTTCTTAGGCAGTGGTGGTCTGGAGGTGAGTCATCCCCACCATCGCCAAATTCATTAGAGTCCCTATGACTTATTTCCGAATGTTGGTTTTTATCATATGATTTGTAAAACGCACAGTAACTGCTAAAAGGGAATGGAGCATCATACAGTCCTCACATATGTCAGTATCCTGTGATTATTTGATTCTTGCTGGATTTGTGTAAGAAAAAAAACACTGTGTGTGTGCTATTTGTTGGAAGAAAAATAATTCTGTGGTGTCTTACAGTCTGAAACCTGTGGTGAATCTTCTACAGTGCATACAATCATGTTCTGTAACAGAATAGCTACTGTGGCGAATGGCGAGCAACATTTAGCTGTACTTTTCAAATGTTTTCAATTCGCTAAGAAAGTCTCATATGAACTGAGCTGCAGTTTATCTTCAATCTGAAGATAAAAAAAAAAAAAGCCTTGGAGAAATTACACATAATCTCCAGATCTTGACCAGAAGAAGACTGAAATTGCTCAACAGGAATGTAAAGCTGCGTTCAGAGCTCTCTGACGTAACATGGGGGGAAAAGCAAATGGAAAAAGCTTGGAGTCAGAGTGGCGAATGCTTTCACAAGTCGCCTGCTTTACTTGTTTGGATTGAAACCATGGCAACAGAGGGGGAAACCCACACAGCTGTCGAGAAGCCGAGGCCCCGGTGCCGAATGCGCTCCATCGAGAGGCCTGAATCACTGCTCCCCAAGCTGAGATTGGGTTTCATCATCTCGAACGCTTGGGATTTAATGTACAGCAGATGTGGAGCCAACAGAAGTTGGCAGGCTTCTGACAGTAAAGGATGGAGCGAAACCCCCCTAGTCTTTACACACACACACACACACACACACACACACACACACACACACACACACACACACACACACACACACACAGACCCCTCCAACCTCCTTAGTCTTCCCCAGAAAGAGAAATCCAGGAGAATTAGGCTTTTTTCCCAGCAAAAACAACAACTCGGAGAAACGCAGGATCTGCTTTAAAAATAATTATCGCGAGTGATTTGTTGCCGCACAAAACAAGCCGTTACATCAAACTCCTGACAGCAGCTATAAATTGTTCCTAGTTTGGCTCCCACCAAGTCGCACTAGATTCATTTTATCAGGGACTCTGTGCCCAAAGAAATGTAGCTGTAATATCCTTTAATCTCTCTCCCCATTGGCTCGAGATGCCATTCCCTTCGAAAAATGCGGCATCAAGCCAGTTTGACCTTATCTCCATCATTACAGAAGTGAAAAACAGAAAAGCAGACTTTATCATGTGTATGAGGAGTATTGGAAGGAAAGTGTGCCTTTGGCCAGAGCAGGGAGAGGCAGTACCACGGCGTGGAAGTCTCTTGTTGCACAACATCTGCAGCTGCTCTGCATAACAAGCATCGCTGACACAGCGAGCCATCTCGGTTTTAAACATGCACTGAACAGGCGTACTAGTGTACTTGTTCTGTGGGTCACTCTGCATATGTCCATCCCGAAACATATTAAATATTCCAAAGGTTGATTGTGTAGTTTGATAATTCCTGTGAGAATTAACCCTGTTCGGACTAAAAGGTGTACGCATCACATAGACATGCAATTTCACTGACAGTAACAAGCAACAGAGCCAACGGTTCGAATGAGTCTTTGGGTCAATCCTGTGGTGCATGTCTTCAGTTCGCCACTCAGACGTTTATTCTCACAAAGAACTGAACTCAGAAAGAGTTCCTGCCTGAAGTTAGTTGTTATTTGTAGATGATGGTTTCCTCCTATCCATATGCAACCACTCTTAAAATGTGTATCGAGACACCACCGCTTAATCCTTCTGAGGCAATGGGGAGGCTGGTGCCTGTCTCAGCCAACATTGGGTGAAGGTTGCGTACCCTGAATAGTTTGCCAGAACATTGCAGGGCAAACACACAACGATTCACACAGTATCCAATTAGCTTAATGTGCAGGTCTTTGAACTGTGGAAGGAAACCACTGAGAAAACCCAGAGGAAACCCACACATGAATGGCGACAACATGTAAACTTCACACAGAAGCACATCAGGGCCAAGACTGAAACCCAGAGCCTTCTTGCTGTGAGGTGGACATGCTCACCACTACGCCTTTGTGCCGCCCCATAAAGAAATAATGAAGACAAAATGTGCTAGCTGTTGAGTGTCTCCCTCACTGTCACCCGGTGTTGGCTGAGATAGCCTTCTATCTTCCCACAACCATGATAGGATTAATCATTCAGCAAGTTGGTGAGTGAGTGAGTGAGAGAGTCAGTATGTGAGTGAGTGAGTGAGTGAGTGAGTGAATGAGTGAGTGAGTGAGTGAGTGAATGAGTGAGTGAGTGAGTGAGTGAGTGAGTGAGTGAGTCAGTCAGTATGTGGTGAGTGGTGGTGAGTGGTGAGTGGAGGAATGAGAGAGTGAGTGGTGAGTGAGTGAGTGAGCATGTGAGCAAGGGAGTGAGGTGGTGGTGGTGAGTGAGTGGTGAATGGTGGTGAGTGAGGAGTGAGTGAGTGAGTGAGTGAGTGAGTGAGTGAGTGAGTGAGTGAGTGAGTGAGTGAGTGAGTGAGTGAGTGAGTGAGTGAGTCAGTCAGTATGTGAGTGAGTGAGTGAGTGAGTGAGTGAGTGAATGAGAGAGTGAGTGAGTGAGTGAGTGAGTGAGTGAGCATGTGAGCAAGGGAGTGAGTGAGTGAGTGAGTGAGTGAGTGAGTGAGTGAGTCAGTATGTGAGTGAGTGAGTGAGTGAGTGAGTGAGTGAGTGAGAGAGAGAGTGAGTGAGTGAGTGAGTGAGTGAGTGAGTGAGTGAGTGAGTGAGTCAGTCGGTATGTGAGTGAGTGGTGGTGAGTGAGTGAGTGAATGAGAGAGTGAGTGGTGGTGAGTGGTGGTGAGCATGTGAGCAAGGGAGTGAGTGAGTGAGTGGTGAGTGGTGAGTGAGTGAGTCAGTATGTGGTGGTGGTGAGTGGTGAGTGAGTGAGTCAGTATGTGAGTGAGTGGTGGTGGTGGTGAGTGAGTGAGTGAGTGAGTGAGAGAGAGAGTGAGTGAGTGAGTGAGTGAGTGAGTGAGTGAGTGAGTGAGTGAATGAGTGAGTGAGTGAGTGAGTGAGTGAGTCAGTATGTGAGTGAGTGAGTGAGTGAGTGAGTGAGTCAGTCAGTACGTGAGTGAGTGAGTGAGTGAATGAGAGAGAGAGTGAGTGAGTGAGTGAGTGAGTGAGTGAGTGAGTGAGTGAGTGAGTGAGTGAGTAAGCGGCTTCCAACAGTTTGGTGGAATATATGAAGGGCTGAGAGCCACAGTGGTCTAACCTTGAAAAAACTAAAAATGAGACAAGGTCATATTTTGATGGATGTGGATCAAGTCTGAATACTATGATGGTCCATTCATCTTTCTTATGACGTCGAATCCCTCATGAGAATTCTCCCCAATTTTTTCGATTGCAAAAACTTTTGTGCCTTTTTTTTTTTGCAAAAATGGCTTTTTGTTGGTTAGAACACTTCGGTTCTCAGCCCTTGATATGTGTGTGCATGTCAAGTGTTCTGAAACATTTGGCCACATAATAGATATATATGTATATATTATACACACACACTGTAGATAGTAATATTTTATGTCAGAACAAAAAAAA
>CM045737.1:36122347-36147347 GCA_024760905.1 Plotosus lineatus | reverse complement strand
TTTGATAACCCAGTTAGCTGCACTGGGGGGGACAGTGACAACCTTGTGGAAAGTGGGACTCAAACCCCTAACCTTAGGATCAGCGATCCAGCGCCCTATACCACCACCAGCCCACCACTGCCACGAGGTAGAACAATCGAAAGTATAGCAGTCTGAGTATAATAATCATAAAAAAACGATGGCAGTGTTGGGGGGCGGGGGTTGTTTGTTTTGTTGGGGTTTTTTTTTTTTTGTTGTTGTTGTTGTTGTTGTTGTTGTTTGTTTTTTTTTACTCCAGACCTATTTTTTTGATGGTAAGTGAGATTCTAAAATTCCACAGAAAGAAACCCAAGCTTCTCATTTTTGTAAATTAAAGCATTGTGTTCATGGACTAGTGCATTGCTTTATATACTGTACTTTTACTTCAGTTTTTTTGCTACATGTTGTAGAAATGTAGGCGGTATAAACATATGCAGATCTTATAATTGTGTTTGTTGTACAAAAATCCATATTCAACACATCCAAAGTGAGCAGACACACACACTCAGAGCAGCGGCCTGCCATACATTGTGGTGCCCGGAAAGCAGTTGGGGATTACACAAGGGCACTTCAGCCATGAATGTGGAGGAGGGGAAGGTGCAGCTCACTCTCCCTGTCGCTACACATTTTTTGTTCAGTCCCAAAACTGCTTCTCTAACCATTAGGCCTTGGCACCCCCCAAAATTTTTATTTTTCATATTCCAAAAATTAAGTTCCTGCAATGCTTCTGACAAAAAAAAAAAAAAAAAAAACCTCCAAGAATTTACAAATTGCTGGTGCTTGAGAGGAATAAAACACTTTGGGACCTGATGCTATTGGAAGATAATCAACTCCGGGGTGGTAGCAGTAATTCTTCTTCATCTCACCACCCTGATTGTTGATTATGTTCCTCCACCAGCAGCTCATATTATAAAATATGCAGGGATATAACCTACATACTTACAGCTTATACCTCACTCAGGTCTTGTTTTCACAGCAGTAACTTTTCAATGCCACAAGAGAAATGACTACTTTGTGTTTGACTCAGTGGTGCTCGAAGAACATGCCTTCTGTTCTGCAGTTTTCCAGATGCTAAATTACCCCCTAATCAGGGAAATCACAGATCTGAGCCTCAATCTAGTGGCAAGGAGCAGGTCCTCAATCAAAGCACTGAAGCCACAGCAGTGGTTCAAGGCCATTAAATTGAACTGTTGATCTGTGCACTAATAAGTGACAAAGAAGGATTGATGTCCCTCAGTTTTGGCAACGTGTCAACCGGCACTCCTCCATCTTCTGCATGTGTGTATAATTGCTCAACTAATAAAATGGTTGAAGCCTTCAGCTGTGGTATTAAAGCCACGTGGAACACCCAGTGAGAGCCTCTCTTCCTTTAACAGAGAGATTCCCTTCCTTAAAGTAATATGATTACCATACAAACCAAAAAAAATAGGATCACAGAGCAGAGTCTGTGTGCATGTATGGACAGTATGTATGGCTGTAGATATGTATTAATGTTTGGAGTAAATACATTTCATTCAACTTCATTCATGTAAAGTACTTCTGAATTCCAGTAGAACAGGAACATGACAAAAATCCCATAGGGCTCAGTATTAGGACTGTTTGCGTTGTCATACAGTACTGCACTGTCCAGAAAGCAAAATCCATTACTAACCATGACAAAACCAGCAAAAAACTATAATGGCTACCTCGATGATGGTTTACATAGCTGTAGTGGTGGTTCTCTGTCATACTGGCAAAGCTTGGAGACATTTCATCAGCTTTAAACAAGCAGAGACAGAGGCAAGTGCAGAAAACTACAGTATGCTATCCAAACTCCAAACCACAGGACTACTGTTTGTTGAGTTTATTCCACTTGCAGACTATACAGTGTGCTGAAAATCTTTACCGAATCAACAATATCATTCATCCTCTATCACCTGCTTGAACTGAAGACAGACCAAGTGGCGCTTTTCAATCACCACCTTCCATTGTCTGGTAACTGCATGAAATCATATTCATGGAAGTCAATGTCAAGACACACTCAAAGGGACTTTTTTATATATATAAATAACAATGTTTGGTCTTTCTTGCATTGCTCTGATGATCATTGTTGTTATCTGCTGCACAAAACCCTGTAGGCATTAGAAGGAAAGGTACCCTGTACAGAAACCTGCGGTTTAACAGACCACACATCCTGTATTCTACTCGCGCGTACACACACACACACACACACACACACACACACACACACACACACACACACACATTTGACTAAAGTGATCTGGTAAAGCACTGATCACCAAAGCCACAGAACACATATCTCATGCAGCAAACTCAAAATGAAAAACACAGCTTTGATGAACAGCTCTTAGCCACAATCCATCTCAGTGAATTTCATTCAACTGTCACACATCCACTACCACCCAAGCAGATTCCATTTAAGCACTTTAGTTTAAAATACCGAGGGAACTGTGTCAGATCAAACTGTTTTTTTTTTTTCCTATAAATTCTTTTTTAGAAATTTAGAATTGGTTAATAAAGGTTACACCAATGAAAGTTTCATAGCTCAAAAATTTACCACAATTAGGAAGCGCTATGCAACATATTCTGTGGGCGGTGCTCTGGTGGTTTGACTGCTGGGCTCATAGGGTTTGAATCCCTGTTATAACCCCACCATAGTAAGACCCATGTTCCCCTTAACCCCAAGTGTGCCTCTGTCCAAGCAGCAGTATCTAGATTGATACAGAAGGCAACCAATGGAGCAAAGATCTGGTCTGGTGGCAATAGCTGCTGGCGCCGCCTGGCCGGGGTGGGGTGGGGGGGTGGGGGGGTGGGGACCCATACTGAAACCCGCTGAAACCCGCTGAAACCCATACTCATTGAAGTAACCCGGCCTGGTCGGTGGCTGACGAGGACCAGAATCACTATCAGTCTATATTTACCTTTGAAGAAACTGGGCCACCATGAGAGCATTAGGTTGGTCCAGGTAGGTTAGGTCAACTGACTTTATTATTCCTAGTGCCAGTAAAAGTACTGAAAAGATAACCTGCGATCCAGGAGGAGATGAATTCCTGGTATTTTCATGCTAAGTAAACCCGTAATAAGCACCTGGCTGATGAGCCAGAAGGCTCAGGTACAAGAAGCCCAACAGACTTCTTCTTTTCCTTTCGGCTGTTCCCTTCAGGAGTCGCCACAGTAAATCATCTGCCTCCGTCTTCATGGAAGTCATAGTAATAATTCGCATGTTTTGATTTGGAAGAGGTTTTTACGTCGGATGCCCTTCCTGACACAACCCATTTAGCAAGGGGTGGAAACACGCTGACGGCTGTGCAGTCGACTCTGTATGAAAGTCAGCAATGGTTCTTTTACATGAACCTCTCACCATAGACAGTGAGAGACATAGCCGGCCTTTGATACCCCAGTTAGCTGTACTGGGGGGGGGGGGGGGGCAGTGACAACCTCATGGAGAGTGGGACTCAAACCCCCAACCCTACAATCAGCGATCCAGCGCCCTTTACCACCAGACCACCACTGCCACTGCCACAAGTAGCCCAACAGACTATGAAACCTTTTTATCAGTAATGTGATTTCAACCTCAGAGGAAAAATATATCATTCAGTAGGGGATGCTTTGTAGATTAAATATAGCATTAGCAGAGTTGTCATGATTTTTACCAAAACTTAGTTTGCAAAGGCTGTTTAAAAAAAAAAAAAAAAAAAAAAAAAAAATCACGACACCACTCCCTGAATAATTATCTCCTCATATTTATTATTTTGTTTTTAATCTGTTTATGTGCAGTACCTGGCAAACACATCTCTGTGAATAAGCCATTACTACTGAAATTAAAATCCATTCGGATAAAAGCATTCATATAAACCTGTTTTCCTTCCAGACAACAGCATGCCACTCCCTTGCAGTTACAGAACCTTAATAAACCAAAACCAGATTTGAGAGCTGATGGGGTATCGAGATGAGAATGTATTTTTTTTTTCTTTCTTTTTGGATTGCATAAAGAAAATAAGAAAACAAATAAGACATTGCCTCAGTTACATAGCTGACTCATTAGGTTTGTATTTAGCAAGGATTGAGTACGCACTTGTGTATGGAAAAACTCAACTATGTTTTCTACTTCCTCCTCAAACCATATCTTTTCACCAAATGATGATATGATGATAATAATAATATGACGATGTCTTCAAGATAACAAGTATAAACCGAAGATATGTACTATTAAGTATAACATACATTACACTTAAAGATCTTCAAGTTTTTAAATTAAAAACACTTTCTCTGCTCTCGCTATAAAAACAAAACACACTGAACCATTCAGAGGACGTCATCTGTAAGGAATGCCTACTAAGAAATTGTGCTTAGTCAAATTCTGAAGTACAGAGTCCGTACGGGGACACAGAAGAAAAAAATTAAGTACTGTATTGGTTTCTCGTGCGCAAGTGAAACTATCTTGTGAATACAAAGACGGATCGCCTGTGTACCAGATAGATCATTACATGCATTTGAGTCAGATATGTAAATAAATGGAAATACGTGACTGAATTGAGCTGTATATTAACCTTGGACTCGTCTATAAAGGCAGCTTTGCTTTGCCGGGATCACCGTTATGTTATCAGGTGATCATGTGACTGATCATGAAACAGACCACAAGACTTCAAAACTCGTTTTAAGTGTCGTTCAGAGATAATACAACATGCAAGCAAAGCTGCAGTGTCTTTTAAAGGGTTCAAATACAACTCAATTAAGTCATATCTTTCCATTTATATACCTAAAATTGTATAGGATGGTCTATCACGTGCACACCAGATAGTTTCTCGAGATCACCAGATACCTGCTTGTGCACACGTGAAACCAATATTTAATTTTTTTTTGTCTTCTGTGGCCCCTGTGGAGAGCAGCGGTGGCCTGATGGTATAGGGAACTGGATCGCTGATCCTAAGGTTTGGGGTTCGAGTCCCACTCTCCACAAGGTTGTTCCTGTGTCCCCCCCCCAGTGCAGCTAACTGGGCTATCAAAGGCCGGCCATGTCTCTCACTGTCTATGGTGAGAGGTTCATGTTAAAGAACCATTGCTAACTTTCGTAAAGAGTAGCTGCAAAGCCGTCAGCGTGTTTCTGTCCCTTGCTAAAGGGTTGTGTCAGGAAGGGCATCCGACGTAAAAACCTCTGCCAAATCAAGCGTGCGAATCATTCGCTGTGGCGACCCCTGATAAAGGAAATTTCATCATCTGGCCCCTTATATGCAGCAAAAAATTAAAAAGAGTTTTACCTGAACAGTTTCTGTTAATAGAACATTTGCTAAACTTCTGGTTTATGAGAACATTCAGTCTCTTTTGTGTAATGTTTAATCAAAAAAAAAAAAAAAAACACACAAAAATAAATAGCAGGTATCTACATCTGCGTTCGGAAATATGAAGGAACTAAACTGAAGTCAAAACTAAATATACTTAGGCATTTTTATTATTTATTCATTCATTTGCTGAGCCATTTAATCTCTTTTGTAGGTCACCGGGTGGCTGGAGTTTCTCTCAGATGACTTTGGCGAAGACGGGATACATTACGGATTGCTCACCGGCTTATCGCAGGACCAGCACACTCACAAGCATTTGCACTCACACCCGGGGCAATATGGATCAGCTAGGTAGTAGGGTGGAGTTAAATCGTTTTTCACAATCAATTCAGAATAGTGTAGAAAAGACTTAACGATACCAGTTATAAACATATGCAAAATATTTAAAATCTGTAAAAAATTTCTAGGTTCCCCCAACTCACTCGAATTTAGGTATGTCGAGTCGATTTTGAGAGCACGCGAGCACGCAATTCCCGACAAAGGGAATAACTCTAAATAATTAGAACATTCACAGTTCACAGATTTAGTATGACTGGAAAGGTCAGGACTCAGTAGTTTAGTAGAGGAAACTATCGCCAGGTGGTGACAGCATATGGCACATTCGACAGATACCCATGCCACACACAGGCTGTGAAGAGGGGCATCAATGGTGTCACTCAGGCATCATAGTCTGTATGTGGCAACAATCGACAAGACGGCTTCATCTGTACAAGACTGGAGTCGAGGGCAAAAATGCCAGTTTTCGAGACAAAACGAGACTTCAGTATGTGACAATCATATCGACTCATCTAAATATGTGTGGGTTTTTTTGAGACAATAATAGTTAACACTGTGCCAAACGGCCTAAAATATATGTTTTTGATAATATAGAAGCAAATTGGATCCCTATATCAGAATGAAACATTTTATGTAAACATGCCCAAATATGGTAATTTTCATCGCTCTTGGGGGAGCCTAAGATATCAACTTATCAAGATGAACTTTTAAAATATTTTAGATGATACTTCTCCACATCTTTTCATTGCTAGTCCAAGTAAAAATAATCAAAAATTTAATTTTTCACAATTTTCACTCCACCCCATTGTTTACTGCACTTCATATCGTTTGCTCGTGCGAAAAAAAAACGCTACATCAATGAGAGCACCACTGCCAACTACTGGAGTGGAGGTGCAGTTACACATAATTTTCGTACACTATTCCAGAAAAGCATGTTCCCCAGGGTTATACATGCTCCCCCCTAGCATCATACCGCACTCCCCAAGGGGGCGCACCCCCACTATTTGAGAAGCACTGCTTTAACTAGATACATTCTAGGCTGAGTTGTCCGTATCCTCACTACTTGACAGTTTCTGCACTTTACATCCATGTTTTAAATTTCCTGGCAGCAGTTATTTTTAAATCCTTTTTACCTTTTCAGTTCAACCGCATTCAATTTTGACCACGTTTCAGCATCTTTTTCACCGAGGACATTGCATCCTAGAGTCAATGGAAATGATAATTAAACGGAAAAATAAATCATTACCACTGCACATGCCTTTGATGTAATGTGACTCTTGGAAATGTTTTTTGAGTAATTGTCATGAGTTCAAAGGTCACCTTCATTCTTTCAGATTAGCATACACTAGGTGAAGCAGGGGTGGCATGGTGGCACCCCTGCTTCACGTAGTATATGCTAATCTGAAAGAAAGAAGGTGACGCAGGGGTGCCACCATGCCACCCCTGCTTCACCTAATGTATGCTAATCTGAAAGAAGAAAGCAGGAGTGGCACGGTGGCACAGTGGCTAGCACATCTGCCACACAGGAAGAAGGCCCACGTTTGATTCCTGGGTTTGGGGTGTTTCTGGGTGGGGTTTCATATTCTCCTTATGCTTGCATGGGTTTCCTCCCACGGTCCAAAAAAACATACACAGTAGGCTGTTCCAAATTGCCCCTCGGTGTAAGTCTATGTGTGAATGGTTGTGTGTCTATGTTGGTTGTGCAATGGTACCTGACCCTCGCACAGAGTCGGCTGAGATGGGCGCCAGCCTCCCTGTGACCCTAATTAGGATTAAGCGGTTCAGAAAAATGAATGATTGAGAAGGTAGATGAAGCAGATAGGTCTCAGTACAGGTGTGAGGGGGATTGAAGTGCCTCTCGAAGAACCATTGGGTCCGATCACTCAGCCCACATTCGGAGATGTTTTGGGCAAACCTCCACATTCTTCTAGGAGTGCACACGTGAAAAGAAAACAGTCTAAATGCTATAAATGCTCCATTTCTAGCAAACTAGGCACCAGACTTTACAATACACTCTTTGACAGCTGGTAAGTCCCCATTTAATTACAGAATTTTAGCCATACCAAATAGCTACCACAATACCACAACAATAAAAATAACATTCCAGTTATTTCTTAATGATTAAATTAAATATATTTCCCTGCATATTATTCGCATATATGTCCCTTTTTGAATGTAACATCTTTCATTTCTTGCGCAACCTCACGCTTTTCTTTTGAACTATCACTTGTTTTTAAAACAATGTCAGAGGAAGGTTTTGACATTTTGAGTCCTGCTAGTATGATGTGTTGAAATGATTCATCTTGCACAATGTTTATTCATATGATCCAACACTCTTTACGTTTTTTAAATATGTTTTTAAGAATTTAAATTGTCTTGATAAAATATATATATATATATATATATATATATGTATATTGGAACACTTAATATGCTATTCATGAATTTGTTTTAATTACGGTATTTGGCACATTTTCTCACAAACATCTTGGACGTTGATGTACAAGTAGACGTGTTAATACAAGGTGTGAAAGGGGCCACTGAAACAACTGGTGACGCTGTTGAGTGACATGAGCAGTTTATTTGCTATCCTCCTGCTCGCACAACTCCTATGGTTCAAGTTAATGATCTGATGAAAATAGAGTGAAGGCTTTTCTGTCGTGTTGAATAGGTGCCGCAGTTTAAAATGTTTTTTAATTGGATAGTTAAATAGCTAAGTTCTGGTTCATTCTCTAAAACCTAAAAACATCAGATGTGCTTTCCATCAATGTGATTTCCTCGAGTGTACTGTTTCTGCCTTCCCAGTGGATATTTTGACTTCAATTGATTATCCTATAAATGCAAATCTTTTGTATCTTCAGCTCACATTCCTTTACCCTTCAGCAAAGGAACATCTGCTCAATTTGTGGTTTGCTCAATCATCCGAGGTGTATTTTTAGGAGAGTACAAGACATTACACGTCTTGGGAGTTCAAGGTGGCAACAGAAAAGAAGCCCTGTATAAGTGTGTGTGTGAGTGTGTGTGTGTGTGTGTGTGGTGGTATCGGTGTATGTCCTGACGTATTTATGCAGCTGGCACAGTTTTAGGCAGCACCGGTGAGTGTGTGGGCACACAGGGCTAGAAAAGCTCCAGCGGTCTGCACAGGCCATGGAGACACAATTCTGCTTTGTAACAAGTCTCAATGTTTCCTTCTCTCTCTCTCTCTCTCTGTCTCTCTCTCTCTCTCTCTCTCTCTCTCACACACACACACACACACACACACACACACACACACACACACACACACACACACACACACATTGTGTAATTCCCACCCCTGCATAAATAAGAAACCGGTTCTTGGCAGAAGCCAATAGGCAATTCCTGCGGTTTTTAAGACCTATAACAGAGAAGAAAATGGAGAAATGTTGAAATTACACAAACTCTGCCAGGTTCAACTCCATAACATTTCAAGTCAGGCACAATTTCCCAACCTTGGTGCCATCAGAGTGGTCCCTCACTACACAAATTGTTCTGAACCTAAAGTAAATAAAGACTAGTACTGCGCTGTAAAGGTAGATGTAAATGACATGGCGTTGGTTCATTACGTTACCTCTCATGGTTGAAAGGTTGGCACCTCACCACTGACTTAGATCCTTAGAAAATTTTTCCTCCAGTGGCTCTCATCATGTCCAGCTGTGTCTCTCATCATGTCCAGCTGTGTCTCACAGCTCTGACCCTTTGAACTCCAAATTACTCAACAGCAGCACTACATGTCAGCTCATGGACAGAACTTCCCTGAAAAGCATTGTTTCATCCATTACTGTTACATACACACCACTCTCCTGACAGTGTTAGCCTGGCTCTGACTTTCTCATACATGATGGCAATCAAACATGTAGAAGAACCAATCACTGCTGATCATAACTAAACAAAATGACCTGCTAATCTTTCTCATTTCGGATTCGCAGCATTGCACACAGCCATAGTACTATGTTGGGTTATTTCTTGGCTCAGAACTCCATCATTCTTTCCAAATGTGATAAATACTGACAGTGTAAGATGTTTTATGCAAAAGTTGTGTTGAACATCTCTCTAGGAAAAAAAAATTGTTAGATTTTTTTTTGTTTTGTTTCCTTGTGTGGTTTTTATTTTGATAAAGTTGATGAGCCATACGATGAAGTTATGGGAAAGAATAGTGGAAGCTAGACCAAGGGCAGAGGTCAGCATTTGTGAACAACAGTTTGGTTTCATGCCAAGAAAGAGCACCACAGATGCAATGTTTGCCTTGAGGATGTTAATAGAGAAGTACAGAGAAGGTCAGAGGGAGTTACATTGTGCCTTTGTGGATCTGGAAAAAGCATATGACAGGGTGCCAAGAGAAGAACTGTGGTATTGCATGAGGAAGTCTGGAGTGGCAGAGAAGTATGTTAGAGTGGTGCAGGACATGTATGATAGATGTAAGACAGTGGTGAGGTGTGCTGTCGGTGTGACTGACGAATTCAAGGTTGAGGTGGGACTGCATCAAGGGTCAGCTCTGAGCCCCTTCTTGTTTGCTATGGTGATGGACAGGCTGACAGACGAGGTGAGACAAGAATCTCCATGGACTATGATGTTTGCAGATGACATCGTGATCTGTAGTGAGAGCAGAGAACAAGTGCAGGAAAATCTAGAGAGGTGGAGGTATGCCCTGGAAAGGAGAGGAATGAAGGTTAGCCTCAGAAAATCAGAATACATGTGTGTGAATGAGAAGGACCCAGGAGGAACGGTGATGTTACAGGGAGCAGAGATAACTAAGGTGGAGGATTTTAAGTACTTAGGCTCAACAATCCAGAGCAATGGAGAGTGTGGAAAAAAGGTGAAGAAGCTTGTGCAGGCAGGCTGGAATGGTTGGAGAAAAGTATCCGTGGTGATGTGCGATAGGAGAGTGTCAGCAAGAATGAAGGGAAAAGTGTACAAGATGGTGGTGAGGCCAGCGATGTTGTATGGCTTAGAAACAGTGGTGCTGAGGAAAAGGCAGGAGGCAGAGCTGGAGGTAGCGGAGATGAAAATGTTGAGGTTCTCCCTGGGAGTAACGAGGATGGATAGGATCAGAAATGAGTATATCAGAGGGACAGCCCACGTAAGATGTTTTGGAGACAAAGTCAGAGAGGCTAGATTGAGATGGTTTGGACATGTACAGAGGAGGGATAGTGAGTATATTGGTAGTAGGATGCTGAGGTTGGAACTACCAGGCAGAAGGCCTCGAGGAAGACCGAAGAAGAGATTTATGGATGTGGTGAAGGAAGACATGAAGGTCGTTGGAGTCAGAAAAGAAGATGCGGAGGACAGGGTGAGGTGGAGGCGGATGATTTGCTGTGGCGACCCCTGAAGGGAGCAGCCGAAAGTAAAAGAAGAAGATGGTGTATATATACTAGTATACATATGTGGGGCCGGTGGCGTAGTGGTTAGGGTGATGTGCTCATGATTGGGAGGTTGTGAGTTTGAATCCCACTGAGACCCCTGAGCATAGTCTCAACCACAAGTGTGCCTCTGTTCACCCAGCAGTATAAATGGGAACCAGTGGAAATATACTGGGAAGGTAACCTGCAATGGACTAGCGTCCCATCCAGGGGGGGTTGAACTCCTGGTCGCTTCATGTTATGGAAACCGGGGATAAGCACCGGCCTGATGAGCCACAAGGCTCGGGTGTTAAAAACCCAACAGACTTTACATATTATATATATATTCTCTTCTTTTTCTTTTACTTTCGGCTTTTTCCCCTTTTCAGGGACGAATCATCCGATTTGCACATTTTTGATTTGGCATAGGTTTATATATACAGAGATCCCTCACTTTCCGTGTTTAATTGGGACCGAAATCCCCTCGCGACTACCGAATTCAGTGAAGTAGGATCACACACACACACACATTGACGTATACGTACATGTATATGTGTATATAATATCAATAAATACATAGTCAACACTATAAATGCTTATAATAATAATAAAATTTTTAAAATAGTGCATAACATGTAAATAAAATGTAAATACACATACAGACACGCGTGGGCGCGCTCGTGCACGCAGATGTGCGTGCACGCACGCAGATGCACACCTCACAACAATGTAACTAGTTCTGCTGGGAGGTTTTGGGTTGTTTTTTGTTTTGTGTTTGTTTAGGGGGTTTTGTTTGGGGTTTTTTTGCATAATTGGCCTTGTTTTTGTGGCATTTTCCTTAACTTTTCCCCCTATTCTTCCTTAATTTCCTTATTTTTCAATTCGATGAATATTTAAAAAAAAAAAAAAACGCGATGCACTGAAGCCGCATGAATTGAAGCGCGACGTAGCAAGGGATCCCTGTATACATACAGGGATGCATATAGAACTCATTACCGAGATATTGTTGGTGATATAGTTTTCCCATCATCATCTTATCTGGTTCATTTAAAAACACAGATGATGTAAAAGTGTCTGATTTTTCTTTCATAGGAAGCATTCCACGAGCATTTTAATCCATAAAAGCTTTTAGCTTGCCCTTTACATTCTTGTTTGTGCGGTCGGTGTGTTGGGGGAGTGGTTAACACAGCAAGCAAGCTTGGGTTCAAATCCTGGGCTTGACATTTCCGTGAGGAGTTTGCATGTTCTCCTTGTGAATGGGTTTCTTGTGGGTTCTCCAGTTTCATCCCAGAGTCCAAAAACATGCAAATTAGGCTTTGTGTGTGTGTGTGTGTGTGTGTGTGTGTGTTGACCCTGTAATAGTCTGGCCAATGTTGTGGTGTGTGTCTTCAACAATAAGATCTACATTGTGTCGAGTGTAAACAGACAATAAATCTGTGTCCCTATTGTCTTACGAAGTGAGTTATGCTCAATCAAAAGGAAGAACAACAGAAATTCTTCCTGCCACTGACGTCCTTATCTGACTTTATAAACGGTGTTTAAACAAGCAGTTCAATCAATTTTATTATTTTTAAAATGATCATTATTTTGTAATTTGGGTAAATAAATATCTGCCATGGGTTTTATTAAGAGTTAATTGTAAAATAGGTGAAATCAGAATCCCTTTTGTAAACATCAATTGGACCTCTCAACCAGGATACAGTATTTTGGAATGTGGTGCGCTTCACAGCGAGCAGCAATATGTACAACAAAACACATTGAGAAATCTCTATGCTGGCAGATGACTAATTTATCCGCTACACTTTATGATGTTTCCAAGGTTGTCCCTCTGAGGGAACCCCAAACATATGTGGAACTCAATAGTAGAGAATGAATGATCAGTATAGCAATATTGTTTTATTATGGTGATTTTATAAACACTTTTCTATTATTATAATCGTGTGTAGCTGCCTGAGGATTAAAACCTTCACGGACTACTTCACTAATAGGATTTATTGTGGTATGTTATTTTGTATTGTGATGCTATCTCAAGTAACATGATTCTTTTTTTTTTTTTTTTTTTTTGTATATTGGGCTGGTAACGGGAGCTCCGGCTGTTGTAGTGGTAAGTACTTCCTCTTCACGGCAAGAAGGTCCTGCGTTTAAGTCCCAGACTTGGCAAGGATGCTTTATTGTGGAGTTTGAATGTTTTCCAAATGGTTGTGTGGGTGTCAGGTATTTCGGTTTTCTCCCCCAGTCCAAAGGTTAAAAAAAAAAAAAAAAAAAAAAAAGGTAAGTCTGTTGGGTTTTTACACCCAAGCCTCGTGGCTCATCAGGCCGGTGCTTATCCCTGGTTTCCATAGCATGAAGCAACTAGGAGTTCAACTCTCCCTGGATGGGACACTAGTCCATTGCAGGTTACCTTCCCAGTATATTTCCACTGGTTCCCATTGAAACTGCTGGGTGAACAGAGGCACACTTGTGGTAGAGACCTTGCCCAGGGGTCTTAGCACAGTGAGGGTCTCAGTGGGATTTGAACTCACAACCTCCTGATCATGAGCACATCACCCTAACCACTACGCCACCAGCCCCAAGTCCAAAGACATGCACATTAGGCTAGCTGGATGTTCCAAATTGCCCCTAGTTGTGAATATGAGTGTGAATGGTTGTTCATGGTCGGCCCTGTGGTGGTATAGCTGCTTAAGGTGTACCCTGCCAAAATTGGGGGGAAAAAAAACTACTAACTAATATATCAGGATTCTAGAAATTGGTAACTTGGTAAAAGTTCCCTACAGGTTAAATCTGATTGAACCACATTTCTATGCACCTTGAACAGAGACTATGTACAATATAGTTCCAAGGAGATTTCAAGGCCCTAGTCCTAGACACAAGGTTTGTGGTGATGTCATATAGACTCATTACATATTGTCCATTATCATTAATCATGTCTTAAATTGACTGTACAAACAATACCGCTTGAAAGAATTTTTCCAAATATGCTAAATATTTTTATGTTCCTTTCCTCTGGTTTGACTCAGAGTTTGGTCATCACTGTTGTATCCCAGCTTGATTGGATTTCAATAGGTCCGCGTGTGAGCAGGAAACGGAGCCAGGCTTGCTTCCTCAGCGCCGCCGAGAGGAAGGCCTGTGATAGGCGAGGGGGAGTGGGTTAAAAATAGAGGCTATATAAGCCCTGCTCGAGGTCCTGTTCTGGCTCAGACTCTCACTCATGCACTTTCTGGCAGGACTATCAGTTTCCTCTTTGCCTGTGAGCCTCAGAACTGGTTTAGAATCAGCATATGGTTAAGGTGCCCCACTGCGTAAAAAAGAGCAGGTGTTTCCCAGGGGTTGAAATATGCCTTACACTGGAAAACCCTAAGACAAGAAATGATCTTTTACAAATAAACCTCTCCGTGTTGAGTATAGTACTTGATATGGTGCATAAAATAACTTATTCTCAGTCTAGTCAGGAAGTGAAACTGCATTTTAGGCATTTATGAGTTCATACATTTTCTTGGTTAAAACATAACCCCAGGCAAAAAATTATTGAATCACCACAGTAAGATGATGTTTACTAAGTTTTTCCTTCGTAACAAAGAAACAAATTATAAATGCAACGGAAAAGATATTGTTGTTCAACAGCTGAACATTCTGGATTTGTGAAACAAATAAATTGAAAAAAATAATATTTTTAAAATATATATATCTCTCTCGCGCACACACACAAAGACAGCGAGTGAGAGAGCGAGAGAGAGTGAAAGAGAGAAATGACTATTCAATCACGAAATGTTTAGGACAAAGTAGTAGAATCATCTTATATTTAGTATCTATTAAATAAATATCACCACAAATCGAATTGAAATTAGTCTCGAGTTAAAATGGTGTTTAGAGATCTTATGACTTGGATAATTATGGTGAAACAAGTAAGATATCACTTAAAACAATGGAAATTTTTAAGAAGGAAATCCAATATGGAATGAAGGAAAAGATGCTGGTTGTTCCCAGTCAGCTATGTCTGTGCAAATATAAAAAAATAGGGACTAAAACATACAGATCGACCAATGAAGATGCCTGAGCATCAGAACAAATAAACTGAGCAACGAAGATGAAAGAAGAGCAATAACTTCTTCTTCTTTTCCTTTCGGCTGTTCCCTTCAGGGGGGCGCCACAGCGAACGATCCGCCTCCATCTCACCCTATCCTCTGCATCTTCTTCTCTCACTCCAACTACCTTTGTGTCCTCCTTCACCACATCCATAAATCTTCTCTTTGGTCTTCTTCTAGGCCTTCTGCCTTCTGCCTTCTGCCAACCTCAGCATCCTACTACCAATATACTCACTATCCCTCCTCTGTACATGTCCAAACCATCTCAATCTAGCCTCTCTGACTTTGTCGCCAAAACATCTAGCATGTGGTGTCCCTCTGATGTATTCATTCCTGATCCTATCCATCCTCGTTACTCCCAAAGAGAACCTCAACGTTTTCATCTCTGCTACCTCCAGCTCTGCCTCCTGTCTTTTCCCCACCGCCACTGTTTCTAAACTATACAACATCGCTGGCCTCAACACCGTCTTGTACACTTTTCCTTTCAAAAGAAGAGCAATAACTATTGAGTAGAAATAAGAGTATATATGTGATGGAACTGTTCATTCATTTCATTTTCTGTAACTGCTTAATCCTAATTAGGGTCACAGGGAGGCTGGCACACAGGGCACAGTACACCCTGGACAGCTCGCCAGGCCATTGCAGGGCAGAAACACGTTGACGGCTATGCAGCCTACTCTTGTCGAAAGTCAGCAATGGTTCTTTAACATGTGTCTCACCACAGACAGTGAGAGACATGGCCGGCCTTTTATAACTCAGCTCGCCTCACTGGGGAAGGACAGTGACAACCTGTTGAGAGTTTGGGTTGAACCCCCCCCCCCTCCCCAGCCTTAGGATTAGCGATCCAGCACCTTTACCACCAGGCCACCACTGCCCTGATGGGACTGTATTTTAGCTAATTTTAAGCTGTATATTTAGTTACTTGTGAAATGAAATGGCATTTTCATAAAAGCCAAATGAAAACCAACACTAACATTTAAATGGAAAAAAAAGCATGGTTGGACTGGTATAAAGAGACTCAATGTCCAAGGAGATGATGCTGGAATGTTGTTTGGTGACATTCTAATACTCGTTCACTCCTGTTGACCCCTGAGTCTGATCCTGAGCAGCACCTTCATGCAGTTGGCTAGATCCTTTGTGGATGTGACTCCTGTGTCGTTGATAAGGGTCTTGACATATGTGGTGTGAGGGTGTTCATCGTCCTGTATCCTACAGCACCAGTTGACTGGCTGAGAGGTCATGGTGTCTTCTAGGTTCATCCTTCTGGCTGCTATTTTGTCTGTGACACTTAGTAGGTCCTTATAGAGAGCTCTGTTGTGACCCAGTCCTACTAGCTGATGTTATTGGCTTTCTACAGAATCCCAGTATAGCACCCATCTAATGACCTGGTAGCTGCTGTTGTGAGGGTCCATGTTTCACATACATTGTGTAAAATAATCTCTAAATAAAGTTGCTGTGAAGTACTGAGATTTCAGCTGTCTTGATAGTGCTGACTTCCACAGTGTCCTCATATCATGAAGTGCCTTCCATGCTAGGACTTTTTTTTACACTGAGTCTGAGTTATTCACCCAGGATCTCAAGTATTAGAAGTCTAGCTTCCTTTCAAGCATTGACCCATCCTTGGTGAGTAGTGGTGAATGGTCTTCAATGTTGGAAGCCATGCATACAGTCTTCTTGGCATTAAGATGCAGACTGACTGACATTCTATTTCAACTCTAGTCAAAAGTTCTTGTGCATGATCTCTTTGGCTTGATAGAAGTCCAGTGTCATCAGTGAAGTCTAAGTCAGTAACTGTAAAGCCCAGATCCTTGTGGTTGTTCATTGCTTTCTTCAGGGCATAGCCTAGCTCAACTATAAACAGGAATGGCACTAAAGTATCTCCTTGTAGGACTCCATTTAGGATTTCAAATTCTTTCATCTCGCCCTCAGGGGTAACTACTTTGGCTCTCGTGTTTGTATACATTGCTTCTGTGGCCTGGAACAGCCTTGATGGAATGCCGTAGGCCTTTGGGGTTTTCATCATTCTACCCCTGTGGACTGAGTCAATGGTTTTCTTAAAGTCTATGAAGCTGATCACTGGTGGTAGGTTGATCTTCACCTCTTCAATAACTCTCCTAAGTGCCAGGATTTGACTTACAGTAGATCTCTTTACTCTGAAGTCATTCTGATTGTTCCTTAGTTTGGGGTTGATTACTCCCCTTATCCTGTTGAGTACCGTATGGTTGAAGAGTTTGGAAATGTTACAGGTAAGACGATTGCCTCTGTGGTTATCTGTTTTGGCTAGGTTGCCAGATTCGGAGGCTGAGCTTACATGAGACCACGTAACTGATTTCTCATTGTTCATGAGTGCAGGTTGTTGCACAGCGGGAGGATGATGTCATCCAAGTCTTAGCACTTGATAACCTAATATAGAATTCGCCTGGTCCAGCAGTCTTATAATGTTTTAGTGTACCTTTAGCTTTGGTGAATTCATCTCTGGTGAAAGGGACATCCTTTATATCTAATTAAAGTAAATGGTTGGTATTTAGTGTTCCTCATCCTCTACCTTTCGAGGGTTACCTAGGAGCTTGCTGAAGTGCTAATACCAGGCTTTGAGCCTGTCTTTAACATTATCTCTCTCTATTTGTTCTCTTCTGGTCTTTTTCTCTCCCATACACCACGTTCACCACTTTCCATGTCTTGGTGTACGGTCTGCTCTTGTTTGCCCTCGCCACCTCTTTTATATTTTCTTCAAGCTCATCCTGCAGCAGTTGGTTGTATGCTTGAAAGAGGTTCGCTTTTGAAATGTTGTGTTCCTCTCTGTTGTCAGATGTGTTGCTCTGGTTCAGTCTTGTTTACATCTCCTCCACCATTTGCCTTCCTGCTAGTACATCTGACTGGTCTGAGAGACTTTCCTTCCTAGCCTTCTTGACAATGGGGACTCCTTTCTTTGCCTCTATGTTAGCCTCTACAAACCTTGTAGAACTTGTACTGTGACCTTATGATGTGAGAGACAACATCAAATTCCTCCCCTTGACATTTGAAATTACCTGGTATTTTTCTACTTGGAGATGTTGTGCTACCTTAATGCTTTATGTTTTATTTTTACTCTTGTGAATGTTGTGTATGAGATTCTGAGAAAGTCAACGATATCTGAAATTCTCAAACCAGACAGTGTTCAACTAATATCCATGCGACAGTTAAAGTTGCCGAGATCTTTTGTTGGTTCCAATGCTTGTTGTGTGTATTAACTGAAACTAACCCATATTTGCATTTTTAATGATATATAAATATTTATAAATAATGCAGACATACTGCACAAGCTAATACATTCGTCAACAATTGTGAGTGTCTACAATAGCCATGTTTACTGTTCAAATTCAGTATAACAATGCTAAGTGTTTTTGTATAAGTGAATGAGACATGAGGTAAATGGATATGACAAACAATGTTTTTTGGCTTTTGAGCTGCAGCTGAAAGTGGACGCTCCCCGACTTACATTCATCCATTTTACATTTTTTTAATTTTATGGGTTTTTTTTGTTGTTCCCCCCCAAAAAAAAAAAATTATGTCAAATTTTGAGTACGAGGCATACTCTGCCCTCGCCCAGAGTTGGCTGGAATGGGTGCCAGCCTCCCCGCGACCCTAAGTAGGATTAAGCGGTTACAGAAAATAAAATGAAATGAACTTTTGTTGGTTTCTCCCAAAGTTCCTACTCTGCCTTTCATGCCATACTCAAACCACTGTGTTGGTTCCAAGAGGTCATGAAGCATCAAAAATATTTATTAACTGCCATTCAATAATGTTTTTTTTTAATGGGGCAGTGGTGGTCTAGTGGTATAGGGCGCTGGATCGCTGATCCAAAGGTTGGGGGTTCGAGTCCCACTCGCATACTAGGTCATCATATGTAGAACGAAGACCTTGGTGTTACTGAGTGCTTGGACCTAAAAGGAGTTTTTGCACCTGAATGGACTTATAATAATTTAAGTAATGTTACTTTGAAACAGATTGTAACAAAAATAAAATACTGAAAAACTTGGCACCTGGTGGCTGTGAGAGGGGAAAAAGGCTTAACTTTAATGTACTGTGTATGAAGAAATAGAAATAAAAACAAAACTAGACGATCAATCTTAGTGTGCGGACCATGGATAGTAGGCCCTACATAGCATAGGTACTGCTTTTAATGACCCATGTGTTGTTCTTAAGTAATACATGGATGTGACCAAATTATCAAAAAAGAACTCTCTCTCATTTGAAGGTTTTACATGATGGCTGGGGTTTGACCCTTAAAGATCACTCAAGTTCAAAGGTTGCTGACCCATTTGAAAGTCCAAATGTGGTTTCCTATTAGTATCCCATAGTAACAGTGTGTTTTTCAGCACTCGTTTAGGAATTATAAGCACTCTATCTCCAAAAATAATTGTAACCTTAGTCTGACCTTGACCTTTGATCTTTGACGATCCAAAATCAAATCACCTGTGGGACTCAGGTCCCACAAGGTAGTGTCTCCACCAAGTTTGGTGAAACCTCATGCTCAGGTGTGGTCAGGATTTCATTTCCAGGTAAAGTGACAAACAGACAAATTCACGAATGGTGGAGATTATAATACCTTCACCGATGCTCCATTTTTGGCAGAGGTATTAAGGAGTGTGTAACTAAATAGCATCAAGAATCTGGGGTAATATAAACAACTAATTGACATCTGTTAACCATCATGTCGGGATAAATTGTACAGACACATGTTTTAAGGTAATTTACAATCTCAGTAACACTTAAAATGAACATTTACTGAATTACAGTGTTGTTCAAAGAACTGTTCCTTTCCCTAAACACCTCAGTTTGTGGAAATTTAACTCAATCAAGCTGCACTCTATATTCAACCTGTGGAGGTCTAATCCCATCTGATCTCAAAGGCTAAGCAGGGACAGGCATGGTGAACACTTGGATGGGTGATAACCTGGAAAGATCAATTACTAGAGAAGGCCGCATTAAAAAAAAACTGGCAATGTAAATTTCTGACAAGAAAGATTTATGAAAATTTCCAAGGGTTGGATTTGACTGAAGGCACTAACATAAGATAATCCAAGGCAGAGTCTAAAAGATGATAGAAGTGTGGGTGCTGGAAAATACTTGGTCAGTTTCCTTGCTAACAAACATTACACTGTTAGTGAAAAACAAATGTTAGGAGTATCGAAGTACACACAATTTTAGTTAATAACATTTCACTGTCAAGTAGTTGTATTTGTCTATTTTCTATAATATCATCGTATATTCAATTTACCTATACCATGCGTTAAAACAGGTGGAATCGGTATACGTACTCTCATTGGCTTCTGCACTTGCCTATCTTGTACGGTATGTGCAGAGGGGGGCATGGCTAAGAGTTTGTTTATGTTCAGATGGAAGATGTGACACAAGTTGGATTATTAATTTTGCAGTGATTCATGAGGTTCTGTGGTTTTTAACATTTATTTACAAATGTGAAAGTTATTATTTGGACTTGTTTTTATAGTCAATGTGTAATTCACAAAATATGTTGCTTTAAAATAATGAAAAAAGAAAATATTATTACAGTCACTATGCCAATTAAAACTGTGTAAAGAAGATTTTATGTAATTCTTTGTGTATATACATGTGTGTATAAGGAATATGGCATAAAAAGACAGTGCAATTCTGTAAACAATGATGTCACTTCTCCATTTGAATTACATTAAATGTTTTTAAAGTAATCTAGTCAGTGTTATCTGTTATACCTGGGGTGTATGCGTTGGACCCAGAGATGCAGGAGAACAAAAGAAGGTTCAAACGATTTATTAAACACTAGGACCTGTAAATCATGGGAATACTAAGTCAATGGAACTGGTCGAGCACGAAGCAAGAACCAGGGGTCAAAGAGAAAGCCGTAGAGCAGAATCACGGGGAAAACAATCTTCTGATAGTGGAAGGGAGCGTACCGCTCCCATTTATAGCTTGCTGCTTGCAGATTGGGACTAGGTGCGCTCTGCTGGAACTCACCTGCCGGCAAACATCACACCCCTCACCAGCGCATGCAATGACTAGAGAAGAGAATTAATGCCGTCAGCCGACACAGACCATAACATTATGTGGCCTATTAAAAGCAGCTGATAGTACCTAATCAGCCTTTTTCTCAGTTGAAGTCATTCTATTGTTAAACAACTTCTTGATATCGGAAACTCCTCCGAAGTCGGAAAACCTACAGTACTAGCTTTTCCTCTGACTGTTACAAAGTTATGACACTTATAGACTCCTATAAATGATAAATAAAAGTCTCAGTATACTTCACAATATCAGTGATTAGTATACAAAATGTGAGTAGGGGGTTTGATTAGTGACTATCGAGTTTAATAGGCATTCTCGTGAGTGGGTGATGCAAGCGTAGCCATGATTGGAGCACACAGAGGCAAATGCTAACCTGCTTCTGTAATAGATACAATGTGACCCATCACAGCAAAGTGGGTATTAATTTGGAAATCAACAAATACTTTGATGAATTTTCAATACTTGAAACTCTTCTCCAAAGTCGAATTCTTAAAATACTGAAAATTCCTGGCAGGTTTTAGTTATTTGCTGCAAAACTAGACAATTATTCACCAAATGGTGTTAATAACTGAAAATTAATAATTTCGTACTTAATACCAACTATGCTGAGATGAGTCACAAATATGTAATACACACACACACACACACACACATACATACATACATACATACATACATACAAATATGTATACAGTGTACATATATATAAGTGGTGGCCCCATGGTATAGGGCACTGGATCGCTAATCCTAAGGTTGGGGATTCGAGTCCCACTCTCCACAAGGTTGTCACTGTCCCCCCGAGTGCACCTAACTGGGTTATCAAAGGCTGCCCATGTCTCTCACTGTCTATGGTGAGAGGCATGTAAAAGAACCATTGCTGACTTTCGTAAAGAGTAGCTGCAAAGCCGTCAGCGTGTTTCTGTCCCTTGCTAAAGAGTTGTGTCTGGAAGGGCATCCGACGTAAAAACCTATGCTAATTCAAACATACGAATCATTCGCTGTGGCAACCCCTGATAAAGGGAAAAAACTGAAAGGAAATCTCTCTCTCATGCTGAGATGAGTCACAAATATGTAATATACACACACACACACACACACACACACACACACACACACACAAATACATATATACAGTGTATATGTGTGTGTAAATATAATTTTGTGAAATTTAAGGGCGTGGTACAAGCCCCTGTGAAGAGTTGTTCATAAGAAAAGATAATGTCTTACTTCTCTATAAGATGTTTTTTGTGGTACTCATCTGCACGGACACTGATAAATGTGCAACCTCCTCACTCTTTATCAATCACCAACATCAAAGATTCAGTTTACTCTGCTCAGTTTGTGTTCTTTCTCCTCATGTTGTGGACATAAAAGTTGCACATGCGTTCATGTGCTTATAGGTGACTTGAAAATTTCTCAATTTCAGGAGTTGATTTTAAATCAATAACCTATTAAACTTACTCTATAGGGCTTGAGTTGAGAAGACTGGGTTCCGTTTCACTGTGTTAAAGCTCTTCTCTAAATTTGGCTAAAGCTGTAAGTAAAGCACATATTATTGTCCTGATTGTATCTCAATTCTTTTTAATGACAGAAAATAGCCACGGTTAAATTTTACATTATAGATATTATATCACCAGGGCACAGGCAGATCAGTTGAGCTCTGTGTGTTCCAAGCAGTGTGAAGCTCTGTGCAACTCTCAGCCTGCATACCATGAGGGTATGAGTGCATACTCATGCACTCTCACTCACCCACCCTACTCCTTATTCCTATTAGGGCCATGGGAAAGCTGGAGCCCTTGTCAGCCAACACTGGGTGAAGGCCAGGTACATACTAAACATCACTTGACAGACCATCATAGGGCAAGCACACCATTCACACTCACGACAGGCAATTTGAACCAGCCAATCAACCTCATGTGCATGTTTTTGGATTGTTGGAGGAAACCCAGAAGAAGCCCAATGCAAGCACTGGGAGAACAGGGAAACCCCACAGAGAAACACCTAAGCCTGGACTCAAACCTATAACCTTTCCGCCATGAGGCAGACATGCTAACCAATACTAAACCATGCTGGTCCCCCCCCCCTCAGAGTTTTAGAGTCCACTACACAAATGTAAGGACACCATGCTCTGAAAAGGTGTTTTTTTATATACACTTATTCATAGGTTTTTTGGGGTTTTTTGTTTTGGTGTTATTTTTGGTGGAGTGAGGCCGGTGGTGTAGTGGTTAGGGTGCTGTGCTCATGATCGGATGGTTGTGTGTTCGAATCCTAGTTAGACCCCCCCCACTGTGCTAAGACCCCTGGGCAAGGTCTTAGCCACAAGTGTGCCTCTGTTCACCCAGCAGTGTAAATGGGTACCAGTAAAATATACTGGGAAGGTAACCTGTGATGGACTAGCGTCCCATCCAGGAGGAGTTGACCTACGAGTCAAGCACCGGCCTGATGAGCCACTAGGCTCGGGTGTAAAAAGCCCAACAGACTTTTACCTATTCATAGTTTAGTACAGGAATACCACGACTTAAGTTGTTTCGAGTTAAGTTGTTCTCGATTATACGTCGGTTTTCAAAAAATACACTGTATTGAAATTTATTTTTTTTAATTAAAATAAAGTTTACATCATTATAATGATATATTATATATTATACCTATGTGAGTAGCTGCAAAGCCGTCAGCATGTTTCTGTCCCTTGCTAAAAGGGTTGTGACAGGAAGCGCATCTGACGTAAAAACCTCTGCCAAATCAAATGTGCGAATCAGATGATTCGCTGTGGCGACTCCTGAGTAAAAGGGAAAAAGCCGAAAAGAGTAGAAGAAGATTATACAAGTAAATTTGATGTAGTCGAGACTAGGCTACCCGAGAGACAAGTTAATTCGATTTAAATCATTTTTCAACTTAAATCGTCTCTCCTGGAACCAATTATCAACATAAACCGATATATACCCGTGTATACGACACGGAAACAAGAAAAACAATCCAAAAATGAGATTTTTGTCGGGATTTTATTTTAAGGCGTGAGAATGATGAAGCCACCTGCTCCAAGTGACTATCATGAGTTTGGAGTACTTATCCACTCAGAATAAGATTTTTTGTAAATCCCCACTTAATAGTTCAGATTGTACCATCTCCCTGACTGAGACCCCCGCGACCTCAGATTTCCGCGAAGTAGAATCGAACCCCCACCCCCCACACCACCCCTGACTGATGTACTAGTATATGTACATGCATGTCTGTCTTCCTTTCGGCTTTTTCCGTTTTACTCAGGAGTCACCACAGCGAATCATCTGATTCGCACGTTTGATTTGGCAGAGGCTTTTACGTTGGATGCCCTTCCTGTCACAACCCGTTTTAGCAAGGGACAGAAACACGCTAATGGCTTTGCAGCTACTCTTTACGAAAGTCAGCAATGGTTCTTTTACATGCCTCTCACCATAGACAGTGACAGACATGGCCCGCCTTTGATAACCCAGTTAGCTGCACTGGGGAGGGGCAGTGACAACCTTGTGGGGACTCGAACCCCCAACCTTAGGATCAGTGATCCTGCACCCTATCCACTAGACCACCACTGCCCCACAAATACATATTCAACACTATAAGTGTTTATAATAACAATTAAAGATTTTAAAATAATGCGTAAGATGTAAATAAAATATAAATACACACACATACAGACACCTCGCGCGCACAAAGCACAGATGAGCGCCTCACATAAAAATGTAAGCAGTTTTGTTGAGGGGTTTTGGGTTGGGTTTTTTGTTTTTGTTTGTTTTGGGGGGGTTGCAACAATTGGCTTTGTTTTGTAGCATTTTCCTTAACTTTTTCACCTGTCTGTCTTACTTTCGGCTTTTCCCCTTTTACTCGGGAGTCGCCACAGCGAATCATCTGATTT
>CM045737.1:36047347-36117347 GCA_024760905.1 Plotosus lineatus | reverse complement strand
CATATTCAAAAAAGCAAAACAGAAAAACTCTCTCATATCACTTTTCAGGTTTTCACATCACTTTTCTCACCTTGGGAGTAAAACTGTTTATTTGGATTGCTGTCATTTATTATAAGGATATAACCCCCACCTCCATACATCCTTTCAGATGATCAGGACATAGTATGCCTTGTAAAAGTTTCATGGGGAGCTGAGACACATGATGTGCATGATCATCATGACAGTTTTTCCATTATCTGATTATATATGAAATTTTCTCACACATTACATTTACAGCTCTTAGCAGATACTCTTTCCCAGGGTGATAGCCTTAACCGCTAAGCCACGACATCACTCACTTGTTTGCTGAACCACGTAGGGTTGCATCTCAGCCAAAATTGGATGAAAGCTGAGTACACCCTGAAAGACTTGCCAGGCCATCACAGGGTAAAAATACACACAACCACTCACACTTTGAGCCACGCCTAGGGCAGTTAGGAACAGCCAGGTAGCCTAACATGCATGTTTTTGGACATTGGGAGGAAACCGGAGTACCCGAAGGAAACCAGCACAAGCATGGGAAGAACATACAAACACAACACAGATACACCCTCACCAAAAGCTTGGGACACAAACCAGGAGCTTCTTGCTGTTATTTTTTCTATGAGGCCCATAATCATAGCAGTCCATCTGAAAGGAGTGAGAATACAAGGGGATACTAAAGAGAAACAATCAGACTTGTGCGATAAATGGCAATCTAAATATAAATATAAAACATAGCCACACCTTATAGAATGCAGGTATCTACTAGTTAATGCTACACCATTACTGATGTCCTTTGAAAAATGTCTCTACACATTCCAGTAGATTATGATGCACATGTTAATACTGAAAGAGTGGAAGATTTTCAGTGGTAAACCCATTTTATAAATTGAATCCTAAACGGTTTCATCTGCTGCTTCAGAGCAATTTCTTTTCTTTCTAGAAAACACAAATACATTCTGCGCTGGCTTCTACATGGGAATCTTTGGAATGGATGGAATGAGTTGAACCCATCTGGCGGTACCGACAGATCTAAGACTCTTGAGAATTTTGGAATGTCACAGTATGAGTTTGCCACCTACTGGAACACCATTGCAATCTCCAAAAAAGAGGAGTTTGGGAATTTGTGCAAGTACTGTACCCCTCGCTGCGGAACCCAAGAGTCCAGGAGTCTGGGCATCATCCAACTTTTCATACATGGGCGAAACTAAAACACGTCTGATACGTGGAGATTGGGTCTGATCCGTCACGTCATGCCTGGGACAGGTCGAACCAAAAGACCAGGTGGAAGAATGAGACCAGATTCAATTCTTGGTGGAGAAAAAAACCAAATATCCAGGGAGTGGAGTCTGGATACGCTCCAACTACTTGTACTTGTTCTTGGGGCAGAGATGAAATAAATGTCCAGATGGTCCAGTCTACAGATACATATATATTCAACTCCTCCTACCTGAGCAGTCCTAGGGATAGAGATGAGTGTTATTCCGTGTTGAAGAGTGTCTCATGGGTTCGGATTATAGGAGTTGGATGAGGTCCAGTTACCCCTCTTTGATTTCTGGGTGATTTGTACTACCCAGAGCACCAAGTTCGCAGTGATCCCTCACACTTTACATTACAGAATCAATCATACGGTGCAATATGGGCCAGGGAGAATTGAGCTATTAAATCTTGCTCAGATGGTGACGACAGCATCAGGATCCAGTATCGCTTGTTCTGCACATTGTTAACATACACCTGAGCAAAGAGCGCAAGTCGATAGTCCCCATGCTTGAGAGACATACAGAAAATCCATCTGGCTCCCATTAGCTAGTATAACTCACTTGACAATCCAGTTGTTTGTATGAGTACCACAACATCCCCCAGGGCAGCATGACTCCATAGAAAGCTTTGGGTCCCAACACCAGCTGATTAAACCCACACCCCTGCATTGAGTCTGGAACACCTCAAGAAAAGGCCAATCTCAGATTCAATCTCAGCATTAAATCAACATGCTTTTAGGAACATTAGTTGTATTTTGGGTAGATGTTAAAAACAGAGCCAGCTAACTTCATGTTTATGTCTTTGACACTCATGTTTTAAACATGCAGTAAGGATTGCATTACCAGTATGATATGTGCTGCTTTGACATTTAAGCGATCTCAGTGGACCACTATGCACATGTGCTGATAGCACAACGTTCAAGTTTTCCCTAAATAATATAATTTTGCTCAGAGAACACCTGTGGATAGTTTTCAAGTATATCCTACAAAATAAGATTAATTTTGTGTCACTAATGCTGAAAAGTCAACAGCAGATTACTCATTAGTTTATTTAACATAAGAAAATTGCTGAGAAGTTCAAGGCGAAACATAACAATAACATCTAATCCCATTTGGTTCCTACTTTTTAATTAAGTTGTTATTCTAGTGGTTCGTATCCCTGTCATTAAACACAACACATTGTGTTAGGATTAAGTGGTTCAGAAAGTGAAAAAAAAAAAAAACAAAACATTGTGTTATTTTTACTTCTCTGGCTAATTAGTTTTGATTTTAGGCTTCAACTTTCATATGGTTCAGACATGCTTGTCATCAAGTTTACATGAATGATCCTTTCTAGGGGAGTTCTGCAGGGTTCAGTTCTACGCTCACTCACATTCTTGCCATCACCATGTTTCAATCACTGAACACTTTATACACTGCAACACTGATGCTACTTTTCTTTCCTGTCACCATTTCTCAAATCTATCAGGAGATTGCAGGTTCTTTGGATGACTCAGAGATCTAAGAATGTTTATAATGCTTCTGGGTCCTCATTGGTGGGCTGAGTAAAGAAACTCCAGGACAAGGGAACTGGACTTTAAAATGTACTTGCTCAGATCAATCAGCTGTTAATATGTTATTTTTTCTGTTAGTTATTATTTATTTTGACATTAATATATCAAAACATTTAAATACACTTTACCCTGTTTAACATTTACAAGGGCTGACCGTTTTTAGGCCCTACTGTTACTGTAACTTTAAAAATAGACTACAGGGTTTCAGACACTCCCACCGAAAGGTTTCATAATATGCAAATATAGAACAAGCATAGCACATTTAAATACCCAAACTTCAGCGCCCTGCAAGTAAATGTCCAGAAACTAAAGTGTGATGTACAGTACAAACAGATGGATGGATCCCATTCTAAAAGCTTGCCAATTCAATTCAAAAATATGTGGACAATCCACTGAATGCACTCACCATGTTTAAGGACTGGGCATGTATATCAGGGCAACATCTCAGAGGCAGGACAGATAATTGTGCATCTCAGCTTCACTTTCAGATTGACTTGATTTGATGCCAACAAGACCACTTTGTCCTGCATCCTATAAGCAAGCACAAATAAATGGAAAGTTTTGGCTGTATGGGCAGGTGTATGCATTGTCTTTCACATATTCATTCATTCATTCATTTTCTGGACACGCATAATCCTAATTGGGGTCGCAGGGAGGCTGGCGCTCATCCCAGCCGACTCTGGGCGTACACCCTGGACAGCTTCCCAGGCCATCGCAGGGCCCTTTCAGATATATTCATAGGTATGAAGGATTGCCCAAAGTGTAAATGTGAGTGGGTGCATGCCTGTGTTGCCCTGCAATTTACAATTGTGAGCTGTTCAGGCTGTACCCTGCCTTTCACACAGAGTTAGCTGGGATTCAATTCAGTTCAGTTGTATCTGTATAGCACTTTTTACAAGTGACATTGTCAGGAAAAAAAAGGTGTACACAGTAAAGGTAGGAGTTTAAAAAGTATAAAAGGATTTAAACATTTTCTATAACCCCTACACATCACTAATGAGTGTTGTCCATGGCGATGGTGGCAAGGAAAAACTCCCTCAGTAGATGCGAGGATGAAACCTTGAGAGGAACCAGACCCAAAAGGGAAACCCATCCTCATTTGGGTGAAACGATACAGATACAAACCATCCGAGAAATTCATTACAGTCCAAAATGTAGTCCAGTTGGTTATACAACATCTGTAAGTCCTAAATAATTGTAGAGAAAAGAATTTATACCAACAGCAGTGAAAAGTCATCTTCACAGTCTGTTACTGCACATCTGAGTCAATATCGATCTTCATAAGAAGGAAGGACGGGTTTCCCAGATAAGAACTCCAGCCAGCATCAGCACACCAGGATAGACCACAGGACTCTTAAAGCAGGATGATCAGGATCACTGGCAAACCCAGAAGACCAGAAGAAGAATGTGTACCTCAACAAAACAGCCCAGCCAGCACACCCATGTGCAGCCCACGTGGGTAAAAGCCAGGCCAGCTGGGCGGATCTGGGCACAGGCTCAACATGTCTTTCAAAGCAGATTACTGCTGGGCACCTTGTGGACTACCTACCGTAAATCTCGTGAAAGCATGTGACCTATACGGAGCCATTTTCAAAGTGATTTGGAGAAAGAAAGAAGCACATGTAAATACAAAGTTCTGGATTACTCTAATTTCAAGTTATTTGGTGACAAAATTGGTGAGTGTTTTTATATCACATTATATGTATTTATTCTGTAGAATGGTTTGAATGGAATACACTTTTTGCTGCATTTATTTTAAGCTAGCCCTGTCATGATAAAGTTCAAGTCGCTGGCTAAAGCCTAAACAGCATGCCGGGCAGCATGCACAATCCGGTCAATCCGCCATTAAATATTAGGCCGACCAATAAATTAGCAGGCCTAATAACAGTATTATGGGTAGGTCTATAGTAATAGCCTATAATTTATTTTTGACATGAAACATGTTCCGCACATTACACCCTGTAGTGAGTCTTTGATCTATAGTAGGCCCAGTCAGCACAGAGACATGGGGGCCCAGCTGGGGGCCATATGGGCCAAAATATGGGGCACAGTTGGGCTACCCATCTGGGCTTGCCCATATGGGCTAAAATATGGGTCCCACGCGGGCAGGAACCGGGCTAGCCCAGATGGGATAAAATATGGGTCCCACACGGGATAGCCCAGCTGGGATAAAATATGGGTCCCACACGGGTGACACATGGGTTTGCCCAGATGGGCTAAAATATTGGTCTCACGTGGGCAGCAACTGGGCTAGCCCAGATGGGCTAAAATATGAGTCCCACACGGGTGACAAATGGGCTTGCCCAGATGGGCTAAAATATGGGTCCCACACGGGATAGCCCAGCTGGGATAAAATATGGGTCCCACACGGGTGACACATGGGTTTGCCCAGATGGGCTAAAATATTGGTCTCACGTGGGCAGCAAATGGGCTTGCCCAGATGGGCTAAAATATGGGTTCCTCATGGGTGACACATGGGCTTGCCCAGATGGGCTAAAATATGGGTCCCTCACGAGTGACACTTAAAAGTAGTATTTTACATTCGATTGGAAATTCAACTGGGAGCCAGTGCAGCGTTAATATGATCAGGGTGATGTGCTTGTGTCTGCTGGTTCTAGTAAGGACTTTCGCTGCTACATTCTGGACCAACCAGAGCTTGTTAATGCACCTATTAGAACATCCATACTGCAATGCATTACAATAATCAAATCTCGAATTAACAAAAGCATGAACACGTTTTTCTGCATCATGCAGTGCCATCATATTTCTTATTTTAGCAATGCTGTATTCCAGAGATGAAAGAAGGCGACCCGAGTAATATTTTCTACGTGACTTTCAAATGAAAGACCAGCATCAATAATCACTCCAAGGTCCTTTTACTGCTACACATATTGAGACTAGAACATCATCCAAACTTACTACATAATCAGAAAATCTTATTTCTACCTGTATGAGACCAGAGTACAAGTACTTCTGTCTTATCAGAGTTTAATAAGAGGTCGTTAGTAAGCATCCAGTGCCTAATGTCCTTTACACATTTTTCAACTTTATTAAGCTGAAGTCTCTCATCTGGCTATGCTGAAATATATAACTGTGTGTCATCAGCATTACAATGAAAGCTAATACCACGATCACGAATGATATTAGTCAATTGGAGCAAGTATCGACAGAAAAGCAACGGGCCTAGGACAGAACCTTGTGGAACACCAAACTTACCATTAGAACGTACAGAGAAATCCCCATTTACATCTACAAACTGATAATGGTCAGTTAAATAAGATTTAAAGCAGGAGAGGGCCATTCCCTTAACTCCAACATTTTCTAATCTGTCTGGAATTAGTTCCAGATTCCTTGAAACTAAACAGGCTATGCAGCATATGTTCATTCTGCTCTATGTGCTGCCAAGGAACCAATGGTGCATTTATACTACATGCTCAAATATTTGTGGACACCAGCTCACCACCCCCATATATGTGTACCTGTTGAACATCCCATTCCAGATTTGTTTTCTCAGTGCTGTTTTAACAACCTCCACTCCTCTGGGAAAGTTTTTCTCTAGATTCCACTGCAGTCATGCTCTACTGAAATGAACTGCTATCAGAATGGAAAGCATGTAAAGTAGTCAGCATTACAATTCCTCCATATTAAAAGTGTTTAATATGGTTGAGGGGAGGGTTCTCTTTGGACAACCTTGCTCTGTGTTAGGTCGGGGTCATTGTCATGCTGAAACAGTTTGGGGCTCCTTAGTTCACGTTAAAAGAAACCCTAATGCCCTAGCATTCAAATTTATTTTAAATAATTTTATGCTGCATATTTTCAAGGGATGATAGTGTTTTGATTTATGCATCAGTCATGTAAGGGAACTTTGCCTCTGCATTTAGACCATCCAAGGTGAGCACACACATGCGGCATGTATAATGTGGCGATCAAGAGAGTAGTGGAGGGTTAAATGCCTCGTTCAAAGGCACTTCAGCCATAAAGGTGGAGGATGCTGCGCAGTTACACCGCCGCCACACATTTTTGCTCCCAGTTTTCCAATCGAACCAGCATTCTTTCAGTCCCAAACCCACTTCTCTAATCTTAGCCACAGCTGCCCTTACTTGGCCAGATTGGGTATTTAGGCTGCTCTGATAACATAACATACCTCATACTAGTATACTGCCATAACCATAGACGCCAGAGTGAAAGGCAAGATGAAAGAGTTTAAAAAGTGAGCAAGGTGAAAATGGTTGAAAGGTGAAGAAAGTGCTGCACAAACACATAAATAGTTTTGCAATTGGTAGCAAATAAAAATTTTCTCTATTTACAAGAAGGGCCAGAGCCATATATTTTTTGAGGAAGCGATGGTCGTTTAACATCTGTCAGACACTAATCAGGATGTTATATGACTCTGCTGTGGCCAGCGCTATCCTCTATGCTGTTGCATGCTGGGGCAGAAGGCTGAGGGTTGGAGACGTAAACACACTGAACAAACTGATCCGCAAGGCCAGTAACATTCTGAGTAATGAACTAGACTCTCTGGCGGTAGTGTTGGAGAGACAAATGTTGTCCAAAATAAAGACAATATGGAAAAACATCTCCCACTTGCATCACAACCTTCTGATCAGTCACAGGAGCACATTCAGTGAGAAACTGATACCGACATTCCTTCCTGTGGCTATTAAACTGTACACCTGTCTTTCATTTTTCTTAGTCAAGACTATCTTTTCATCATTTTCACTTTGTATGGAGCAACTGTGTGCACACAATTTCCTTCGGGATCAATAAAGCATTCTGATTCAGATTATTCTGATCAACTCACATTATTAGCTTCACTGAAGTTACTGAATACCGTGCTGCTGAAAGGACCATTTCATAATACAGTACCTATTTGAATAAGCATGGCAAGTACGAAAGCACCAGCTTCAGTGCGCAGCTAGTAAATGTTCAGTTCAGTTCATTTTCTCTGACCGCTTAATCCTAATTAGGGTCACGGGGAGGCTGGTGCCCATCCCAACCGACTCCGAGCGAGGGCAGAGTACACCCTGGACAGCTCGCCAGGCCATCGCAGGGCGGAAACACGCTGACGGCTTTGCAGCTAATCTTGTTGAAAGTCAGCAACGGTTCTTTTACATGAACCTCACACTATTGACAGTGAGAGACCTGGCCGGCCTTTGATAACCCAGTTAGATGCACTGGGGGTTGGGGGTGGGGTGGGGGGGAGACAGTGACAACCTGTGGTGAGTGGGGCTTAAACCCCCGACCTTAGGATCAGCGATCCAGCACCCTATACCACTAGGCCATCACTGCCCTGCTAGTAAATGTCAGGAAACCGAATATACAAGTCTGCCTCTGTGACCTTGAAAAGGAGTTCAAGGTCACTTGCACACAAAGTCAGCCTCACACTCATCGTAATGAGGCAGCGTGTTAATTTTGAAAGCCCTCGTTTCAGCGCGCAGCAAATAAATGTCCGGAAACTAAAGTGTGATGAGCAGATGGACAGAAAGAACTCATTCCTATAGTTCCCAATACATTTTGTGAGTTGAGCCTAAAAAACAAGAGCTAACTTGGCTAATACTGTAAATCCAAAAGCAGTTTGATTGTTACTTTATTTCTATTATAGTATTTATCCTTGAAAAAAAAATGAGGGATGAAGAATTTCAAGGACGAAGGAGGTAAATAAGGAGAAAAATGCAGCAAAAGTAAACATCAGACCGAGGATTTGGCAGGTAATCTAATATATCCAACTCCCTGTTCTTGCATTTTCGCTGCACCACCATCAACACATGTCAAGTAAATAAAAAAACACAGCCTGGAATTTCCTGTTAGTTCACACGGCTTGAGTTATCCAGCGTCGGCACAGGTTCATCCTGCAGCTGTTCTTCATTTTCATTTTCTCAAGACTGCTCGCCCTCTCGATAAGTGAAAGAACAATTCAATTAGTTGACATGGGAGCAATGCAATGTAGAAAATGTTGGAGAATCTTCACCCAGGCAGTGGAAACATCACTGCTTCAAATTAGTGACTCGTCGAGCCAAAGCCCAGGCATTTCCATCATCAAATCATCAAAGAGAACACGAGAGTATCCGAAACGGTGTATATTTTATTCTGTGAAACAAAGGACCACATAGCAAGCATTGGCATCTTCAAATAAACCCAAGCTTTCCTCGTCAATATTCATTTCTGAAATCTTTAAATGCTTCAAGTTACATATCTGGAGTTATTTGTTTTTCTTTTTTTTTTAATAAGACAAATATAACATGTGATATACATTATGTACTTCTGTCTCTTTAAAACACATTTCGGTATAATGAGCAATAATTTGGTTTGTTCATTGTTTCGAGGTGAGGGGAATAAGGCAGGCCAAAAAAGGAGCGCAACCGGCGCAAGATCAGTGGATCATTTGTTCTGACATGAACAGGCTTTTAAAATACTTCGATAAAATTTTCATAATGAAATAAAAGAGTTAAAATGAGTTTACAGGTGTTTCAGTACACAAATAAAAATTTACAAACTATTGCACAATGGAGATAAAGACAAATACAGTATGGGTGGGCATTAATGAAATGTGAAACTTCATGATATTCAGCTCCCCACAAAACAAACAAACAAACAAACAAACAAAAAACACTGAATAAGAGTTTCAAACGGTGTAAACTATTAACAGAAAGTAACATCTTTATGTACAGAAATCAAATTCAACAAGAGTTTGAGATATTCTGAGGAGGTTCATCTGAATTTAGAGAGAAGTTCCCTGCAGACGAATACAGTAACTGTTAAATTAATGCGAAATAAAACGCATCATGATGCTGCTCATGAGTCGACATGTGCTAATATCGGAGACGTCGAACCTTGAAATCTGGATTCTGACTGGGATAGCGGCTGGGATAGCGTCGCAGTTTTATATTGGCGTGCTTGTTCTAACACTGTACTGATCGAGTAGCAACTTTACATTTCATACTTCTGAAAATGTCTGCAGCCGCCGTCCTGAGCCTTTGTGTAAGAAAACGTTTAGGCAGGGAGTCACTGATATGAACACGACGTAAAAGTTCAGTTCAGTTCATTTTCTGTAACTGCTTAATCCTAATCAGGGTTGCGGGGAGGCTGGTGCCCATCCCAACCAACTCTGGGCGAGGGCAGAGTACACTCTGGACAGCTCGCCAGGCCATCACAGGGCGGAAACACGCTGACGGTTTTGCAGTTACTCTTTACGAAAGTCAGCAATGGTTCTTTTACATGAACCTCACACCATAGACAGTGAGAGACATGGCCGGCCTTTGATAACCCAGTTAGCTGCACTGGGCGGGGACAGTGACAACCTTGTGGAGAGTGGGGCTCAATCCCCCAACCTTTAGATCAGCGATCCAACGCCCTATACCACTAGACCACCACTGCCCTGATGTAAAAGTTATAAGCTGTAAATTTTCCAAAACATCTCAATTATATAATAGTTACTCTGCATTTTACATTTACAGCATTTGGCGGAGTGACTTAGATTTTTTTATATAACTGAGCATCTGAGGGTTAAAGCCTTGCGCAAGGGCTCAAAAGTGGCAGGTTGGTTGTCCTGGGACTTGAACAGTTGACCCTTGGATCAGTAACCCAAAGCACTAACCACTGAGCCAATGGGAAGTTGCTACAAGTGCAAGCCATTCTTGAATACATAAAACTGATAATTGTTGTAAAATTGCTGTGGTTAAAAGGGGGAGGGGCTATTAAAGGTGTTACACGACTTTGCATCATACCAACAGTGTTAAAGGCAATGTGTTGCGAAATTCAAAATAATTAAACGAAAACCTCAAGAGTTTGTGTTGGACAGGTGAATTGACACGCCCACATCCACAATATTTTTGGATGACCTATTCTCATTTATTTTCCAGTCGGCTTAATCCTCTGTTAGGGTTTGGGGAAGGCTGGAGCCTATCGTAGCCAACACTGGTGAAGGGGTGCTTGCCAGCCCGTCACAGGGCAGCACACACAACCATTCAAACTCACATTCACACCTTGAGAAAATTTGGAACGGCCGGTTTGCCGCATGTCTCTGGACTATGAGAGAAAACAGGAGTACCCGGAGGAAACCCACGTAAGCAGAGAGATCACACGACCGCCACACAGAAGAGTCCAAGCTCGCGGCTTGGACCCAGGACGTTCTTGATGTGAGGTGGATGTGCTAACCACTACGCCACCATGAAGCTTTTGATTAACGGAATGAGTGTCAGCAAAAATAGGAAATATGTATCCTGAAGCCCTTTACCTTATATGGAAGGGGCCTAACTTATGTTACATGCGGCACAATGTAACGTCTGCAATATGTGATCCCTGTGGGACCTGGGTAAGTCCATGTACTTGGCTTTGCTTCGACTAAGGCGTGGTGTCGTGTTCAAGTTTAAGGTGACCAAATTCCTTTAATTATTTCCCCAGAACAGAATATCTCCAAGTTTCGAAACATGATCGATGGTCTGCACATGCCGACTCACAAGAAGGAAAAGGAGAAAGACACATCATACAACTCAAAGAGTGGTGAGAGCATCACAGGAGCAAACCAAAAGTATTCGTCCTTCAGTAGGCTAAGTAACACTGAGCAGAAGATTCTAAACAGCACACTGAATATCAGTGGCTCCTTGATTCGAACCCTGCTAGTCTCTGACCCGGGTTAATTTACTTCGGCCCACACAGGGGAATGCAGCGGTGGGGTGAACAGTTAATGTTCTCAGCTTGAGGAAGTCCATGTGTCCATGGTGAGAAAGTTTGAACAAGAAGAAATTCACTTTAACGACTCAATATATTAAAACCATAAGTTCAAAAACATGGCAGGCAGCATACGGTTCAAATAAAATACAGGAAGGTTTTAGTAAAAGAACTCAGGAACTGTCTGGATTAATACTGAGAGGGTAAGGCAGGGAAAAAGCAAAGTTTGCAACATTTGTTCATAACGTTTCTTATCACAGTCTGGAAGATGATCAGGACTAATATTGTTATCACATTTCACCATCTTTAGTGGATTGTGCTTATGGAGAAAAAAAAATAAGGTTCCATTTGGAAGAAAAAAAAAAACACGAGTCGAATTATATGAGAGCAAATTAAAAAAAAGAAAGAAAGAAAACGAGGTGAGTGGGTTACGCCACAGCCTCTCTTCTTCACCGCTGCAGTCCTGCATAGGTTCAAGATCTACATATCCTGATGAACAGCTGACTTGGCAAACTTGAACCTGTGCAAGGATTGGAACTCTGTGTGTGTGTGTGTGTGTGTGTGTGTGAAAGCCAGACCTACAGAACTGCACTGCTCTCCTGATTGAAGAAAGTATCAAATCGGGTCCGACCTGCACGACTCTTCTCTAGGCATCAGATCCAGACACAAACGGGATTGAACATAAAAGGAGTGGATTTCTACAATTTTTCTTTTGCACTTATAAAAGATACTGCTTACGACCATTCATTACATCTTTAAATATTTTTAAATATGTTATAAACCTCTCCAGTTATATAGCAAGCAGTTCAGCTCAGCCTGTTACCGGGAAACCGAATAAAAACTTTTTAAAAATTGTCACCGTCATCATTTTAGAATCGTTTTTAGAGCACGAGTCACAGAACGTGAAGAAGGTACACAGGTAATGTTCACCTTTACCCCACATATATTACCGACATATTTGGTGTCTGATGTTTGCATCTGTCTTTTTTTTTAATATAAGAAATCTAATCACAAACATTCAGGATTAAAAGGTTGGAATTCAAATCTGTTGCTCAAATGATTACAAGAGCGTTGCCACCTTATACAGCAGATATCCTGCTTTCCTGCACTAGCATACAATCTCCTCCATATCAAAGCAATACTAGACAATCGTGGGTGTCTATGAGCTCATGAACACTATATAGTTGACCATAACACTCATTTGTTTCATGATGGTTGGACTCCAGGTTTTGTTCCTCTTTGCCGTTATAATAACTTTGTATTCTGGGAAAGTACTCCACTAGATTTTGGACTTGCGGCTGCGCAGATTTGTGATCCTTCATCCACAAGAGCATGATTGAGGTCACGCACTGATGTCAGGCTGGGACACCTGCAGATGCTGGGGCTCTAGTTCATCCCAAACGTGTTCAGTGGGATTGAGGTCAGTGCCCTGTGTAAGGGTCTCAAATTCTCCCACTCCATCCCAGGCAAAGCAACTCTTCATGGTGCTCACTGTGTGTGCGGTGTGTGCGGTGCGGGGCGGGGCGGGGCTGGGCAGGGCAGGGCAGGGCGGGCGAGAGGTTTGTCACGCTAAAACAGGTTTGAGCCTCTTAGTTCTAGTAAAGCAAAATTGTAACCCAACAGCCGATGAAGATTTGTAAGCAACTGTGTGCTGTTAACTTTGGAAAGAAAATACAAATGGATCTGATGGACATGTGTTCATAAACCTTCATCCATATAGTGTATGTGGAAGAGAGTAGGGAGCACTTTTTTGCAAATGAGTGTACAGTGATCCCTCGCTACTTCATGCTTCAGTTTCTGCAGCCTCAGTGCACCGCGTATTTTTAAAAATATTCATCAAAAAATAAGGAAATTAAGGAAAAATAGGAAAAAGTTAAGGAAAATGCCGCAAAACGAGGCCAAATATGCAAAAAAAAAACCCAAACAAACAAAAACAAAAACAAAAAACAACCCAACAAAACTGCTTACATTTTTATGTGAGGTGCACATCTGAGTGTGTGCGCACACACATCTGTATGTGTGTATTTATATTTTATTTACATCTTATACATTATTTTTGAATGTTTAATTGTTATTATAAGTATTTATAGCGTTGAATATAGCGTTAAATATGTATTTATTCATATTATGTACACCAGTGGTGCCCATTACGTGGGTAGATCGCATGGCATTGAAAAAAAAACGTTGGCGCTAGCCTATCATCCGTCCTCACAATGACATCTGACCTGACCTTTCTCTGAGACACACGTCACTGCGCATGCACATACAACTGCGCTAGGTGCTGCAAAACTGTAGCAAGCTAGCAAATAACAAATGGAATAAAAATGAGTGGAAAAGCTGGACCAAGTAAAACGCTGAAGACCTACCACTACCATCGGGAGTGGGAGCAGGACTTCTTTTTCACAATGTCATTTTCGAAGTGCGTTTGCCTCATCTGTCAGTCTGCAATTGTTTACCAAAGAAGGGAAATGTGGAGCGGCATTTTCGAAATGTTCATAAAAACTGACACCGGGTTATAATATTATACACATATACATGTACGTATACATCAGTTGGGCGGGGGGGCGGGAAGGGTGTCGATCCTACTTTGCGGAATTCGGTGGTCGCAAGGGGGGCTCGGTCCCCATTAACGGCGGAAAGTGAGGGATCCCTGTATTATGGTGCCACGAGAGGAGCAGTATGAGAGGATGTGTTTGGCGAGCTGCACGCACTTCACGTATGCGTCATTCTCTTCAACATTAAGGTTTCATGACGCTACCCAGCTTATTTTTCCTCGAACAGAAATCACTGTGTTTTTGGGTTGTCTCGTCTGAATCAGCTTACACCTAGCATTGAAAATCCTTTTAACAGCTCAGCTATGATCCCAGTCTCTCACTTCCTGTGTTCATGGAGCTGGGTGGGTGGAGCCACCGTTTAAATTCATGAAGTTAAGTCCCTTTTCCAAATTGACTTCATCAAAAGCCAGGATGTGGACATTATTTAGATTTGAGTTTTTAGTGATATAAGCATTGTTGACATAAATGAAACCTAAAGATGCAAACAAGAGACAATAAACATGTACTTGGGGTAAAGTCGGACACATTTAGATAAAATCAATGATGCATGAACAATAAAACCTTTTCTTTTGCCATACACATCGCACTTATTTCTTACTGTATTTCTCTCTCCCTCTCTCATACACACTCACACACACACTTTGCTCTGCTGCAGTGCTGTAAAGATGGCATGTGGGAGAAAAACACCGGGGTTCAAGTGTTGTTCATCTCAGCTTTGCTGAGCGCAATAGCCAGTTCTAGATCCTCCTGCTCCTGCTGCCTGAGTCGCTTCAGCCTCTCACGCTCAGCTCGCTCACTTTCACGTTTGGCCCACTCCATCTGCTGCGCCTCATTCCCAAACTGGAGGATGAGAGAAAAAAAGAAAACAAAACAAGGCAGCATGTGGTAAGTATTGGCAGCAAGTCAGCACGTATAAAAGTACACACTGGTACACAGATTAGCGTGAAGAAACAGAACTAGATGAGAGAAAATATAAATACACACACACACACACACACACACACACACACAAAATAGTAAAAAAATAAAAATTCAATAGTGTTTCTCAAGTTCCTCCTTCTTTCATTGTAATAGAAAAGCACATGTGAAAATTTTTGCATATCTCCAGTATTCACTTATCTATATTCTAAATTTAAATCTTTATTTCTTGACAAATCTTTCATAAATTCACTTGCTAACTCGCTTTTTTCTCCTATGGTCATGCAGAGGCTGGAGGAACACACTCAACAGCTTGCCAGTCCATTGCAGGGCCAACACACACAACCCTTCACATTGAATCCTAGAGGCAATTTGGAACAACCTATTAGCCTCATGGACATGTATTTGGGAGAAAACCAGAGTACATGGAGCCCTCACTTTCCGCGGTTAATTGGGACCGAGATTCCCACGCAACTATCGAAATCCATGAAGTACGACCCAATAATTGGAAATAAAATAATGAACTGATTGGAATTTATTTATGACGAGTCTATCAAAATAACCCAAAATATTGGTTCCATCTTTGAATACTGCTTTCTTCACCTGGTCCCTGAATTTTGGGCAGACAGCCTCCGCAGGAGGGTTTTTTTTTTTTATTATAAACAAAGTTTTTAATAACAAACACTGTTAATCTTCAAGAACAGTCAAGTATATCGGTGGTTGCTTCTTGCTAAGGGTTAAGCCAAGTCCACACAGGAAGTGACAGTTGGGGTTGACAAGCAGCTGTTGGAGAATTCTTTTTGGCATCAGATTGTTCTTCCTTCAGGTTGAATTTGATGCAGTGGTCAGTGCTAGACAAATCATATGTAATGTATGCTAAATACTCTTACTGTGGAATTATTTATTTCAAATCACTGAACTCTTTTAAACGTCCCCTGCAAGACTCATAAGCATATACAACCTTTTTTTTTTTTTTGAAGACCCCAGATAGCTCTTTAGACCCCTAGACCCCAGGTTTAAACAAGACATCTTCGTCTGGAACACCCAATTCTAATGAGAGCTCTTTTTTTTCATGATACAAATCTGCTTTTGTTTTGGGTCATTAGTTGGGTTTCTAACTTTTATGTGCAGGCACTCTCTCAAAGAGGGAGGAATATTTGCTTTCATGTGAAAACATATTGAAAAAAAAACAATCAACACTTTTTTCAAGAGTTTCCATGGCACTGTGTGGATGTTGTTTATGACATCTGTTTATGACTAAAGCCTGACTAATACTCTTCAGGGATACTGGTGTCAATATCTTCCTGATCTTTGTACTTGCTTCGGAAAAGTGGGTAGAGAAAACAATCACCCCCCTTCAATCTAAGAAAAGAATTATGTTCAGTTATGCACTCAATACGTGGTCGGGAATCCTTTTGCAGAAATGACTGCTTCAATGCGGCATGGCATGGAGGCAATCAGCCTGTGGCACTGCTGAGGTGTTATGGAGGCCCAGGATGCTTCGATAGCGGCCTTAAGCTCATCCACATTGTTGGGTCTGGTGTCTCTCAACTTTCTCTTCACAATATCCCACAGATTCTCTATGGGGTTTAGGTCAGGAGAGTTGGCAGGCCAATTGAGCACAGTAACACCATGGTCAGTAAACCATTTAGCAGTGGTTTTGGCACTGTGAGCAGGTGCCAGGTCATGCTGAAAAATGAAATCTTCATCTCCATAAAGCTTTTCAGCAGATAAAAGCATGAAGTGCTCCAAAATCTCCTGATAGCTAGCTGCATTGACCCTACCCTTGATAAAACATAGTGGACCAACACCAGCAGCTGACATGGCACCCCAGACCATCACTGACTGTGGGTACTTGACACTGGACTTCAGGCATTTTGGCATGTCCTTCTCCCCAGTCTTCCTCCAGACTCTGGCACCTTGATTTCCAAATGACATGCAAACTTTGGGGGGGTGGGGGACACAAACCAGTGTCTCTCCCTCACGCCGGTCCCAAGCCCAGATAAATGCAGAGGGTTGCGACAGGAAGGGCATCCGGCGTAAAACTTCTGCCAAAATTCTCATGCAAATGATCAAAACGAAATTCATACCGGATCGGTCGAGGCCCGGGTTGACAACGACCGCCGTCAATGCTGTTAACCAACAGGGTGCTGGTGGAAATTGGACTACTGTTGGTCGAAGAAGGAGAGGCGAGAGGCGTGTCCGTAGGCGAAGAGAGAGCAGGAAAGGCGTGAGTCTAGGACTGAGAGTAGGGACTTTGAATGCTGGAACTATGAAAGAAAAAGCTAGAGAGCTGGTTGACATGATGCAGAGAAGGAAGGTCGACATACTGTGTGTTCAGGAGACCAGGTGGAAAGGTAGCAAGGCCACAAGCTTAGGAGCAGGGTTTAAGCTGTTTTATCATGGTGTGGACGGGAAGAGAAATGGAGTAGGAGTCATCTTGAAGGAGGGGTTTGTCAGGAATGTTCTAGAAGTGAAAAGAGTGTCAGACAGAGTGATGAGTCTCAAGTTAGAAATTGAAGGCGTGATGGTCAATGTTGTTAGTGCTTATGCCCCACAGGCAGGATATAAGCTAGAAGAGAAGGAGAGATTCTGGAGTGAGTTATATGAAGTGATGCAGAGTACTCCCAGAGGTGAAAGAGTGGTCATTGGTGCAGACTTCAATGTACATGTTGGCGCAGGCAACAGAGGGGACGAGGAAGTGATGGGCAGGTTTGGTATTCAGGACAGAAACACAGAAGGACAGCTGTTGATCGATTTTGCAAAAAAAGATGCAGAAGCAAAGGATGACTTATGAAAGCGGAGGTAGGAGCACACAGGTAGACTACATCTTGTGTAGGCAATGTAATTTGAAGGAAGTCAGTGACTGCAAAGTGGTAGTGGGTGAGAGTGTTGCCAAACAGCATAGGATGGTGGTGTGCAGGATGACGCTGATGGTGAGGAAGGTGAAAAAGGCAAAGGCAGAGCAGAAGACAAAGTGGTGGAAGCTGAAAAAAGAAGAGTGTTGTGTTGTTTTCAAGGAGGAGTTGAAACAAGCTTTGGGTGGCCAGGAAGTGCTTCCAGATGACTGGACAACCACAGCCAATGTGATCAGGGAGACAGGTAGGAGAGTACTTGGTGTGTCCTCTGGAAGGAAAGTAGATAAGGAAACTTGGTGATGGAATCAGGAAGTGCAGGAGTTTGTACAAAGGAAGAGGTTAGCTAAGAAAAAGTGGGACACAGAGAGGACCGAAGAGAGTAGACAGGAGTACAGGGAGACACAGCGTAAGGCGAAGGTAGCAGTCTCAAAGGCCAAACAGAGGGCGTATGATGACTTGTATGCTAGGCTGGACAGTAAAGAGGGAGAAAATGATTTATACAGGTTAGCACAGCAAAGAAATAGAGCTGGGAAAGACGTGCAGCAAGTTAGAGTGATTAAGGACAGAGAGGGAAATGTATTGACTGATGACAGAAGTGTGCTGGGAAGTTGGAAAGAGTACTCTGAAGAGCTGATGAATGAGGAAAATGAGAAAGAAAAAAGAGTAGAGGGGGTGACCATTGAGGACCAGGAAGTAGCAAAGATGAGTAAGGGTGACGTGAGGAGGGCATTAAAGAGGATGAAGAGTAGAAAAGCAGTTGGTCCTGATTACATACCGGTGGAGGTATGGAAGTGTCTAGGGCAGGTAGCAGTAGATTTTCTGACAAGAATATTCAACAAGGTCTTAGAGAATGAGCAGATGCCAGAGGAATGTAGAAGTGTGCTTGTGCCCATTTTTAAGAACAAGGGAGACATGCAGAGTAGTGGCAACTCCAGAGGGGCTAAGTTGATGAGCCATATGATGAAGTTATGGGAAAGAATAGTGAAATCTAGACTAAGGGCAGAGGTCAGCATTTGTGAACAACAGTTTGGTTTCATGCCAAGAAAGAGCACCACAGATGCAGTGTTTGCTTTGAGGATGTTAATAGAAAAATACATAGAAGGTCAGAGGGAGCTGCATTGTGCCTTTGTGGATCTGGAGAAAGCATATGACAGGATGCCGAGAGAAGAACTGTGGTGTCTGGAGTGGCAGAGAAGTATGTTAGAGTGGTGCAGGACATGTATGAGAGATGTAAGACAGTGGTGAGGTGTGCTGTCGGTGTGACAGAAGAGTTCAAAGTAGAGGTGGGACTGCATCAAGGGTCAGCTCTCAGCCCCTTCTTGTTTGCTATGGTGATGGACAGGCTGACAGACGAGGTTAGACAAGAATCTCCATGGACGATGATGTTTGCAGATGACATTGTGATCTCTAGTGAGAGCAGAGAACAAGTGGAGGAAAATCTAGAGGGGTGGAGGTATGCCCTGGAAAGGAGAGGAATGAAGGTTAGCCTCAGTAAGACAGAATACATGTGTGTGAAAGACAAGGACCCAAGAGGAACGGTGAGGTTACAGGGGGCAGAGATAAAGAAGGTGGAGGATTTTAAGTACTTAAGCTCAACAATCCAGAGCAGTGGAGAGTGTGGAAAAGAGGTGAAGAAGCGTGTGCAGGCAGGTTGGAATGGATGGAGAAAAGTGTCCGGTGTGATGTGTGATAGGAGAGTATTGGCAAGAATGAAGGGAAAAGTGTACAAGACGGTGATGAGGCCAGCGATGTTGTATGGTTTAGAAACAGTGGCCCTGGGGAAAAGACAGGAGGCTGGAGGTAGCAGAGATGAAAATGTTGAGGTTCTCTTTGGAAGTAACGAGGATGGATAGGATCAGGAATGAGTACGTCAGAGGGACAGCACATGTTAGATGTTTTGGAGACAAAGTCAGAGAGGCTAGATTGAGATGGTTTGGACATGTACAGAGGAGGGATAGTGAGTATATTGGTAGTAGGATGCTGAGGTTGGCACTACCAGGCAGAAAGTCTAGAGGAAGACCAAAGAGAAGATTTATGGATGTGGTGAAGGAGGACATGAAGGTAGTTGGAGTAAGAGAAGAAGATGCAGAGGATAGGGTGAGATGGAGGCGGATCGTTCGCTGTGGTGACCCCTGAAGGGAACAGCCGAAAGGAAAAGAAGAAGAAGATGCAAAATTTGCTTTCATCAGAAAAAAGTACTTTGGAACACTGAGCAACAGTCCAAAAGTGGCTTGACCTGGGGAATGCGGCACCTGTAGCCCATTTCCTGCACATGCCTGTGCACGGTGGCTCTGGATGTTTCTACTCTAGACTCAGTCCACTGCTTCTACAGGTCAGGTCGGCAGTCTTACCCATGATTGCGGTGAGTAATGAACCAGGCTGGGAGTTTTTAAAAGCCTCAGGAATCTTTTGCAGGTGTTCAAAGTTAATTGGTTGATTCAGATGATTAGGTTAATAGCTCGTTTCGAGTACCTTTTCATGATATGGTAATTTTTTGCGATAGGAATTTTGGGTTTTCATGAGCTGTATGCCAAAATCATCAGTATTAAAACAATAAAAGACCTGAAATATTTCGGTTGGTGTGCAATGAATCTAAAATATATGAAAGTTTAATTTTTATCAGTACATTACAGAAAATAATGAATTTTATCACAATGTGCTAATTTTTTTGAGAAGGACCTGTATATTCTAAGAATCAGTAAACTTGATGTACAGGATCACAGGGATGCTTGAGCCTATCTTGATCAAACTCTGGGCAAAAAGGGAAGTACACCCAAAACAGCTTGCCAATCCATCAAAAGGTGAGCACCTACTTCCTCTAAGATAGTGGTTCTTAACCTTGTTGGAGGTACCGAACCCCACCAGTTTCATATGCATATTCACCAAACCCTTTGTCAGTGAAAAATAAAAATATGATTTTTTACAAATTCAAGACATAGGTACTGTTGTGTTCTTGTATTCTCCATCTCCATGCAGTTTCACGAAGTGTTCCTTTAGTTTTGCCGGTGCGAGACTAGAGTTGCTCAACTTGGCATTGCAAATCATTCAGATAGGATGCTGAGTCCCATCACGTTCTGTGATGCATGTGAATCCATGTTGTACATATTCATCCGACCACTTTCTTTTTTTGCTCGACATAGTTAGTATGGATTAAAATATTCCGAAAAAATCTCACGACTTCACACATTGACTACTGAGCGCGCTAAATTCCCCGTGGCACTGATTGGCCAAGCAATGTAATGTGATCATCTGCAGCCAGTGATGGCCAAGCAGGGGTGTCATCACTAATTGACGTGATGAGACGGGTGTGTCTTGACCTCCGTGGCAGAGGCTCCGCCGAACCCTTGAGACCGACTCACCGAACCCCTAGGGTTCGATCGAACCCAGGTTAGGAACCACTGCTCTAAGACATATAATGCTTGCTGCCTGCATCTTTTCAACCTGCTGCGCATGCATATTCAGGAATAGAGTAACACACTCAGCAATTAAGCCATATCTTCTTCTTTGCATCCGTTAGTTCTGACCTGCTCATGACTGGCTGATGATTGCTCTACGGAACAAAGAGTAAATTTATGCCATTCCTTGCTATCCTGACCTCCAGCCAGTCAACTCCCATGGGGTCCCAGCTGCAAATATGTACCTGCATCAACCTGGATATGAATTCGTGGTCTCCAGAATGAAAGTACTGCACCATGTTGATGTCCCAATCGAGAGCCAATTATAACTTTTATGTGTGTTAATTACCAATCATTTTGGAAATTACAGCTTATTTATATTTTCCTCTCAGTTTACTGCTCTATCATATTGTGTAGATTTACAACATAGTCTCAATTAATGCTGTTATACTTCCAGATTGCAACAATACAATACCATGGAAAAGTGTGAGGGTGAATAATTAGATCACCTTACATTTTCGCTTACCAAAATTTTCCTCCAATCTTACCTTAATTTTTCCACACCCTGTAAGAGAAAATTAGCTCTCACACACACACACACACACACACACACACACACACACACACACACACACACACACACACACACACACACTCACACTCACTAATACACAGGAAACAAACACTTGAGAAAGCATATGTCACATAGGATTGACTGAGCTGTAGACATAAAAAGCAGGACAGACACCAAACAGACCACTCACATCAACTATACACAACAGATCTTTAAATCAAGCTTTCTAAAAGCAATAAGCTCAAACAGGAAAATGAAACATGCACTGATTTCGAACCGGGAGGCTCCGAAACACACAAATTCCATTTCCTTTGAGAACAGAAACTACACAAACAGGATGGATGTCAGAAAAACATGCACATCAGATTAACTGCAGAATAAAAGGAGTGGCACTAAAGAGAACAAGGTCACCACTGCACAGGAGTTTGAAAAAAAAAAAAAACAAAAAAAAAACATTACACCTCTGGACTGTGGAAATCTGGATTCGGACTATCAGAACATGATGTTTAATTTCCTATAACCTCAGCTGTATCAGCAGTGCCGCTGCAAATTACAGATGTGTATTAATACATTTTAACAATAACACTTCGTAATGTCTTTAGTAGGGGGCAGTGGTGGTCTAGTGGTATAGGGTGCTGGATCGCTGATCCAAAGTTTGGGGGTTCAAGTCCCACGCTCCACAAGGTTGTCACTGTCCCCCCCAGTGCAGCTAACTGGGTTATCAAAGGCTGGCCATGTCTTCCACTGTCTATGGTGTGAGGCATGTAAAAGAACCATTGCTGACTTTTGTAAAGAGTAGGCTGCAAAGCCGTCGGCGTGTTTCCGCCCAGCGATGGTCTGGCGAGCTGTCCAGGGTGTACTCTGCCCTCGCCCGAAGTTGGTTGGGTTGGGTACCAGCCTCCCCGCGACCCAAATTAAGATTAAGCAGTTACAGAAAATGATGATGATGAATGTCTTTAGTAATGTACATGAATTTGTGGAAATGTTTTGGAAGGGGGTTTTTATTTAACTGTTTTAAAAATAGTCTCCAGTTTCAGAGCTGTATTACAGGCTAATAAACGATAAAACAGCTTGTGCTTTTTGCTTCACAGTAACAAGTGTTGTTTGTTTTGGGTCTTTTTGTCATTAGAGAGAAAGACATGGAAGAGAACAGTGAAGGGTTTTATGGAACTTTCACAACATTAATCATGAGTGCTGTACTTAAACAGTAAGACATGGTGTCCTTTAATTGAAAAAACAAAACAAAACAAAAACATCCAACAACCCCAGACTCAAATTATGGGCAGATTGCTGTGGTACAAGAGGAATAACAGATGGTGACATGCTGTTATCGGAAAATAATCAACCTAGGCGTAAATGTGGTCACAGTAGGTTTGCTTCACTACACCTCTCAGTTGTGGATAATTTTCTAACAACCACACAATATGGAGTGCTTTATTCCTCAAAAATGTCTCAAGTATATACTGTTAAAAAAAAAAACCCGAAAGAACATGCATTTGCAGCGGTGACCATTTTCAATGCTATTATGATTATTATTATTATTATGAGGATGAAAAAGAATTAAAATAACATACATTTAGCAGTAATACTGATGGACAAATGATGAGTTTGGCAAACATGGTGCCCCCATCGCATGCAAAAAGACAGGAGAATGACAGCTGAGAGAGATGGTGAGTTATAAATAATGAGTGCATAAAATAAAATCCCATGCTGAGAAATCTCCAGGCTGAGAGCTGAGTAGTGATACTGCTCCTTCCTGTCAACCAGTCACCATGGAAGCATCTCCAAAACCCCCCCTACTGCCAATAACCCAAACAATTTCCAACCCTCAACGTGTACAGGAGAAACATACAGACGACCTTTTCTCTCCATCGGGATCCTGTTTAATAACAGTCATGTTGAAATGTACGCATGTAATCAAGCCTTAAATAATGAGATCGTGACGATAATCTCCAAAGCAAAAAAGTGCCAAGCTAAAGATCTATTAGCGGCTGGCGTCAGCATGCCATGAGCCTAAAGTCAGATTTTTACTTTAAGTATAATATTAAAACAATATTTTAATGCTCTGCTTGCCATAATCCTGTGCCATCCCACCATTCAGCAGTACACAGATTTATACTGTAGCCCATATAAATTCTGGAATCTGATTGGTCAAACAGTGTTGCCAACGGCAGTTCTGATAATAGTACACCTGAAAATAACAGGAGTTTATTAAAGCAGTCACTCTAATAGACTATAGATCCCCACTGCGCTAAGAAACCTGGGAGCCTCTGTCCACCCAGCAGTATACATGGGTAGCAGTAAAAATACTGGGAAAATAAACTGTGGCGGACTAGCGTACCATGCAGGAGGAGTTGAACTCCTAGTTGCTTCACGCCAAGGAAACTTCTGCCCGTAGGCTTAGGTGTAAAGCCCAACAGACTTTACCTTACCTTTTCCTACCTAACATTGTACACCAGACGATCTCATGATACATAGATTTAGTTTCTGCCTGAAACCAGAGCACCTGCTAGATATCAATTTTGATAGGCGCTTGAAGCTGGTGTTATAAAAGTAGCACAGCTCCTTTAAGGGCTGAATCAACTTCAGCTCTGGAGAAAATAAATAAACCAGTAAATAAATCTCTTCTGTGGTTCCCGACTATGATCTGAAGCAAAGCAGGAAAGGTTAACATTGTGTTTTCTTTTCACTGCCCTTCTCTAGATAATTTCTATGTTCATTTGTATTCCTTTTCTCGTTGTTTAATAGGTTTGTGCTCAATGTTCTGAATACAGTTTAGTGTTGATATACTCAGAGAAAAATTGTCTGGCTACCTGGTATAGATTGTGGGGGTTTTTTAGTGCAAATTTGAGCAGTGATCGGCGAAGTCTCCAGCATTAGAGCTTCGCAAGTTTTCTGAAATCTTCAGGAAAAAGAACTTTATGCTTTGAATTAACATTGAGAAAGAGAAAAATACAGACAGAGAGGGACTATTTCCCAGAATTTAATGTCTTTTGGTGGTGAATTTTAGTCCAAGAATAACAAGAAATCGTTTGTTCAAAATAATGTTTTTAAATATGTATATTTTGCGACGTTTGGTCAAAGTTATATATGTTAGCTGCATGAAAAAAATTCAGAAATTCTAATTTCCAACATATAAAAAGAAAATTAGAATCTGCTGGTTGTCCCTAAATATGTTTGAATGATGTTGGCAAGTTTTACTTTGAGGTAGAAGAATATAATATGGGGGAAATTAAATTAAGCTTTGATATGTATGTATACAATATCAAAAGAAACTAATGTTCCATCGCAAAGAAAGTAAATCTTTTGCCCCAGAAAGGGTAAAAGTAGCATGTTTTCATATGAAAGTGCCCCGTGAATCAGTGCGGCTATAACTCATTGAACTACATTTACTGGGGGATTTCCCCCTTTCTCGTTGTTCTAGATAATTTCACGGAGTCGGGTAATCTACAAAAGTAATGGCAGTAGAGATGGAGAGTAGCCAGCATGAGGCAAGAGCATACACGGAGAACTACAGAAGCCAAATGGTGTGGTCTGTTTCAGAAACTTCACTAGAAAGCAGAGAATGTTTGAGGGAACAAAGAAAAAAAAAATACAAAAAAAAAAAAGAAAAGAAAAGGTGGACTGGACAAGAAGAGTAGTATCACTAAGCTCAACTTACAGAGCTGAAGTCTGCAAAACCCAAGGAAGAATCTTTAGTGGCTTTACTTGAAGCAGATGGAGCAAACGGATCTTTGCCACTAAATGGGTCCCCTAGCCCCTTTTTACTCTGAAACGGGTCGTTAGCATCGGAGGCGAAGGGCTGGAAGGGATCACTCGACTTGGCTGAATCCACAGATCCGGGGAGGTTGGTTGGAGTGCTTTTACCTGGAAGAGTGTAGAAAGAAAAAGACTTTTTTCATTTAGAAGTAGGTGACATAATATTAAATCATATGCACCAACAGCAGTAGCAGTGACATCTTTTACAATGCACCAGGATGACTGTCACCGAGCATTAAAGACGATGGTTTGATTGATGGTTTGGTTTGAGAAGTTTGTCGCTCAGACAATAAGTGGACAAAGTGGTTTATGGTTTCACGGCTTCATGGTAAGGCACGGTGTGTGATCAGATACTTCGGGATGCTCTGGCAGCGTTACACCCACGCTGCTAGCTCTCTCTACCTTCACTCCTAAACATGTTCCTAACTTAATTATTCATAACAGCTTTCAAACATATAAAACACTACACATTTCTGATCACAGTAAAAACAGTGGTGTAATTTTTTTGGCTTTCTTGCCTTCTATCACTGCAATCACTGCATATTTAAAAAAAATCTTTATAAACACCAACAACATGAAGAATAGTGAATTTACTTTTTTTTTTAATAACAGTATGTGACCTCTGTCCTGCAATAATCTGTTGAGCTATCTTTCCCTCTGCCCCGTGTTGGCTGAGATAGGCTTCAGCTTCCCTGCGACCCTAACAGGATGAAGAAGTTCTGAGAATGAGTGAGTGAGTAATGAACCGTGTTTAAACCTGCAACTTCAGATTGTTTTTAAAGCACTAAAGCCCTTCCCTCACCTTCATGGCACTTCCTTATATCACTGATGCATTCAAAACATATTCTTTGCCTTTCGGTCTCAAAGATTTTCAACTGTAATGTGTTTGTGTTTTTTTCTCGGTTTTTTTTTTTGTTGTTTTTTTTTTTTTTTAAACATCAAGAGTTTACTGACACTACTTTCAGATTGTGGAAGATTAGCTCTATGCCCTACTCAGCTGTTTTAAAATCAAAACATTTTTCATTTCGGTTTTCAGACATTTAAATTATCCAATTTAGCATCCAAATGAATTACTTCACTATTTATACAAGACATCAGCGTGTGATTGCTTTCTTTAGTTTGCTTGTTGCAGTTGTATTTCCCATACCGTGGGTGAAAAATTAAGCACATAAAAGGCAATTTCTCGTAGAAAAATAAAGAATAAGTGTTGTTTTCTGCTTGGCCATAAAACTTCAGAACCCAACAAAATCACCATCTAAATTCATATTCATCTGGGGTTGAAACGATTTATTTTATACAGTAAAGCACTGTTATTAATGGATGTGAGCTTATATTATAGTGATGATTTTGTACCGTTCGCAGGCTGCATGTTATTCACATTTCCTTTTTAACCGAGTGACTGAATACAAACTGTACCACACCCTGATCCAGAAACACGCTTGTTTTTAGTCAGAGGACAACTGTTACTCATGTTGTTTTTTTTTTTGTTTTGAATTTTTTGGAAAGGGTGGATGTAAAATTCTAAACTATTTAAGAGTATAATGTTTAGAAGTCTGTTCGTATCATGCCTGCATGACTGACAAAAATCCAATTCAAATGATTCCCTCCCCCAAAAAAACCCACAGCTGTTTCAGTCACACTTGTGGTGTGCCGATAATGCCACCTAAACTACCAACATGTTGGCACATTAGAATTAAATTATATTATGGTTCAACTCATTACCATCTTATAGTTTAACTAAACATTATTACTAAAACTAGCTAAGTATGAATAAAAAAGTAAATGCTGATGTTGGGTGATTACACAAAACAAAACCAAACAGACAAAAATGCTTACGAGTAATTTTTTTTTAAACAACTGGCACAGCATCTCTCATGAGAACTTTAAGTTGGTCCTCAGTTCCGCTTAAAGGTGTTAGCCGCAATGTGAACTGGGCTGTTATTTATATTAGACCAGCAATCAGTTTCTCTCTTTCAGTAAACGGAATAGCAAACCACAATACCGAGCTCCACCCTGACAGCTCAAAACCAGCAAAAAAACACAAGCACAGCTTATCATTGCTCGATTCACACCTACAATACAAGGGCATGCAAATGGAACACTAACTCTCAGAAAAGGCAGTTAACATATGGGGCAGTTAACAGAGCATGTTTGTAATTTCCTTACTACTCACTATAAAGAAAACAAATGGAGGGAAGGGGGTTGAAGAGGGGAAATAGTGATTTTATACACAACAATTTATCCAAAATAAATAAAATAGGAATAAATAAGGGGTTGTTAGAAAAACGTGAACTGAAATATCTGGGAAAAGTTACCCTGAATTTAAAACACACTTACACACTTACACACACGCACGCACGCGCGCACACACACACACACACACACACACACACACACACACACACACACACACACACACACAGAGGAAGTGGGGAAGGGCGTGGAGATCAGCATTATGCTGCCAGTGCAGGCAAACCGCAGATGATTTGATGTGCTGTAAAGTTGTAACCGTACCCCTTTTAATATACCAACTAAACCTCCAACTCTAACCTCTTCAGCACCTTCACAACAACGAACATCTAGGAACAAATAAAAACACTTCTGTAGGAAGAAATAAAAATAGGTCAGTATAAGGAAATAGAGGTTTCACTACTCGAGTGAGTGACACTGATTCTGCAATATAAAAAATAAGATTAACTTTTCCTATTATATCCATTTCTGCCCTATCCTAAACAAAATTAAGTATAAGATATATATGTGTGTGTGTGTCTGTGTGTGTGTGTGTGTGTGTGTGTGTGTGTGTGTGTGTGTGTGTGTGTGTGTGTGTATAAAATGTTGAATGAAGATGGAGTGTGCACAGCAATTAACAATAAATTGAACTTGAACGTTTTTCTACTGTTAATTTCTCAACTACAACAATTACATGGCAGCCAATCACCAATAAAATTATGTAAAACTCTTTCACTGTTCTTTTTTCCAGTTTATTTATTTGTTCATCTGCCTGTATTTCTTTTAATTTACTTGATTATTTTGTTCTAGGTCTACACCATGGCTGAAGAAATTTTACTAGCATTCATAATAAATGTGTACTCTTCTTTAAGATTTGGCAGCACGGTGGTGTAGTACTTAGCAGAAGGTGGTGCTTCTGTCGAGAGCTCGCATGTTCTCCCCATGGGTTTCCTTCCTCATGTGTAAAGACATGCACATAAGGCTAATTGGCTGTTTCAAATTACCCCAGATATGAACATGAGCATGAATGATCATGTGTGTGTGTGTGTGTGTGTGTGTGTGTGTGTGTGTGTGTGTGTGTGTGTGTTTGTGTGTGTGTGTTTGTACTCTGCCTTCTCGTAGCGTCAGCTGAGACTGGCTCGTCTCCCCATAACCCTAATAGGATTAGGCAGTGCAGTAAATGAGTGAAATTTACCGTGACAGAAAGTGATGATTCATCTTTGAAACCACATAAGTCAAATTGAAGTGAACAAAGCTGATGTGAGATTTATTAGGGTGGGGTGGATCGAGAATTGACAACACATATACAACTGTCAAATCATTACAGGTTCACTTACTGACTGCTCTACGGTTTTTTTAGATTAGGCTATATAGACTAGATTCAACTTTCCAGGGTGTTGAGCTGTCCAGGGTGTGCTCTGCCCTCGCCCGGAGTCAGCTGGAGTCGACCCTAATTAGGGTTAAGTGGTTACAGAAAATGAACAGAAAATAAGGATAAGGCCTGTGATGCTTTGGGTGGTTTTCAATACCCGTTGCAGTGCATTGCAGTCCACAACAGAGACCCAGGATGTCAGCAGACAGATGGTTCTTCTTCAGTGTCAAAAGAACAACAGGCGCTGAGAGGCCTTCTTGATCAAGTTGGAGGTGTTGGTTGACAGGTTCTCTGACATGTGGGTCCCCAGGAAGCTGGAGACATGTTCAACAGTCATGTCATTGACATGGATAAGGTCCCCTTTTCCTTCCTGAAGTCCACGGTGAGCTCCTTGTTTTTGCTGGTGTTCAGGAGCAGGTTGCTGTTAAGAGTACCATGAAGCTAGGTGCTTTACAATTGGCCTGTAGTCAGACTCATCATTGTCACTGATGAGTCTGATCACCGTGGTGTTGTCTGCATACTTTATGATGGAGTTGGATCCATACATATCCTGCAGTCATGGGTGAAAAGGGAGTAGAGGAACGGGCTAAGCACACAGCCCTGAGGTGCGCCAGTGTTGAGTGTGATGGTGGAATAACAGTTGTGTCCTAAGCTAACATACTGGGGTCTGCTGGTTAGAACCTCCATGATCCAGTCGCAAAGGGAGGTATTGATTCCAAGAGCTTCAGGTTTTGTAGTTAAATTAAAGGGAATGACTGTGTTGAATGCTAAGGTGAAATCAACAAACGGCATTCTTGCATACATGTTCTTGGTGAAGAAGGAGTAGAGGAACGGGCTAAGCACAACAGCCCTGAAGTGCGCCAGTGTTGAGTGTGATGGTGGAATAACAGTTGTGGCCTAATCTAACATATTGGGGTCCGCTGGTTAGAAAGTCCATGATCCAGTTGTAAAATGAGATATTGATGCCAAGATCCTCAAGTTTTGTAGTTAAATTGAAGGGAATGACTGTGTTGAATGCTGAGCTGAAATCAACAAAGGCATTCTTACATACGTGTTCTTGTTGTCCAAGTGTGAGTAAACATAGTGTAGCACTGTGGATACAGCATCCTCTGTATTCCTGTTGTTTTGGTATGCAAATTGATGTGGGTCTAGTGTGGAAGGCAGACATTGATGGAAGTGTGCCAGGACAAGTCGCTCAAAGCACCTCTTTACAATAGGTGTTACTGCAATATAGGCAGTAGTCATTCAGGCACATCGAAGAGGAGTTTCTTCACTGGCACTACAGAAGTGGTCTTAAAGCACCCTAGTACTGTTGCTTGGGTGAGAGACAGGTTGAATGCGTCTGTGAAGACCCCTGTGAGCTACTCAGCACATGCTCTGAGCACCCAACCAGGAATTCTGTCAGAGCCAGCAGCCTTACGTGTGTTACTTCGGCTCAGTGCATTCTGGACTTCTTCGGGGGAAAGTGGAAGGGCCTGATGGGCATTTGATGGCTTGGTCTTTACGGCCTTGTAATTGTTGTCCTTGTCGAAACGAGAATAAAAGTCATCTAGCTCATTGAGGATGGACACGTTCATGGCAGTTGGTGTGGAGTTGCTGTGCTTGGAGTTGGTAATGGCCTGAATACCCTCCCACATGCGTCAAGGGTTATAATTGACAAAATGTTCCTCCACCTTCAGTATTGGTATTTTTGGTACTCCTCTTCAGGTCTGACCTGGCTGTATTGTAGGCCTGTGCATCACCTGATCTGAAGACTTTTTTGTGTGCCTTCAGCAGAAACCATACTTCCCTGTTCATCCATGACTTCAGATTAGGTTACATGGTTTCTTTGTGGTAATACTGTCAATTGTGGCGTTCATGTATTCCAGTACTGAGTGAGCGTATGAGCGTATGTTAGAACCACAGGTGGCCTGAGAGGCAAACATAATACGATTTGAGTCATTAAATGTGTCTTAAAGCACAGAGTCAATGAGTGGTATGTACTTGGGGTGAGAAACAAAGAGAGGTGATCAGACTGACCCGAGTGGGGAGGAGGATTGCTATGTAGGCTCCAGCAAGGTTAGTATAAACATGGCTCAAGGTTTTGTTCCCTCTTCTGTGGCAAGAAACATGTTGGTTGAATTTGGGAAGCACTGACTTGAGGTTTGCATGGTTAAAGTCACCCACTACAATGAATGCAGCCTCTGTGTGTGCAGTTTGTTGTTTGCTAATGGCCATATGAAGTTCATTTATAGCAAGCTTTGCATTAGCATCCGGAGGTATATAAGGCTGTTATTATTGTGGAAGTAAACTCTCTTGGCAGATAGAAAGGTCTACACTTAACCATAAGAAACTGTAGGTTAGCTGAGCAGTGTCTTCAAACAATGGGATTTTGAACACCAATCCTCGCTGACATAAATGCATAATCCTCTGCTTTTTGTCTTACCAAAGTCCTCTGCTGTTCTGTTTGCCTGGAGAATGTGGCGCCCAGCTAGCTTGATAGCATTGTTGGGTATTCCACTGTGTAGCCATGTTTCTATGAATATCATGATACTAAAGTTCATAAGTCTCCTGCTCGCTGTGATCCAAAGTTGTAACTCATCCATCTTGTTTACCAAGGACCGCACATTAGTGGGGAAAATGGTACTTAAAAAAAGCTGATGCGGTGTTAGCTTTAGCTTAGCTCTTAGCCCGCCTCGTTTCCCTCACCATTGGTTACAGTCTCTACGCCACTTGCGAGCAGTTCCGGTCAGCCAAGTAGCCTGCGTAGCATCAGGTGTTCTTCTGAGCTCCGAGATCAGGTGGAGGTTGCAGATAAAACAGTCAGAGTTTTGTAATTCGATATCCAGAAGCTCTTGTTAAGTATAGGATGTGACCGAAAATCTGCTCAATACGAACAGAACCAAAATGAGTAGGAATATCACAGCTAACTTGCAAAATCTGAAGAGCCTTGTGTTGTTCATGCGACACCATCTTCAAGAAGGTTTTGTTGGAAAGATAAAAATTCGTTCAGTTTATTTTTGAGTGATAAGCTATTGCGGTGCACTCCAAACATAATCTACTGACCCCTAACTGAAACCTCAAATGAGGAAAAACAGCTTTACACACCACTATTAATAGCTTATCTTTAATTTTTTTTAAGTTGTATTATGATATGTATATGTATATGCCATAGATATCTTAGATTTCTTAAAAAGGTTGTTGTAATTTAATTGGTACCAGATTGGGTAATCATATCGCTGGAAAAAAACTGAATATGAATTTATTCTACCCCATCAGTTCCTGTTTATGTCAAGAAAGAAAAGAGCTGCATATCACTGGTTTTAATCTGATTTGATAAACTGTGAAACTGTGTGTGAAACGTGTGGGCAGGTAAAACTGTTGAAATTCTCACATGAGAACCACAGAGACTTTAAAAGAATTTAACTTGGTATTCACCGGTAACTCACAGACCTACCGCTGGGGGGCTTGGGCCGAGGTGGTATGGTCTTCTTGGGCGGGAGAGCGGGAGTGTCCTGGTTTTGGTTGAAGGGGTCCTCGTTGAAGCTTTGCTACAAGAATGAAATGCAAAGACAAGAGATTAGAATCAAGTATTTACATGTCTACCAAAGGAAAAAAATATTCCACATATTGATCAGGTTTAAGTATGAGACATAACCCATGGTTAGAAAAGAATTTATAACTTCCTAGAATAAGTGCATTAATAAAAATCTGTGATATGGGTGTTGGGTTATAAAATTAATCTATGCATCCCGATTTATCTATGCAAACCAATCAGATTTCAAAATGCATCCTTTGATAATACCTTTGACATCTGACTGAAGTCAGCAAAGCCACTGCTGCTGTCAAATGAGCTACTTCCAAAAGGGTCCAGAGTCCCAAAGGGGTCTGCAAACACACAAGAAAATTCTTAAAAACAATTAACATGACTCATCAATCAATTAATATGATTAATGAATCAAGATTTATATATATATATATATATATATATATATATATATATATATATATATATATATATATATATATTGTCTCTCTCATTCTCTATATATTATATACAGAGATGGTGTGTGTGTGTGTGTATATATATATATATATATATAGAGAGAGAGAGAGAGAGAGAGAGAGAACACAGACAACTACATTAGAAATTAATTTCCTCCCTTATTTATTAGAAATCTACTCAACCTTCTGTTTGAAATTCTCATACTTCATACAGAATACGCAAACATTCAAAGCCTCAATGCTGAGCAAAACCTTTCAGTTTCTACTTCCAGCACTCAAACTAACATTCTTCTCTTGCTTATGCCTATGTTACTGGTAGGTATTTCTTTTTTTCTTCAAACCACTATAAAAAAAAAAAACAAAGCCATGCACTTCCTGGCATCGCTGTAAAATGCTGTAACAGAAGATTGTTTACTCAAACAGCAGAGGAATGTCACATCCTTTTTAAGATTGGCAGAGAACTCGTGGACAGGCGGTCAGGATGCTGAGCATGGGAACTTGTTTAACAGTAGCTTCTCGCCTCACAGCCTTTCAGAGGCCTGTGGTTGGGGCCAAAAATGCCTCCAGGGCTAATATGTGTAAATACAGCTATGTTTAGTTTAACTGTTAAGACTTTTAGTGCAGCACTACACATGTTAGACAGCTTAAACACATTTTACTATCTTATGCTATCATCAGATTTCATCAAACTATCATCATACTACCTCAGCTTTCATTTTAAACTTCAGGTTGTTTAAATAATTAGCGAGGTGTGATGAGGTGTGAGATGACTCAGCAAAAGTGCTGTACCTGCACCTTTGTGTTTGGGGCTGGTGGAGGCAAAGGGGTCGGTGCTTGCAAAATGATGAGACTAAAAAACAAACAGAACAAAAAGGGGAAAATGAGCTTACTGGTCAGGAACACCTGTATGTTTAGACTGCAAATTCAAAAAATGCGAAAGAAAGTTACATAATACATACATAATACATACACAAATTTGTTATAAATATGGACTTCCTAGCTAAAAGTCCAAGCAGGTAAGAAATACTCCCATAACTTACACCAAAAACCCTACCATGTGTAAGACAGTGCAGCTTAAAGCTAAAGGAACACATGTTTTTAAAATTAAATGTATGTAGAATCTACAAGCCAGGTCTTGTTAGCTATACAAAAACAAACAAACAAAAAAAAACCTGGAGTATAATCAGAATCAGAATCAGTTAAAGAACATATTCAGCTCATTGGCCCTGTCCTCACTACCCTCAGCTGATGGATAGCCTGAAACCAGTGATGGTTTTCATACCATTCCAAGCCCTCTCTCAAATTGTCATTTGCCTTGCTGATCTTGACTCTCGGTGAACTTTGGATCGTTATCACCTCCTCTCTGTTGCCAGCCCTGAATGTCCACTTCTTGTTGAGAAGGGATTTAATGTCTTTATTAATTCATAGCTTGTTATTTGGGTCTGAGCTAGGACATTGGTCTCGCTGCAGAAAATAATGTAGTGTGAAATGCACTCAGTAAGTCTATCAATGTCATCATCATGTGGCTCACAGAGCGTGGGCCAAGCCATAGTTTGAAAAGTGAATTGAAGCTCCTCTGTGACCTCCTCCAGTCATCTCCTGGCCTCCTAGTCCATGTAGTTACAGGCTGCCTCTTCACAACAAGCACATAGCATGAATAAACGTAAATTAAATAGTGTAACCTACATAAAACAGACTATTCATAAAAAACCTGCACATCTGTACAGGTTCCACTGATCATATGATCCAGTCAAAGATACACACTTCAACATGTTGGCTAAGATGGTGTTATAGTACTTATCTTTAAGGCTATATTTTCAGTGTGGCAGTGGTGGCTTAGTGGTTTACTGTTCCAAAGGTCAGGGGTTCAAGCTCCAGTGCCATCAAGGTGTAACTGTTAGGACCTTGAGTAAGGCCCTTAACCCTCAATTTCTCAATTTTAGATAAACCTAAGTCACTATGGAAAGGGTGTCTGCCACATGCCATAAATTTCATTTCATTGTCATTCTCAACATGTGAATCTTGAGACAAGCTCATGATGAAAACAGAGGAATGTTAAGAAAATGCTGAGGCAAGTGTGGTGGTGGAAGTGTGGTTAAGCAGGGCTGGTTATTGGAGGGGAATCTTGGGGAGGAAGTGGATAATTTCAGGAATATGTGTACACCTGGGTGTGATTAACAATGCACTTTATATGTGCTCTGTTTGAAATGTTCCAATAGTGCTGAACACAGTAATTCATATGGGGTGACAGAGAGTTTAGTTGAGAGTGAGTCAATTTCATTTCAGTTCCAGTTTATTTATGTTGAGAACTTTCCATGCTTAAAAAGTTGGCTTTCCCAAAAAGAAAGAGAGATTCACACACCGTTTCTCGTTCTCTCTCACTCTGCTCTTCGATTTCTCGTTTGTTATTACGGAGAGCCGTAGAAAACCAAAGCATCTCCTCCATTTTTCACTGTTAAAAGTCACAGCCACAATTCTTGTTTTTTGAAATTGTAAAATGCTACCACTAACCTGTAACCTCTGACAGGGCTATAAACAGAAGAAGAACTAACTAAAAAATTGCACAGAAGAGAATGTTGCACAGACAAATATTTCATCTTACTTGTCAGCAACACAATCATCATATTTATAAGGTAAAAAAATATTGCTATTATGATTACCTAAGAAAAAACTTTAAATTCTGTTGCTTTTCAGCACTTAAGTAACTGAAAATTTTGTCTAAAGAATATGAAACAGTTCATTTTTACAGTGTTCAGGGTGGGATGTAGGGGCCGGTATCAGTGATGACATGTAATAATTTTGCTCCGTCATAGGAAGAAAAACAACCCACTATTAAAGTTATTCATCAATAACTTTAAAATGAGGGGCAGTGGTGGTCTAGTGGTTGGGAGCTGGATCGCTGATCCAAAGGTTGGGGGTTCGAGTCCCATTCTCCACAAGGTTGTCACTGTCCCCCCCCAGTGCAGCTAACTGGGTTATCAAAGGCGGGCCATGTCTCTCACTGTCTATGGTGTGAGGCATGTAAAAGAACCATTGCTGACTTTCGTAAAGAGTAGGCTGCAAAGCCGTCAGTGTGTTTCCACCCTGCGATGGCCTGGCGAGCTGTCCAGGGTGTCCTCTGCCCTTGCCCGAAGTTGGCTGGGATGGGCACCAGCCTCCCCGTGACCCAAATTAGGATTAAGTGGGTACAGAAAATGAACTGATGATGAACTTTAAAATGAACTGAAACGGGAATCTGTCTAATTTTACAACATTCATCTCCAAATTATTATCTTACAATTAAAATTTACATTAATTCTTTAACCTTGTATATACTTAAATATAAGGGTTAATTATTTAAATAAGGTAAATCAGCAAACTACGTTTGTAGTTACAGCCATCATAGATGTGGTTCCTTTGGTCTGTGTAGCTGAATAAAATTTATTTTGTTGTCATGTTCTATTACAATAAATCTTTTACGGTGACACATCACGAGTTTGCCTTAAAAAAAAAACAAAACATGGAGATATCGCAATCACATCATGTAGCAATATAATTGCAATACGCTATTTTTGTTCATACTGGCAGCCCAGTATGTTTGGAAAGAAAAACATTTTGTCAGTGTGTGCTGTGGCAGCTGACTTGTAAAATGGTAGTTTAACACTGATGCGTAACTGTAGTCCATTAACTAGTTTAACTTTATTATTTACTCTTAACTTAAAAAAGCGGAATATTATTATGTTGATTCAAATCAACTAGACTTGTGCAGTAGTAGACGTTCCATGATTGTGCTTTATCATTAAACTAAATCTCAACCATCATCCAAACGGAGAGCGAAAACCTGAAGCCATAGTGGAGGGTTGGGTGTGAAACAGGTCAGGAGGTCTGCTGGTTGGAAGCGTCACTTGCAAATCTTCAGCAAGGATGGTAGCGGTCTAAGTGACTCAGAAGGCTGATGGTGTTATTATCTGTTTTGATGACATGACGGCAGTTACGTATATTGAATGCAGTTTTATTCTTACTGTGTTTTGCTTCATTTGGCTTGAATACAAAAAATTGATTGGAATGTGACAAATTTCCACTTGCACAAGACCCACCATTTTCATCCTGCTGAGTTTCTTTGTGCTTCGTGCATTCAGAACTACTACCATTAAGTCTCTAATAGACACACCCTTAAATTATATGTGCAGCTTGATTAAACTTGTCTGTTTTATGATGAATGAGGATGAATGGCTGGCTTAATCCTACTCAGGCAAACTGTCACGCATTTTCTCTTTATAGAAAGTATTTACATTTACAGTTAAATACCAAGCCTGCTCAATTATTAATAGAATACAATAGAATAAAAGTAAACGTCAGTTGAGAGTATGCCAACACAAGATTAAATTTTCAAATACAGTCCTGACCTAAACCTCAGAGACAGCCACAGCTTAATGGTTAGAGAAGTGGCTTTAGGACTGAAAGGTCACTAGTTTGATTCCTGAACCAGAAGGAAAGATAAAATGTGTGTGTGTGTGTGGGGGGGTGAGCTGCACCTTCCCTTCCTCCACCCTCATGGCTGAAGCACCCTTGATTAACCTAACCCCCAATTGCTCTCTGGGAACCCTAATGTGTGGCAGCCCACTGCTAGGAGAGTGTGTGTGTGTGTGTGTGTGTGTGTGTGTGTGTGTGTGTGTGTGTGTGTGTGTGTGTGCACTTTGAATGGGTTAAATGCAGAAATAATTTGCTTTGTGGAATTAATATAGTATAACAATAAAGAAAAAAAGATCTGTGATAGTACTAGTATTTTTGACAAACCCTACAGTATCTGTACACTTCCCTCTGTATACTCTTTTACCTTTACTGGAAGAGTCGCACTTTTACTGAAAGGATCTGCAGTGGTGAAGGGATCAGCCTTGGTGGGCCTCTTAAAGAAGTCTTCTGAAGTGCTCTTGAACGGGTCTGCCTCTTTAAATGGATCTCCACCGAACGGATCTGTATTAGGACAGAAGGATTTATATAACTTTAACCAGACACAGTACCAGACTTCAACTGGTCCAGTTGTACAGATTCCTTTTAATTTCTATTAATGTTTGAGTTATTCATTCAATGAGCTACAAAAACATAAATAAAGTTTATGATTGTACGGGACACCCCCAGTGCAGCTAACTGGGTTATCAAAGGCCGGCCATGTCTCTCACTGTCTATGGTGAGAGGTTCATGTAAAAGAAACCATTGCTGACTTTTGTAAAGAGTAGCTGCAAAGCCGTCAGTCTGTTTCTGTCCCTTGCTAAAGGGTTGTGTCAGGAAGGGCGTCCGACATAAAACCTATGCCAAATCATAACGTGCGAATCATTCGCTGTGGCAACCCCTGATACAGGGAAAAAACCGAAAGGAAATCTCTCTCTCTCTCTCATGATTATATGGGCCAATATATTCATTTTTTGATTCTATGTAATATTATTCTTCTCAGGCAGTGGTGGCCTGGTGGTAAAGGTGCTGAATCACTGATCCTGAGGTTGGGGGTTCAAGCCCCACTCGCTACGGGTTGTCACTGTCCCCCTAGTGCAGCTAACTGGGTTATCAAAGGCTGGCCATGTCTCTCACTGTCTATGGTGAGAGGCTGCAAAAGAACCATTGCTGACTCTCGTCAAGCGTGTTTCCGTCCTACAATGGCCTGGTAAAGCCGTCCAGGGTGTACTCTGCCCTCACCCAGAGTCGGATGGGATGGGTGCCAGCCTCTCCGTGACCCTAATTAGGATTAAGCAGTTACAGAAAATGAATGAATGAATTATTCTTGTCAGATTTTTTAAATCAGATTCATTTAATAATTTTAAGCTATCTATCATATTTATAATAAGACGTGTTTTTAAATATATTTGATACAGATGCAGGCATCACGGTGGCATAGTGTTTAGCACATTCTCCTCACAGCAAAAAGACTTTAGTTCAATTCCCAGTTCGAGGGGTTTCTGTGTGGAGTTTGCATGTTCTTCCCCTGTTTGCGTGGGTTTCCTCCAGGTAATCCGGTTTCCTCCCACAAGTCCAAAAACATGCACAGTAAGTTAATTGGTTGTTCCAAATCACTCCTGTGTGTGAGAATGAGAATGAATGGTTATGGGAGTTCTGGTCCTGCGATGGCTTACCAAGCTGTCCAGGGTGTACCCTACCCTCGCCCAAGGTCGACTGAGATAGGCGCCAGCCTCCCTGTGACCATAATTAGGATTACGCGGTTCAGAAAATGAATAAATGAATGATACATAACGCCGTTACATTCAATTAATATCACATTTGTTCTTATTTTGCATATACAGTATTATTTTTTATTTATTTTTAAGTTCTTGAATACAAGAGGTGGCAACATTTTCCTTTTTTTGAAATATAATGTACCAATATTTGAATTATATTCACTGATTATATGGCAATATTCTATATGTGCCAACATCATATTCTTCTATATTCTAAAACTTTCATATGTGCGGAAACATTTCATTCATTTTATGAGTATTTTTTACATTAAATTATTCATATTCTAAATACTGATGCAAATGTTTTTTTCCTTCTGCCATTTTTAGGTTCTGTATTTTGGACGGTTACGTTTTTAAAATTGTAAATCGTAAGAGAAATTGTTTCCCGCAAGCTTGGCTGCATTTTGAACTTACGATTTATGTTCTTCAATGCCATTGATGATCGGTCATGTGACACTGGGTAATTGGTTCAAGCGTACCTGCTACAATATGAATGACCTGATGCCAACATGTCATCTGATGCTCTTTCTTTGCGCAAGGCGCAGTAACCTTGGTTACTTGAAAGAGTTCGATCAGGGGTGGATGCTCCCCTGACCTGTATAATTGGATCAAAATGCCTTGTGGAAGTGCATGCACTCGCATCACAGCTATGCTGTAATCCATGCTGTGTGCTTTTCCATTTCTTACACAATCTCTTTATGATGCCACACCTTTAAAACAAGCCCAATATACACTTTCCAAATGACCTTGATTTAGCATGAGAGTTGGAGAACTGAAAGCTGAATATGAGAAAGAGAGAAGTGTGCCACGGGAACCCAGTGTGATTCTGAAATCCATGCAAATCTCAGTGAAAGGCTCAGAACTGTTTCCCATCAGGCAGTAGGGCAGAGCAGATACCTGTCACAGTGGGAGGTTGCTTGGCAAATGGATCATTCTGGAAGGGATCACCTACACAAAAAGTGAACACAGACAGAAATAAGGAGGAAAAAAAACAGGAGAGAGGAATTTATATGCCTGCACAAGTCAGACCTCAAACTCTAGGCACATGATGTCTCACATCTCAGTAAAGAAAACAAGCCTTTCAGCTCAGAAACAGACGTGTGTGTGTTTTTGTGTGTGTGTGTGTGTGTGTGTGTGTGTGTGTGTGTGTGTGTGTGTGTGTGTGTGTGTGTGTTTGAGAGAGATTAGGGTTTATTATAACATACTGTGCAAGCAGGGAATGAGAAAACACAGAAAGAAATAGAAGGGAAGACTTACACAAGGACAGACAGTTCGACAGACAAACAGGGAGAGATAGAAAAATAGATGTATGCAGGAGAGAGCGAGAGAGAGAGAGATAGAGAGAAACAGATATACACAAACGGAGAGGGAGAGAGCGAGTGAGAGCGAGAGTGAAAGAGAGTGAGATAGAGTGAGAGAGAAAAAGAGTGTGAGAGAGCAATTGAGAGAGAGAGAGAGAGAGAGAGAGAGAGAGAAGGAGAGAGAGAGGGAGAGCGAGAGAGTGAGAGAAACTGAGAGATAGAGTGAGAGAGTGAAAGAGAGTGTGAGAGATAGAGAAAGTGTGTGTGTGTGTGTGTGTGTGTGTGTGTGTGTGTGTGTGTGTGTGTGTGTGTGTGTGTGTGTGTGTTTGTGTGTGAGAGAGAGAGAATGAGAGAATGAAAGAGTGTGAGAGACAGAGAGAGAGAGAGAGATAGAGAGAGCGAGAGAGAGGGGGAGAGAGAGAGAGAGAGAGAGAGAGAGAGAGAGAGAGAGAGAGAGAGAGAATGAATATGAGGAGAACCTTTAAAAGGATCGGATTTGAAAGGGTCTTCAGATTGAAAGGGGTCGGTGTGCATCTCCTGAGAGTTCGTGCTGAAAACACTCCCTTTCACTTTAAATGGATCGTCCTGAGAACACGCGCGCGCACACACACACACACACAAATTAAATACTCGATATATTCATCACATATATGGTTTATAAGAATAGTTTTACTTTAAAAAAACTACTTTTAAATTAGAGTTTATTCTATATCGCTGTGGTGTCATTCAAAATACGAAAACCAACATAAAGGTTTCACCATGACCCCGAAGCCCCCGTTCTCCTTGTCTGGGAACCCCTCGCTCATGTCAGCCAGGTTAGTCATGCTGCCTCCGTGTGTGCCATTCAGAGCAGTGCTGTACTGCTCAATGCTTTTGCTTATCTCGTGCTGATTGTCCTGGATCTGAGACAGTTTGCTGCGAGCCTACAGCACAAAACACAAACACCATCTACATTACAGTGGGAAGATAAAGACAACAAACATACCAATCACACTGTATTACTCCACTCAGGTGGTGCATTTAAATATACTCAACTGATTCAGTTTATCCATAACATTATTTTCTACAAACTGTGTGTAAACTCACCGCCCTCTAGTGGAGACTCATACAAACTGCACCCTCCGCCCCACACACACACACACACACACACACACACACACACACACACACACACACACACATAAAACATGGCGACAATCCTTCTGTTGATTTGTTTAATGTGATTCTAATCCTGAATTTATTCCAGGAGCACAGAGTGTGAGACAGGAATACACCTAGGATAGACTGCCATTCCATTGCAGGAGATTGTGCACACATGGCCTCACACTCATTCATACCAAAGGGCAAACATAGCTCTCATGGCATATCTCAGGTAGATGGGAGAAAACTGGAGAACCAAGAGAAAACCAATACAACCACAAGAAAAAAACATGAGACTCCACACAAATAGGAATAAAATTCAGGATTAAACCAGGAAATCTGGACCTGCAAGCAAGTGATTAGGGTAGACATTTTTGCTTACACTGGAATATATAGATATACATTGGTACCTCACCTTACGGTAGTCCCAGTAAACGAAAAATCCAGGTTACCAAAACATTTTCCAAAATTTTTTGTCTCTGTATACAAAACACGCATGTGTGATTTCCCGTGCGAGTGAAAAGAAGAAGCGGGCTCGTCGCATGCGGTTGAATGATATCGCAAAGGAATACGGCCAAACCCGTCTACCATCGGTACGATATTGAAGCAGAAGGAGGTCTTAAAAGGTATGCTTTTATCATTTTTAAAGGATTTAGGGGGTAGTATTGGGGGCCTTGGAACGAATCACACGTTTTACATGTAAAATGCAGTTCAATTTACGAAAAATCCAGGTTAAGAAAAAGGCTCTGGAATGGATTAATTTCGTAAGGTGAGGTACCACTGTACAATAATACATAACATGTGAACCGCTAGAGGATAATATTCAAGTTTAAGATTGAGTAGGAGATTTGAGCTACTGGGATAATGATATACAGTCAGCCCCCGACTTACAAAACCCCCTGGGTACGAAAATCCCAGGTTACGAAAAACATTTTCCAAAGTTTTCATCCCCAGGATAAGAAAACAACCCCCTCTTACGAAAAGAAATTCAAAATTCAAATGTGCCAATCAAAATTTCACACGATGCGCAAGTTGCTCTCTCGTTGGCTGTCTCTCAACACCCTGCCCCACTGGCCTCCCATTGGCTAGGAAGGATGACGCAGAACCAGAAGGAGACCTTAAAGCGGAAATACAGTGAGGATCTCTGATCTTTCAAACAGGTACGGTAATTCCGCTTTAAATAAAACATCCCATCCCTGTGTGTGTGTGTGTGTGTGTGTGTGTGTGTGTGTGTGTGATACAGAGAGAGAGAGAAAGAGCGAGAGAGAGAGAGAGAGTGAGTGTGTGTGTGTGTGTGTGTGTGTGTGTGTGTGTGTGTGTGTGTGTGTGAGAGAGAGAGAGAGAGAGAGAGAGAGAGAGAGAGAGAGAGAGAGAGAAGGAACCTTAACTCTTTAGTTTTTAGTTTATTTTTTTAAGTTGTTTAATTCAGTAAATGTTTAATAACTGTGGCGCATTTGAGCTCATCTGGAATTCCGATCCCTCAAGGAATCAAGTTAAGGTTGAGTTTGGACCTCCGATCTGTCAAGTAGGGAATGCACTTTGAATTCCACATCTTGTGGGCATGGCCCACAGCGCTACAATAAACATACAACACACATTTAATGTGTGTGTGTGCGTGTGTGCGTGTGTGTGTGTGTGTGTGTGTGTGTGTGTGTGTGTGTGTGTGTGTGTGTATGTGTTTATAAAAATGTTTAATAATGGTTTCATTAATAAATATGTTAATGAAATGGTTTAAAAAATCATTTTCTTTTACTTTTAACACATACTTCATACAAAATTGGTGTACTTTATTCAGTTTTAAAGGGTTTATGGGGTTGTTTTGGGAGCTTTGGAACGAATCAGGCGTTTAACATGTAAAATGCGACCCCTACTGACGAAACTCCCGCGTTACGAAAAAGGTGCTGGAACGGATTAATTTCGTGCTTTAAAATACATGATGATAGCAGGAAAATGGAAGGGCAGTGGTGGCCTGGTGGTAAAGGGTGCTGGATTGCTAATCCTAAGATTGAGGGCTTGAATCCCACTCTCCACAAGGTTCAAGGTTGTCATTGTCCCCCCAGTGCAGCTAACTGGGTTATCAAAGGCCAGCCATGTCTCTCATTGTCTATGGTGTGAGGTTCATGTAAAAAAACCATTGCTGACTTTCGTAAAGAGTAGCTGCATAGCCTTCAGTGTGTTTCTGTCCCTTGCTAAAGGGTTGTGTCAGGACGGGCATCTGATGTAAAAGCCTATGCCAAATCAAACATGCAAATCAGATGATTCACTGTGGCGACGCCTGGGAAAAAAAATGAAAAAGTCGAAAGGAAGAAGGTAGCATGAAAATGAATTGAGTTTACGTCCTTATTCAGGAAATGCTACTTATGAGAAAATAGGAATAACAATTACAGAACAAGTTTCTGAATATCAGAATTTCAAACTCCCTACCATTCAATTACGAAATGAATCCAGCTCTTCATGCGAGCAACAAATGAGTTCGGCTTAAGCAGAGTCATGTCTGTTTTGAGGTTTCTAATTGGTTTTTCGTTATATGATTAGGGAAATCCTTCTGGGGTTCTGTAAGTAGGAAGAATGTTCTGGTGGTGAGTATGGACAATAAGGAAATACCCCAAGCAATCACACAAGCGATTTTATAGATTTTTTTTTTTTTTTTTTTTTTTTTACAACTTGGACATGGAACCCTTTCTTAAACAAGCTTTTATCATGGATAGATTGGGATTATGGATATTTGCACTTGGTCCTATTGCAAATTTTGCTTTGAAAGATGTATTTATGGTGATATTGCATTTTCATCCAGGTACACCATTTGCAACTTACTTTGGCTTTTTCTCAAAACACCTCACGACTTAACCCTTATTATGTCAGGGTGGGTGACATACTGTATATAAATAAATGCTTTTTTCCATGATCAATCAAGAGCAGGGCAATTGAGTAAAAAAAAAAAAAAAAAAGGTAAAAAAATTTTTTATTGTAGTTACTACGGTTGTTGGGCTTGGCCGAGGTTTGCGCTCTCTGAGTGTTCCTAATTTTTGGAATGTGCACTGCGACATCACTCTGCTTTAATTAGTAGTTAACAACCTCGTCACTCTGATGATGAGTCGCTTCCCTACTTATGTTCATCCATTTTCCTTTTTTTTCCCGATTTTAAGTTGTTGTTTTTTTTTTGTTTTTTTTTTTCAAAAAAAAGTCAAATTTTGAGTTTAGCCATCCTACGTAGTACGCTGACGTAATGACACAATGACGCTGCATCCATTATTTACAAACGACAGACTGAATGTGCCCCTCCTTCTTCCCAGTTCAGTTATATATATATATCATTTCGTCTCTGTGATCTTTGTGTTTACACTGTTCTGCGAACTTTTGTAACCCTACGCAAATATGGTTGGTCAGAAGCGTAAGCCTACTAGCATGGGTGCAAGTCTCATACATGGAGATGAATTAACTATCTGCTCGGATTGGCGCAATCTACCATGCATACTCAGTGAAGCAAAGAGAGTTGCAAAATGAATTAAAAGCCGAATCCAGAAAAGAAAGAGAACTCTCCGCTCTGCTGGTGATTCACATCAGTGCAGGCTGAGTTCTAAACAAGTTCAACGGCGCCCTTGTGCAGTTGAAAGACCGGAAGTCCGTATAACCCACAGCAAGTACACTACTTTCGCAAGTACACTACTTTCGGTTTTGAGCGCCTCACATATTGTAAGCGTTGATTGGCTGTTTTAAACTTCATGTAAAGTGACTCAGTATAAATAAGTGACTTATTTGAAATTAATGTTGATATTATTTGATATATTTGATATTATTTTACAATGTTATGTTTATAATAATTGATTTAGGGGTGTTTTATGAGATGCGGTAATGGTATTTATGGTACAGTATGAGCATCATACGTCACGCGTCATGCGTCATATGTCACTGTAACAACTTACGTTCACTTTCAACTTACGTTCGGCCGTCCGGAACCAATTAAAAACATATGTCGGGGAGCGTCTGTATTATTTATAATTACTTAATTGTACAAAAATAAAAATTACCATAAATCTTTTTTTTAATGTATTGTATGTGGTTAAATACTGGACTCAGTACTACCATGATGTGGAGGAGTGAAAAGTTCCATAGCCATTACCTGGTTGATCTCATCCTGTGTGGCCTTAAGGGACTTGATGATGGTCTCGAGCTGGATCTTGCCAGCCTGAAGGCTTTGCTCGAGCTGGTTCTCCTCCTGCTGCAGCCTTGTCAGGTCCACTTTAGCTCGACTCAGTTCTTCCTCCTGGTTCAGCAGGTCTGACTCCTGAGAATGGATCTGACTCTGGAGCGAGGAGATCTAAACAGATACATAGACACACATGCACATAACACACACAATAAGCTTTATAATCAAAAAGTGATTTTCTTTTATATATTATGGTAATGTCAGGGACCTGAGGATTGAAGCCTTGCGGTGATGGGCTTCATGTTGCACTTACCATTTGAGACTCTTCCTGGCACTTCTGTCGCACTTCATTGAGCATGTCCTCCAGCTTAGCCTTCTGCTGGTCCATCTCATCTAGTCGGTCCTGTGCGTCCTGCTTCTGGGCCTCCAGTTCCTGCAGACTGCAAGTCTCGCGGTCCAGATCATTCTGCATTTCCTGTATGTCAGAACCCAAAGGAAAACTTTACAAATTTACTTCAGCATCCTCAATGCAGATATACATCAGGTCTTGAAAGCAGCCGCAGTGTTACTGGTAGCAGAGCTACTACAGAGCTTTAAGCACTAGCATGGTCACAGTTATACAGTACTACAGATTTAGAGTCTAACTTCACTGTAGCTCTGAATCCTAACTCTACCCACTGCACAATTTCAGCAAACATTAAAAAGTGAGCAATGGGCAGACAGGAGTATGTGGATGGATTCTCCCTCAGCATATACTGATAAGAGTAAGTACAGATCCTCAGACTCCCACTCAAAGGGCAGAAGCGGGGAATATGAGAGCCTTCCAGCTCTACTTAATGGTTAATGAGTCTTTTTTCAATAAATTAACATAAGAATTAAATAAAAGTAAACTTAATGAAAATAAAAATTTAGTAACAGGCAATTTGTCTCTGTCAGCATCAGCCATGCAAAGGTTCAAAATGATTTTAAAGATTATAAATTCCTGAGCCATTTCCAACCTATAAAAAGCTGATTTTTTTAAGCGTAGTGGTGAGGGTGCTGGACTCATGATCAGGAGCTTGTGTGTTCAAATCCCACTGAGACCCTCACTGTGCTAAGATCCCTGGACAAGTGTGCCTCTGTTTACCCAGCAGTACAAATGGCTACCAGTAAAAATATACTGGGAAGGTAATCTGTGATGGACTAGTGTCCCATCCAGGAGAAGTTGTACTCCTGGTTGCTTCACGCTATGGAAACCGGGGATAAGCACCAGCCTGATGAGTCACTATGGCTCGGGTGTAAAAAGCTCAAAGAACTTTACCTTTTTATTAAATAAAACTGACAATTTTATTAATACAGGGATCCCTCGCGACTTCGTGCTTCAATTCATGCGGCTTCAGTGCATTGCGTTTTTTTTTTTTTTTTTTTTTTTTTTTTAATATTCATCAAATTAAAAAATAAGGAAATTAAGGAAGAATAGCGGAAAAAGTTAAGGAAAATACCACAAAAACAAGCCCAATTATGCAAAAAGAAAAAAAAACCTAAACAAACACAAAACAAAAAACAGCACAAAACCTCCCATCAAAACTACTTACATTTTTATGTGAGGCGCGCATCTGAGTGTGTGCGCACGTCTGTATGTGTGTGTATTTATATTTTATTTAAATCTTATGCATCATTTTTGGTGTTTAATTATTATTATAAGCATTTATAGCATTGAATATGTATTTATTGATATTATAATGTATATGTGTATATAATATCAATAAATACATATTCAATGCTATAAATGCTTATAATAACAATTAAACATTAAAAAATAATGCATAACATGTAAATAGAATATAAACACAGACATATACATACGCCAGTGCAGCTAACTGGGTTATCAAAGGCAGGCCATGTCTCTCACTGTCTATGGTGAGAGGCATGTAAAAGAACCATTGCTGACTTTCGTGAAGAGTAGCTGCAAAGCCGTCAGCGTGTTTCTGTCCCTTGCTAAAAGGCTTGTGACAGGAAGGGCATCCGACGTAAAAACCTCTGCCAAATCAAATGTGCAAATCAGATGATTCGCTGTGGCGACTCCTGAGAAAGGGAAAAAACCGAAAGGAAAAGAAGAAGATACACATATACATGTACGTATATGTCAGTCGGGGGATGGGGGTTTGGATCTTACTTCGCGGAATTCAGTGGTCGCGGGGGATCTCGGTCCCAATTAACCGCAGAAAGTGATGGATCCCTATATTAACAAATGGGTTTCACACATGTTATAGAAATGTTATGGGCAATTTAGCTGCTATAACATGTGGCCCAAGCTCTATTTTTATTAAGTCAATTTATTTTTAAGATATGAACGATTAAAGGGTACTTGTGGTCAATTAATGTTATGAGCTATTTAAAACGATCACATATAATAACATCAGTAGTTCCAGCAACATCAGTCCTTACCTGTTTTCAAAGTGTGCAGTAGTGTTACGACTCTAGGCTTATGACCACTGACATGACCTCCTTTGATGGGCCGCACAAAAAACGAGTGCAGAGATCGTGGAAAACGTTAATTTTTGTTCCCAAACCAACGTACGACAGGAAAGCCAAGCTGACAAAACGTTAGCTGCAGAAACCATTTTGGATCAACCGTCATGTTCACCTCACAGCATTCTCATCCACAAAGTCACTGGAATGTAACGTCTCACTGTCTCCACAAGAGACGTCAAACCCTGCCCAGCATTCTGACGTCACTTCTGGGGCAAAACTGCTAACCCTGCAGTGCCTTTTACAGTTATTTATGTTAAAATAAGTGTCTGTATTACAAATTGTTCTGTCAGGATGACCGATACCGGTACTGTTGAACTATTAGCGAGAGAATTTGTAATAAATTGTTGTGTACATTTTCCACACAACAGAAATTGTAGCTGGTGCACATCTTTCAAGGAAATACCAGGAAAAAAGATTTTGAGACACTAAATCATCCTCACCCATTTCAACATTTCACCCCACCTGAACCTCAGTAGTTTTGTGTCTGATGGACTCCTCTGCCTCCCTGATGTCTTGTTCCAGTGTGTATTTCTCTCTGAAAACAAAAACACAGAGAACTCTCATCAGAAAAGGTGAAAAATTAATCAGAAATCAGTAAAAATGCCACGCCTCCCTGCCGACAAACAGCGTCACAGAAACTCAAATTAAAGACTGGAGAGAGAAAGAGCTTTACCTGAGCAGGTCCCAGTGAGTGAAAGCAAGTGAGCTGTGGCAGCATAAAGAACGAGTGATCAAAACAAAAGATTGTAAAAAACATAACGTGAAGGTAAACGTGTTGCAGAGGGCAACAGAAACTCATCCACAGCTTACTTTATCTGATGGTTTAGCTCAGTGGTCCCCAACCCCGGCCGCGGGCCGGTATTGATCCGTAGATCAATTGCTACCAGGCCACGCAAGAAATAATTATTTATTTATGTTTCATTTATTATCTGAGTCTGGACAATCTTTTATTTTTGAAAAAACTTTTATTTTGAAAAACGACCGGATTCTCTCTGTTACATGTCGGTCATTTGAGCGCGAAAATGTAACCCACAAGGGGACGGCACATGAACAAAGGCGAATTGGACATGTTTCAAACAATAGCGAGGATTTCAGGTGAGACTGAGCCTGAGCTTACATTCTCCCAGCTGGTGCACCATCACCTGTGTTTTTTTATTTTTATTTTTTAAGTAGAGTTCAAGCTCGATTAAAAATGTAACACTTAATTTTGATTATGGAGGCTGGCGCACATCTCAGCCGACTCTGGGCAAAGGCGGGGTATTATATTTACAATATAAACAGCCCTATACATAATAGAAACAGCCAATATAAAAAACCCTCCCCGGGCCGCAGTAAAATTGTCAAGCGTTGACCGGTCCGCAGTGATAAAAAGGTTGGGGACCACTGGTTTAGCTCCAGTATGTGCGTTTTAAAGACAGCTTTATGTTATCTACAGAGCAACAGGGACACAGTCACTGTGAGCTTGATGCGAATTCATTACACACCAAACTGACATGAGGAGGACACAAGGAAGCTTTTGTTTCAATCGAGATGAAGGTTCACAGATACAAACTGGGGGGGGGGTTAGAAGTAGCAGCATACTCAAAAATACTGATTACTGGTGTGTTGACATGCTCCAGGCATCACTGGACCTTGCATGTATCCACTCTCATAGTGAGGGTAGAATTTCTCCTGGACAGCTCACCGGCCATCACAGGGCAGAAACACGCTGACGGCTACACAGCTACTCTTGACGAAAGTCAGCAATGGTTCTCTTACATGAACCTCACCATAGGCAGTCAGAGAAATGGCCGGCCTTTGATAACCCAGTTAGTTGCACTGGGGGGGACAAAAATGGCGCCTTGGTACTTACAGGAGTAATACAGTAATACAGGAGTAGTACCGGAGTACTCCTCTTGTGGGGTAATACAAAGTCCATGTATTTTATGTGCACAAAAGTAAGATGTAAATAAGATTCTCTGAAAGTTGAGCAGTTGAAATTAGAAGCAAGTGTGATGACAATGACGCCGACTCAGAGGACACAAGTCGACTGCCTAACTCACAGTAAAGGCGAGTACAGTGGTACCTTGACTTCTGAATTTAATCCGTTCCGAGGGCAAGCTCATAAGACGAAAAGTTTGTTAAATGAAACAATCATTCCCATAAGAAATAACAAAAAAAAAAAAACCAATTAATCCGTTCCAACCCCCTCCCAAACTCATATCACCTGCCACAAACACATATATTTCAGATAATATATTAAATATAAACATGTAAAAACAATAAAAATTTCACAACAATAAATACATGTAAATGAATATTAATAATAAATAGTAATCAAACAAAAATAAACAATAAGTCAACTAACCCTTCAGATCATCGACTACAGCAAAGATGTCACATGGGCAGGCAGGAGGTGGTGCATAACAGAGGAGGAGGAGAATTTTGTGTATGTGCATGCTACAAATGTCAGCAAGGAAAGGCTCATAGTGAGCTCCCACAAGGCCAGTGCACTATTTATAGTCACACACGGGGTGCTGAGGTGGCGTGAAATTTTTTTTTTCTTCCTAGAGGGGGCATCACAGAAAATTATTGAGAAGCACTGTACAAGGCATTCTTGGAGCACAAAGGAATATATGCGGAAGAATACGAGGCTAATCGGCCCGGAAAAGCCATTTACCCAACGGAGCTCGTAAATCAAAATTTTGCCTGTGGATGGGGCACATTTTTGGGGGGATCGACGCTCATATCATGGAAAATTCGTTATAAGGGACACTTGTAAGTCAAGGTACCACTGTATAGTCAAGCTGAGTTGTGTTGTAAAAAAGGATCCTTAATATTCGAGCAACAGATGTAGAGATTAAAATTTTCTGAACCAGATTCTCATCATATGACAGTTTCACATGAAAGCATTAAAAGAAAGTTTACAAATGCTTTTCAACAGATTACCGTATCTTCCAGGCCATAAGGCGCACCAGATTGTAAGGCGCAATATCAATGAACCATGTGCGAACGGTCTCCATCCATACATAAGGCGCACCAGATTATAAGGCGCATTAAGCAAAACAAAACTCAGATAAGTCAAACTTGATTCAATTCTCACAATAACTCTCATTACTGTTCAGTTATAACAATATAAAATAATACACTTCACAATAACTCTCAACATCATTTAGTTGTAACAAAAAACAATAAACTCACTTTTTCAGTTCATTCCTCGTCCACAAATCCATCAAATTCTTCATCTTCAGTGTCTGAGTTTAGCAGTTGCGTGAGTTGGACATAAAGCCTGGAGCCCTCTATTATTTTTATTCTTATATTATGTTATTATATTTTATTATCTATTATTCCCTCGCGCATACAGTCAGATCAATAGAGAAGGAGATTAGAAGTCTTCTTGGGTTGTGACCTCTCAGTCACGCCCCCTTAAAGAGACAGTGCATTAGTACTGTGTTCATTACAGAACAGAGGTCATTACTCATAACGATCTGTATCAGTGTAACTTTAAATTCAAGAAGGTTAATCTGAGGTCTCAGGCAGGTACCTGTAGCAGAGTTTTATCCCGGTATTTGGACATAAAGGCCATATCCCTCTATCTTTCGACCTGTTGACACTAATATCTAGCGATTGAATTCTTTAGTTAATCCACCAGAATGATGGTAAGCTCTTAATTAGTTTGCTTCACTTGGGTTTTGACGGTGTCAGTCGCGGAGTCGCGCGGCTTCATCCACACATAAGGCACACTGGTTTATAAGGCGCACCGTCAAATTTTTGATGTTTAAAGGCTTTTAAGTGTGCCTTATGGTCCGAAAAATACGGTATAGGATTCTATTGGATAGCTGTCTCAAAACAGAAGTATACCTCTGCAGCTGAGCGATCTCCTGACTCAGATCATCCAGCTCTTTAATTCCGGTAAATTCACCAGACCCCACGGAGCTGGAGCTATCCTACAGAGGCAGGCAGACACACACACACACACACACACACACACACACACACACACACACACACAAACGCACACACATGCACACACACACACACACACACACACACACACACACACACACACACACACACACACCTCACTCAGTTTTACAGCTTCCATAGGGAAGGCAACATCACAGCATCAAACAGGCAGGAGTGCAAAACACCACACAGGAAATGACCAGGACAGGAGAAAGGAGTAGATGAGGTGCACAGGATTCACCTCCATGTTTTCTACAACACACATCACCACTCACAGCACAAATGCTTTTCAAAACAACATTGCTGCTAAAAGCATTTGTCAATTCCGGTTTTGTCCATTTTACATACCCATGAGTTGCATATTACTGTCTGATATACAAATGGCACATCAGCAGCATTAAATATAAAAAGGAAAATATTTGATAAGCTGCATTCTCTCTGTTCCTGTTTAGGATTTTTTTTTTCAAATAACTACAATCACCATCATTTCTGGATAATCAGTCAATCCACAGTTTAAGACATGCCATATATGATGACTGCTCACATTATTGCGCAATGGTGTTGACTTCTGAATTCTGATTGGTCAGAAGATCTTAATGAATATTCTATCACAGCAGCTCTGACAGTACTGCAGCTACAAATATACAGTTATTCTCAGACTGTATGTTACTGTTTCTGTAGCAAAAACCGAGAGTAAAAAAAAAAATCATTGTTGGTCTGATAATAAATTTTTTTAGGGAAGTGTTTATTAAATATTTATGTAACTCTGGATTTTCGGTGTCTCAGTAGAATAAGGTGTGATACAGAAATTCACTGGCGCATACTTGGGTCTACCCTCTTCCCTTTTTTGTAAAACACCTCACACCATATTGACTGTAAATATTCTATTTTATAAGATTCTCTCACTCGTGTTAGAAGGAAGTGCGTAGTTTGCTATGTATTTATATTTATACCATGTCTTGGCTGATTTACTACATAAGCACTAAAGACATTTCATTCTCCAATTAACTGTGAAAACTTTTATTTTACAAAAATAGCAAACGTATTTATATACATGTATTTAATCAACAGCTTAAAAATCAACAGCATGGACTCACTCGCCGCATTTCGGTCAGGGCAACCATCTCCGAACCCACAGGGGTTATGTACCCCGACATATTCTGCAAACAAAAAAGATCAATCTCAGTCAGTGGAAAAATACTTGCTTTACTTTTTGCAGCAGAACGAAAGAGTTAATATCATTACTGCGAAACCTAGTGCTGGTGTTACGTGTTCGACCTGAAACAAAGATTTTCAGACATCATTGTTGCGCAAACATCAATCCCCATGAAGCATGACACCGGGAATGGTCTTCCGTGCCGCTTCGGTCTTCACAACACATTATGAGACTTTGAATTCAAGCAAGATGAGGAATAATTACGATTAAAGCTATCTCCAGCCTAACTCATTTTTCCAGCCTTCATAAGGTGTACAATAAACTTCAAAAATTCTAAATTATATATCGTGTTTAAATTTTATGTTTGTTTCACAAATAGTATAGAAATGTCACTCACAGGCGTTCCTCTCTCGGATGGAGGGATCATGTCCGGGGTCAGGGTCTGAGGAGGATCCACTCCTTTGCTCACTTTCTGCTGAATGAAGTGCATCGCCAGAGCAAACTGCTCTCGGGTCAACTTTCCAATCTGCCGTGTGTCTGACAAGGCCCTGGATAGATCACACACTAAACGTTACAATAGAAAACGCACAGAATACAACTGCACAGTTATAATCTACATCTACCTGTCTCTCTGAAACACTCACCCGCCCACGCCACCTGTCCACACCCCTTCAGCTCTCTGAAATATTCACCTGTACACACCCCTTCAGCACTTTGAAACATTCACCGATACAAACCCCTTCAGCTCTCTGAAATACACACCTGTACACACCCCTTCAGCTCTCTGAAACATTCACCTGTACAAACCCCTTCAGCTCTCTGAAATATTCACCTGTACACACCCCTTCAGCACTTTGAAACATTCACCGGTACAAACCCCTTCAGCTCTCTGAAACATTCACCTGTACAAACCCCTTCAGCTCTCTGAAATATTCACCTGTATACACCCCTTCAGCTCTCTGAAATACACACCTGTACACACCCCTTCAGCTCTCTGAAACATTCACCTGTACAAACCCCTTCAGCTCTCTGAAATACACACCTGAACACACCCCTCCTGCTCTCTGAAACGTTCACCTGTACACGACCCTTCAGTTCCCTGAATCACTCTCGTGTACACACCCCTTCAGCCCCCTAATACACTCGCCTGTCCACTAGATTGTCCATCTGTCTCCACCCCAAGTACAATTATGTCCTTGCCTGTAATTGGTTCTCACCATATATGTGCCAGTATGTTCTGCGGAAGGCCAGACTGCATAAAGATTTCTTTCACTTCTTGACCACTGACAAAGCCATCAAGGTCAGCATCTGTTTTGAGAAAGATGTCATCGTAGCGTCCTCTATCTCCAACCGGCACCACCCAGTTCACAGAGTGCTAATGACACATATAAAAAAAAAAAAAAACACAGGAAGCTTATAAATTATGTAAAGAGCTTTTAGCAGTTCATTCTTAGCCGCTGTAACAGAGCTGCACCTGAAACAAAGCACTGGCGCAGGATGTCATCATTAATAATTCACACCTTTTCTTTACAGATGATCAATAAAAAGAAATGGAATGGAACAAAATCACATTTTGGAGGAACCATCCGCTTCCTCTTTACATCAGTGTTTCCTATTTTGTGTTCTAGTATCAGATACACTGATTTTTTTTCTCTCTTTCTAACACAGTAAACAAAACAAAAGTGAATATTTGGATAGATTCATTCATTTCTTCATTCTCTCAGCTGCTTAATAATAATTAGGTTTGCGATGAGACTGGTGCCCTTCTCAGCTGACTTCTGGGAAAAGGTGAGGTACACCCTGAATAGCTCAGCAGGCCAATACAAAACCAACACGCACAGAACACCATTCACACTCACACATAGAAGAAATTTGAAAGAGCCAATCAGCCGAATGTGCATGTTTTTAGACTGTGGGAGGAAGCTGGAGTACGCAGAGGAAACCCATGCAAGCACGAAAAGAGCATACGAATTCCACATAGAAACACCTGAGTCCAGGACTTTTTGCTGTGAGGCAGACGTGATAACCACCGTGCCACCCAAGACGTGGATCTTTTCTGGGGAAAAAGGCTTTAAAAATGTGTCTACCTGGGTGGATTTGAGCGTGTGTTTAGGTGACAGACTCCCGGTGCTGTTCAGCGAGTTCATGCTGCCATGTGACGGCGTGGATCGCAGGCTGTCTTTAGGTGGAGGTGGGCTTCCTGGCAACACGGGCACCATGCTGGATAAGGAGCCCACAGACTTCTTGCGCTTGGATGGTGGGATGAGGGAGGACGGTAAAACAGAGGGAACAGGCTCTTTCTCCAGAGCACGGTACACCAGGTGCATGGCCTGAAGAAGAGATGGGATCTGTTTAATGGCTTTTTAAACACCTTTTAAACATCCACAACCAAATTTATTTAAAAGATACTTTAAAGCAGGGGTGTCCAAGTTAAGGCCCATGGGCCGCAGTTAGCCCAGTTTTCATTGGCCCGCAGCAATACGGCCCACACAAAATATAACTGAATATGGCCCGCGCAAGAAGCTTGAGCTCAACTCTGTTGCACCTCTCGGTTTCAAAACTAGATTGACAGTCACATAAACGATGCTTCTGCACTTAACATAATGACACGAATGAGATGAAAAAATCTTTTACCGCAAGTCAGCAGAAAATGGCAGCACCAAAGAAATGCAAAATAGAAAGTGAGTGTAGAAGATTTCAAACACGGTGGAAAAATGAATATTTCTTTAACGAAATCAACGGAAAGTGTTGCTGTGATAAAAGACTACAATGTCTGTCGACACTATGAGAGCAAACCTGAGAACTACACATTGTACACTGGGTCCGAACAAACACAGAAAGTCAACCAAATGGCAGCAAGCTCAACAACAGTTTTAGAAACTCCGTGCTAACAAAATACAGTGATACCTCAGCTAACGAATTTAATCCGTTCCGAGGGCGAGCTCGTAAGCCGAAAAGTTCATTGGATAAAACAATTATTCTGATATGAAATACCAGAAAACCAATTAATCCATTCCATCCCCCTCCCAAACTCATATAACCTGCCACAAACATGTATATTTGACCTAATATATTAAAGATAAACATGTAAAAACAGCAAATATTTCACCATAATAAATACATGTACATGAATATTAATAGTAAACAATAATAAAACAAGAATAAACAATAAGTGGAGGAGGAGGTGAATTTTGTGTGTGTGCACATGCTGTGAGTGTGCTTCTCAGATAGTGGGGCACGTATGACCCGAGGGAATATGCTTTTTTGCCATACTGTACTAGAATTAAGTGAAATTGCGCATCCACTACAGTAGTTGGCAAACACTACAAAGCTTGTATTTTTTAAAAGACAAAGCTTGAGCTTTTAATTTAATTAACTTGAGCTAAAAATATTAGAGCACAGATGCCACAGACACCAGGGAGCTTTTAATTTTTTTGCAGGGAGTAGATGATCATTTTTGCTCTATAGAGTTGTTGCTTGATATAATGAGCCTAAAAGGCACAGCCACAGGTAAAGATATTTTTGAAGCTCTGTCGGAAGCAGCTTAAAAGATTGGGCTTAAATGGTAAATGTGCAGGACGTTCCTCTGTGGAGAAACAACGGATGGCGCTCTGGCTATGATGGGCATTGATGGTGTCAAAGAGCACAGTGAGGTTGTTAGAATTCACTGTATCATCCACCAAGATGCACTGTGTGCCAAAACTGTCCAGCTGAACGATGTAATGAACACTGTTGTAAAAACTATCAACATAATTCGAGCTAGAGGAGTGTATCACAGAGAATTTCAAGTTTTCCTATCTGGTGTGAATGCTGAACACAGGGAGGCACTTTACCACTCTGATGTCCACTGGCTGAGCTGCGGCTCTGTGTTACAGCAGTTTTATTCACCGAGATCAGAAATTGACCAGTTTTTGAAAGAGAAGGGCCAACCTCTTCACGAACTGAGTGGCTTTCTTTGGCTGGCAGACCTGACATTTTTAGTTGATCTTATTCATCATCTGCATACATTAAATGAGGCTACAATGAAAGAACAGCTGGTGCCACACCTGTATGCGCACATGAAAGCTTTCTGTGTAAAGCTCCGCCTGTTTGATACACAACTCCGAAGCGTCAATGCTGTGCACTTCACCAGTCTGTCTGAAATCAAATCTGCTTTTCCAAAGGCCGACCTTCCAGCTAAAAAGGAGAACTATGTGTCTGTGATTGTATCTCTCGTGACAGAATTCAACCAGCGTTTCCATTATTTTTCTGTCATTGAAAAACAAATCAAATTGAATTCCCTTCCTTGTTGATACAGAAGAAATGGAAGAGAGATTGCAATTAGAACTGATTGAAATGCAGTGTGAAGATTTGCTGAAAAGTCAACATCGGCTTCTCTTCCTCGCTGACTTCTATCAGAGTTTGGATAGTGCCAAGTTTCCTCTAATGAGACACCACGCAAAACATATTGAGAACCAGAAGACTGATAGCCATCTCTGTGAAGTCCTTCGTGTCTCAACCACCAAACTTTCTCCTGACATGTCAGTCATCCCTCAATCTAAAGGACAGCATCACTGTTCCCACTGCGTGCAATGATCTTCACATTATAGGTGAGTTAAAAATACACATAGTATTCATATGTCGATATGTTGATATGTGTGGCCCGACCCTTTGTTCATTTTTCTGTATTTTGCCATCACTAAAAAACTTCGGACACCCCTGGTCAAAAGACACATACCAGACAATTATATAACACAAATAAAAGTTTCCATGTCATAGTAGAAATAAATCAAAAGCACTGCTTGTTAGAAAATATATTATTGAATATCAATAGCTCAACATTTTTATCAGTTTATACAATAGTTAATGTTGTGGAAAATCCATAACGTTAGTTCCTGATTTCAGAAAACAAACACTTATTCACCAGCATCTTTTTTCTCTCTTGATTATAATAAAGTTTAAAAAAATGCAGCTTGTGGCGTTATTACGAAACCACAAAACATCAATTGTTTGTTTGTTGGATTTTAATCATTTTGCTCCCTAATTTAGTCGTATCCCATTCCTACCCATCAAGTCGCACCCTATCACAGAGCCAACACCAACCAGGGAGGGTTGAAACCATGCACATACCCCTTCATGACATGCGATGCTAGCTAGCCGCCTGCTTCTTTTTGAACTTCGGCACATGCGTATTTGTGGGGGGTCTAACACATTTGGTGGGAAAGCGCTATCCGACCCTCATACGAATGAGCTCACAGACACCCATGGTTGGCTAGAAATCACTGTTAGTGACAGAAAAGTGAGCATATGCCATCCCTCCCTCACGTGAGAGCTCCCATGGACTCCTGGTCACAGACAGCTGTGGCATTAAACCGGATTCGAACTTGCGATCTCCGGGTTAATAGTCCCCTGTCGATGTGCCCCTCGGGAGCCTCAAAACATCTATATTCTCAGTCTGGCTCAGTCAATCACTCATTTGCAGAACCTCTTAATCCTACTAATGTCACAGGAATCTGGAGCCCTCTATCTGCAAACAAGGGGCAAAAGCACGGTACACCCTAAACAGCTTGCCAGACCATCTCAGGGCCAGCATACACATAAAATTATTTCATTCACACTTAAGGGAAATTTGGAACACACAGTTAGCCTAATGTGCATGTCCTTTGACTACTGGATGAAACCACGGTACACTACACACAAAAATGCCAGAGCCCAAAACTTCAGTGGACGAGGTAACCACCACTCCACTGTAATGTCCAGAAAATATCAGAAAACTTTGAGTTGTCCTTCTAACTTTTACAAAGCACTAACACTCCAACAACACTTTTTATGAAAAAGGCAACCCTGAGATGGTGTGGCAGGCTGTCCAGGGTGTGCTCTGCTCTGTCCCAGAGTGGGCAGCCTTCCCCTTGACCCTAATTAGGATTAAGTGGTTCAGAAAATGAATGAATGATAACAACAGTAAAATACAATATTATTCACTCATTCTCTGAACCACTTAATTAGGGTCATGGGATGGCTGGTGCCACTACTGCTGCTGGAATACAAAAAAAGCCCAAATCAACATATTCTGACAAATCAGAATTTGAGAATTTCACTCACCACTGCAAATTCGTCCTTGTCCAGGTGCCCATCTTTATCAATATCACTCAAATCCCAAACCTGATTAAAAAATATATATAATTGACATTCAATTCACAATACAGTGGTACCTCAACTTACAAAATTAATCTGTTCCAGAGCCTTTTTCTTAACCTGGATTTTTTGTAAATTGAACCGCATTTTACATGTAAAACGCATGATTCATTCAAAGGCCCCCAATACTACCCCCAAAACCCTTTAAAAATTATAAAAGTATACCTTTTAAAACCTCCTTCTGCTTCAATATCGTACCGATGGTAGACGTCATATTCCTTTGTGATATCACGAGCCCGCTTCCTCTTTTCACTCGCACTGGAAATCACACACGCGTGTGTATTTATGTGTGCGGGCGTGTGCGTGTGCACGCGTGTTGACCATGTCTTTTTAGCAGTTATAATCTTACAAATATTTATGGAATGTTAAAAGCCTGAGTCAAAAGACAGTAACTCTGTCCTTTACACGAAAAGCATTATGGGAGCTGCAGCTCCATAATAGCCAATGGGAGGGAGCTGCGTCATCCCTCCTAGCCAATGGGAGGCCAGTGGGGCGGGATATTGGGAGATAGCCAATGGGAGGGAGCTGCGTCATCCCTCCTGGCCAATTGGAGGCCAGCGGGGCAGGATGTTGGAAGATAGTCAATGGGAAAGCAGCTCGTGCATTGTTTCAATGTTTGAATGGCGCACTTAAATGTTTGGTTCATTTCGTAAGGAGAACTTGTTTCGTATACAGAGACAAAAAATTTTGGAAAATGTTTTTCGTAACCTGGATTTTTCGTTTGCTGGGACTATCGTAAGGCGAGGTACCACTCTATATCCAATAACAAAGCTCAAAACACTGTAAAATAATCACAAACACAAGAATCCTTATGAAATAAAGGCTTACCTTTCCTAGCACATCCACAGGCAGCTTGGAGTTCATAAGGACCGGCTTGACCTTTTCTCCAGACAGTAATCCGTTCACAGGCACAAGACTGTCAAAGATACCATCAAACTTGCTTTTCTCTTCAGGCTGCAATCCGAAAACACAACCATCATGAAAGGAGGTCGAGTGGCTCGCGGAGAATCAAGCACCTGTTTAAATGTGGGTTACTCAATATGCCCAGCACTCGGATGGACAGTCGGCCATTAACCATGGTGTCCTTTCTGATTACTTTGTGTGCATTAATTATGCATAATTTTTAAAAGAAGAGATTTGTTTTCAGTGTTTTGTTGCTCTTGCATCTACAGACATCTTTATTGCAAATGAGTGTTTGTGTGATTACGTATGAGACTTAAAAGGCACTGTTTATGTATTAATCCTGGTTTGAAAACTATAAAACCACATAGGACTTAGTGATGCCTTAATGAAACAATGAACCACAAGCTCTCCATGCAATCACAAGACGATGATTTTTGCTTTTTTAAGACTATACTTTCATCTTTGTTGGTTTATGTATTTGCAAAATAAATCAATGTTTTGAATAGATTTTGATCATTTTTTTAAGTACAGTTATCCCCCGCTACTTCGGGCTTCAGTTTCTGCGGCTTCAGTGCATCGCAGGTCTTTCAAAAATATTCATCGAAAAATTTAACAATAAGGAAATTAAGGAAAAATAGCGGGGAAAGTTAAGGAAAATGCTACAAAACAAGACCAAGTATTAAAAAAAAACCCAAACAAACAAAAACAAAAAACAACACAACCACCCCCCCCCCTAACAAAACTACTTACATTTTTATGTGAGGTGCGCATCTGAGTGTGTACACGTGCGTCTGATGTTTGTGTATTTATATTTTATTTACATCTTATGCATTATTTTTGAATCTTTAATTATTATTATAAGCATTTATAGCATTGAATATGTATTTATTGATATTACATGCACATGTACATGTACGTATACATCAGTCAGGGGGGTCCATCTTACTTCGCGGAAATCTGGGGGGGGGGGGGTCTCGGTCCCCATTAACCACGGAAAGTGAGGGATCCCTGTAGTTTTTCTTGTACAACTAATGAACAATTCAATTTTGGAGGTTGTCCGTGTAAGGGACCGTGTTGGATAGGAAATAATTAAAATCATTCATTTTCTGAACTGCATAATCCTAATTAGGGGTTCATTAGGGAAGCTGGCCCCCATCTCAGCCAACTCTGAGCAAGGGCAGAGTATACCCTGGCCATTACAGGTTATGCAGCCTACATTTGATGAAAGTCAATGAATGATTCTTTTACATCACCCTAGATAGTGAGAGATGTGACCAGTCTTTGATAACCCAATTGGCTGAACTGGGAGGACAGCAGTGACAACCGCTGACAGTGGAGCTTGAACCCTCATCGTTAGGTTCAGTAAGCCAGCTCCCTACCACCATGCCATTACTGCCCCACAATTAAGGTCATTAAGTACAAATAATGCATGACTGACATCCATGATACAGTATATACATTACAGTTGTATTATAACGGTTACATCTAGTCATAGCCAGATTTTTCATATTAATCAATGCACTTGTCAACATAATCCATTTGTGTTTGGCAGGGGTACCTTGTTATGAATGCCCACCTGCCCCCCATTTGCTTGTTTATTTCAGGATTCTGTTTCCTTTTATAACTGAAATTACAAGTACAGGGATCCCTCGGTACTTCGTGCTTCAATTCATGCGGCTTCAGTGCATCGCGTTGATTTTATTTTTTTTAAATATTCATTGAATTCTAAAATAAGAAATTAAGAAATACTATGGGGAAAAGTTAAGGAAAATGCCGCAAAATAAGGCCATTATGGAAAAAAAAAAAAAAAAAAAAAAAAAAAAAAAAAAACAAATACCAACCCAACCCCCATCAAAACTACTTACATTTTGGTGAATTTCTCCATTGTGAGATTACTAAAGCTGTATCTTATCTTTTATGTGAGGTGCGCATCTGTGTGCACGCGCATGTCTATATGTGTGTATTTATATTTTATTTACATCTTATGCATTATTTTTGAATGTTCAATTGTTGTTATAAGCATTTATAGTGTTGAATATGTATTTACTGATATTATACACACACATGCATGTATGTATATGCCAGTCAGGGGGGAGTTGATCCTACTTCGCGGAATTCGACGGCCGCAGGGGGATCTCGGTCCTAATTAACCGTGAGAGATCCCTGTAGTACATAACTGCATGTAATTTTAACAGATACGTGGCTTAGTTTATGGAAAAGCAGTTTTTTAGTAAATGCACAGTGACTGCATAACTCCAGATAAATCAACTGTAGTGTTTACTGTATAATGTTGACTCATAGCTAATTAATTACATAAGAACAAAATATAACTCTGTATACGATGGTGAGGGCAGATAATTAAAAATATTCAAGATGCTTGTAAAACTTACTCTAACTGCCCAGTGGCTGTCCACTGATGAAGCAGCACTTAATGATGGGCTGCTAGGGTCCTTCTGTAATAGAAATTTGTATTAAGTGTCATATCAGGATCTCCAATCCATCAATCACACTCGGGTGCAAAACCAGAACACATGTCAAAGCAGAAAGCAGAGTCATCTTGTTTACGTTTTTTTTTGTTTTGTTTTGTTTTGTTTTTAACTCTGAATCAGCTGCAGAAATCGAAGCACATATAGTGTGTTCTGTACTCCAGGAATGAGAGTGCTGCAAGCATGTACACCCTACACAGCCCCCACCTCCACCCCCCACGTACATGCAGCACGAATTCAAACAAACAGCAACCAATCGGAAAGTAAACTGACTCATGTAAAAGCCCCCCTCAGAGACCTTCTATTTCATCTGCAATATTAAACACTTACAAATTTAGGAGGAGGAACGGTGAGATTTAAATTTCCAAGAGACACGTCCTGACCGCTCTGTGCACAGGCAACGAGGCGCAATGCAACATAAAACCCCTGTTAAAATAAACACAGTGTCAACAACCAAATCTGCCATGTATTCAAACACTCATTCATCAGAACACGTGCGTTTAACCTGCTTGTCCAGGAAACCTTTTCCATTTGGATCAGCAAGGTCCCAGATCTGCAGAAGAAACAGGAACAACAGTGAGAACCAATCAGCAAGTCGTGATTTACATTTTTTAGGAATTCCCAGACAGAGGTGTTTCTCTCCTTTACCTTTCCCAAAGTGATATCTGGCAGGCCTGACTTCTTCAGAAACAAAGCGGCCTCTGTAGGCCCAACCCTTCCTGTGTTTCCTGGATCAACCTTTCAAAAGAGACCATGGAGATTTTTTAAATTTTCAGAATTTTTTTAATTTTCAGAAAACATTCATGTACACCTTTATATAGCTTCAGCATTCTGGAGGTTATTTACTTGGCACCGTTTTCTATCATTAAGAATCATCCAAAGGTCAATCATTTTCTGAACTACTTAGTCATATGTGACGTGCTCCACCGAATGTAGGCGCTTGTTGCAACTGACACACGGAGCTTTTGAGACAAAGCGCGGCTTATCCGGACTTCAGATCTTTCAAGTAGGTAAGTGCGCTTTGAATACTTGTTTAGTGCTCAACATTCACTTGCTTACTTGAAAGATCGGAAGTCCGAATAAGCCGCACTTTGTCTCAAAAGCTCCGTGTGTCAATTGTGACAAGCGCCTACATTCTGTGGAGCGCGTCACATATTATGATTTGCAGGGATGCTGGAGACTATCTCAACTGACTCTGGGTGAAGGTGGGGTACACCCTGAATAGCACATCAGTCCATAGCAGGGCAAAAACACACAATCATTCCCCAGAGTGCCTATAGGAAACCCAAGCATGGAGAAACATACAAAATCCAGAAAGAAATATTCTTGCTGAGCCCAGGATTCAAACCCCGAGCCTTCATCAGCTGAGGTGGACATATACACCACTGTGCTACCCTGCTAACAAAGTTCAAAGGAAGAACTGCTGTAAAAAAAAAAACGACGTGATCGAGATGAAACGCCAGGCCCTATCCCATTCTAAGAAGTCCTGATGAGCCACTATGGCTCGGATGTAAAAAGTCCAAAGGACATAAAAAAATACGGATAAAACAGGAATCCCAATTTGTTTTTTCAAACTGAGATCAAGATTCCCTCTCCTGATTAATTGGTCCCCTGAAATGTCTACACTCAGGTCACTGATCAGGATGGGCTGAGAAATCATTCTGTGCATGGTGGGGGAGGGGTCAGCGGGGGAAGGCCATCTAGCATGGCCAAAAGAAATGGGTGAACACCTTGTGCTTACAGCCAGCTCAAACATTTCAGAGCAAAACCATGCGCTGACCTCATTATTTAACACTCTGGCATCGTCTAAAATGGCTATTCAGCAGTGTCACAACCTTTGAAATACAAAAAAGTGGAAAACGCACAAAAAGGTTTTTAGTTCTATACAATGAGTAAAGCTAAACTGGTCAAATTCTGTTTGTGTTCACAAAGTTGATTGAGATTCGTTAATACTTTTTAGGTTTAACTAAGAATTCAGTTTAATGCCACTGCTGTCTGTGACCACAAGTCTGTGGGAGCTATTTGGCCAAGTTCTCAAGGAAGGGATGAATGTCATACCCTCACTTCCCAGTCAGTCACAGTGACAGCCAGCCAATCATGGAGATCTGTGAGCTCTTTCCTACGAGGGGGCGGATAATACTTTTCCTCCGAGTGTCTTAGACCACAACCAAAAAACACATATGCAGAAGTTCAAAAAGAGGCGGGCAGCAAGCATTGCATGTTACAGAGAGGGTGTGTAGCATGCTTTCGCCCCTCCCTAGTTTTTTGCGTTCGTGTGATAGGGAACATAATACCTGATGGGTGGAAATTGGAAATGACTAAATTATGGAGAAAATGCGGGGGAAAAAAATACAAAAAAAATATGCTTTTTAGGTTGCGGTCTAACACACTCGGAGGGAAAGTGTTATCCATTAACTCATACATAAGAGCTCCCAGACGCCCATGATTGGCTGGCTTTGGCTGTGATTGTTGTCTTTACTGAACTGGCCCGTATAAACTGTATGAAGTCAGCAGCACCATTGCTTTCTCTCCTGCAGAAGGTGACTTACCTGTCTGTAAAATGTTTCATACATTGGGTTCCCACTCGACAGCTGAAAAGGAAAGAAAAAAGTTTGCTTCAGTGTTATATAAAGTGTAATAGTTTTAATTTTCTGACTGGACTGAAGCGTCCTGCTTGATTCACGAATTACTTTCAGACCATGCTCTTTAGTGTACATAGAATCACAGACATCTCCTATTCTGCAGTAAATGGAGGCTACTTTAGGAAGACCGATGCACAGGTTCAGATCCCAGCAGCATGAAGAATCCCTTATGCTCACCAGAATGTAAAATCACCAGGACGTCCGTTCACCAGAACATAAGCTCACAACCACCTTGCTTCTGCATATTTTGTTTTATGTATATATTTGTGAGTTTGCCCATTTTAGTGCTGATTTATTTATTTATTTATTCTTCTTTTAATTTCGGCTGCTCCTTTCAGGGGTCGCCACAGCAAATCATCCACCTCCACCTCACCCTGTCCTCCGCATCTTCTTTTCTGACTCCAACGACCTTCATGTCTTCCTTCACCACATCCATAAATCTCTTCTTTGGTCTTCCTCGAGGCCTTCTGCCTGGTAGTTCCAACCTCAGCATCCTACTGCCAATATACTCACTATCCCTCCTCTGTACATGTCCAAACCTTCTCAATCTAGCCTCTCTGACTTTGTCTCCAAAACATCTTACGTGGGCTGTCCCTCTGATATACTCATTTCTGATCCTATCCATCCTCGTTACTCCCAGAGAGAACCTCAACATTTTCATCTCCGCTACCTCCAGCTCTGCCTCCTGCCTTTTCCTCAGCGCCACTGTTTCTAAACCATACAACATCGCTGGCCTCACCACCGTCTTGTACACTTTTCCCTTCATTCTTGCTGACACTCTCCTATCGCACATCACACCGACACTTTTCTCCAACCATTCCAGCCTGCCTGCACACGCTTCTTCACCTCTTTTCCACACTCTCCATTGCTCTGGATTGTTGAGCCTAAGTACTTAAAATCCTCCACCTTCGTTATCTCTGCTCCCTGTAACATCACCGTTCCTCCTGGGTCCTTCTCATTCACACACATGTATTCTGATTTTCTGAGGCTAACCTTCATTCCTCTCCTTTCCAGGGCATACCTCCACCTCTCTAGATTTTCCTGCACTTGTTCTCTGCTCTCACTACAGATCACAATGTCATCTGCAAACATCATAGTCCATGGAGATTCTTGTCTCACCTCGTCTGTCAGCCTGTCCATCACCATAGCAAACAAGAAGGGGCACAGAGCTGACCCTTGATGCAGTCCCCCCTCCACCTTGAATTGCCGGTCACACCGACAGCACACCTCACCACTGTCTTACATCTCTCATACATGTCCTGCACCACTCTAACATACTTCTCTGCCACTCCAGACTTCCTCATGCAATACCACAGTTCTTCTCTTGGCACCCTGTCATATGCTTTTTCCAGATCCACAAAGGCACAATGTAGCTCCCTCTGACCTTCTCTGTACTTCTCTATTAACATCCTGAAAGTAAACACTGCATCTGTGGTGCTCTTTCTTGGCATGAAACCAAACTGTTGTTCACAAATGCTGACCTCTGCCCTTAAAATGAGTATTGCACTTAAATATAAGTGTTGCACTGCCAGGAAGATGGTCAGAATGATGTTTATTCAGTCAGTTTGTGCGACGGTGGTAGTGGTAGGGTCAAATTGTCTTGCTGGGAGTGCTTTGTTAAACTTTCATTTCGGGGACACGTTGAAATCGCTGGATCCAAAAACAAAGAAAACTATGTGGAGCTTCTTTCTCTCATTGCTGAGAGCAACACGGATTTACATTACCACCTATCCACTAATAAAGTGTTTAATGGGACGTCAAGCAAAATACAAAACGACCTGATCACTGCTATTGCTGAAGTGATGGGGGAAGAGATCAGAAGGGAAGTTACTAAAGCACCATTTCTCTCTGTTATGATGGATGAGACGACAGACGCGAGTAACGCAGCGCAGCTCGCACTGGTTCTGCGTTATGTAAAGGTCACAGGTGTCAAGGAGCGGTTTGTCTGTTTGGCGGTGACCATCCCCATGTCCACTGCTTCTGTTGAACAGACATTTTCATCCCTAAATCAAATGAAAACTTAGGCCAGAAATACAACAGGGCAGGCTTGACTTTCAGCATTCGCTTCGATGGCGATAGACAAGGACTTCTTGATGGAACTGAAACGCACGGATAATCTGTATGACAGAGTAATTGAAATCTTCTTGAGGAAAGAAAGGAGGATGGATTTTGTGTACAAATAAAAAGGATTTTTGGTGAGTAAAATGTGGATATATTTCTAAATAATATTGCAATTTTATGAGGTCATTGTTGTTGTTTTTTTGTGTGTCGCAGCTATAGCTGTAGTAAAAGTTTTATAGCCACAAAATAGTTATTGAGGGTTGAATTGATTCAGACGGAGCACTACCGAAGGCCTAGGTGTGAAATGCACGGCCCGACACTGATATATATACACACACACACATACATATATGTATACAGTCATCCCTTGAATATCGCGGATAATGTAGACCAGACCTGGCCGCGATATTCGAAAAACCGCAAAGTAGGTAGGCCCCTCTCATTTCTACCATGTTGTCTCATTTCTATATGTTTTCGCATCTATACAATATCAAGAAGTGTATGTGTATATTAAACGTTACACAGTTATATGCATATGTAAATACTGTAATGTATTAATATTTAAATAGAATTTATATATAAATACTTTAAGTACTGTACTCTTCTCTGCTTGATCTTAATCTTAGTCTTTTTGATGTAGCGCACGGTAGATTCATTTATGCCGTAATGGTGTGCTACATGAAATACGTATTGCCGCTGTCAGCATATCTAGCAACTTCACTTTTTGGGTCACTGTCATCATATTTTGCTTTTTCTTGGGCTCATTGGATGCCTTAGATGGTGCAGGACATTCACAAACACTATAAGATCACAAAATCATGTGCGAGGCTACAGCGTCACGCGTCTAAGCTAATCACCTTGCAAGATTGAGTTGAGTGGGCGGTCCCTGCCTGAACTGGGGAGGAGGGGCACTTAAGTCTGTCGTTTGTAAACAATGGACACAGCCTGCCTGTGAGTTAATATGCTATGATAGCTCAATGCTAGCTGCACCCCGGCTAACAATAAGCCCAGGTGGAGTTCTCAGAGTCTCTGGCGCTTGGTTAGCACCTCCGGTCATACTGCTTGAAAATGTTCAGTCCCTGCGAAACAAAATGGACGAGCTCCACGCTCAGATTGCAACGCAGAGGGATCTACAGGACTGTTCCATGCTATGTTTCTGTGAAACATGGCTCGAGGTGTCAGCCGGGGTGCGGCTAGCATTGAGCTACCATAGCATATGAGCTCAGGATAGGAGTTGAAGACTCCGATCTCATAGGTGCAGTAGTGCCGACCGATCATAGACGAGCATAGTGCAAAACATGAACAAACAAAACAACAACTCAAAAGAAACAACATGATTCTGAGAACTCCGCCTGGGCTCATTGTTAACCGGGGTGTGGCTAGCATTGAGCTACCATAGCATATTAGCTCAGGATAGTGCGCTTAGCTTGTGCTTAGCGTGCTTAGTTGCCCCAAGACTCCGATCTCATAACTGTAGGAGGGTCGACCGGTCATAGACGAGCATAGTGCAAAACATGAACAAACAAAACAACAAATAAAACAAATGAAAACAAACAAAGAAACAATTTGACTCTGAGAGCTCCGCAACGCTGCCCTCTAGGCAGCACCATCTTGGAGACGTCACTCCAAGTTCAATGTAAAAGGACATGAAGCGTAATAAAGTTTATCCTTTTCGTATCGTTTGTTAAACATGCAACAGAACATAAAATCTCACGCACAAACATTATAAGAATTAACTGAGGTACTGTACTGGAATAATAATTGAAAAAGACTTTAATACGAGTGCTTTACAACAGTATATGCTGATTAATGTTTATATTTTATCATCAATAAATATAACAGTAAAAACTGAAAAGTTTTTCTTAATCATTACTACATTTTACTACAATACTACTAATATTATTACTACATTAATACTGTATTAATGAGTAAGACTGTCTATAGAATGTGAAGCATATTTTAGCACATGTAATAGATACGTAGTAGTTTACCTCTAGTTGCTCATTCGCGCATGTAATATGATACATGGGGTTTTATTTCCGGGTACAGAACTCGCCGATTACCTTCATTCGCGGGAAGGGCCAGAACCGAACCCCCACGAATATCGAGGGCCTACAATTTTCCCTCCCGGTGCTGTTCCTTTAAATATTTCTCCCGGTGTAAACTTGAGCCAGTCAACAT
>CM045737.1:36022347-36044847 GCA_024760905.1 Plotosus lineatus | reverse complement strand
AAACACAAAACAAAAAAGCCAACCCAAAACCCCCCATCAAAACTACTGACATTTTTGTGAGGTGCGCATCTGAGTGCATGCACACGCATCTGCGTGTATGTGTGTGTATTTATATTTTATTTACATCTTATGCATTTTTTTTAATTGTTATTATAAGCATTTATAACCTTGAATATGTATTTATTGATATTATATACACATATACATGTACGTATAGGTCAGTTGGGGGGTTTCATCCTACTTCGTGGAATTCGGTGGTCGTGGGGGGATCTCGGTCACAATTAACCGCGGAAAGTGAGGGATCCCTGTATTTATTAAAGCCCTGCTCAGCACCAGGAGACATCTGACACATCTGAGTTATCAACTCTTATGCAATTAGATTCAGCTAGATATTATGCTACATAGAAATTACTTGAGTTGTAATCATAAACAAAGCCCCCACAGTTCTCCATTCATCTGAGATTGCCACATTCTAATGAAGGGAAAGTGAGGAAAACCTATTTGGTTCAACACACCTCTGAAAAGGCTCAGCACCACCAACCTTTACAATCTCCACCCTCTTCCAAAAAATACTCCAACCAATGATTGGGAAGGGTATTAGCTAACAAGATCTACACACAGAAATTACACTAACAAATTATGTTTACCGCTGACCAGGGGTTGGCTACTGTTCAGCAAGACACACCCCTGAGGGAGGGATATGTATATTCTAGAAGGCCTTTAATTGGACAAACCGAAAGTTAGTACAAAATGTGTCATCACAATTACAAGGTCTTTTAATTTCCAAAATAAAAGCTATAACTGTTAGGAAAGATTGTTGTGATAAAAAAAAAAACGAGTTGAAGCATTTTAGACAATACCTTAGTAAAAATGTCTGTAAGATTAAAAGGTAAGAATTAAACATTAATCATTTTAAAATCAGGGCCACCTTAATTACTGTTTTATATGCATGTTAACGTACAGTTAATCTAAGTCATTTATAATGCTTTGATTTAGTTTAAATTAAACGCAGTATTAACCGAGTGTAAAGCTAGCGTGCTACACGTGAACATATTACGTGGTAATTATCATGTTATTAGAATAACAAATAACCTCTAACGTTATTCTTGAGTAGGTTACAACGCATTTTAAGGTTACTGCAGCATTCAAAATTCCAAAAATTATATGTATGAGTTGTTTATAACCCTACTCAATTCAAACAAAAGTCTTTTATTTACATAGTCACAATGTTAAATGTTGTAATTACCCAAAGCACAAATAATCCTCATATATTCGATTCACGATTAGCCGGCTAATGTTAGCCGGCTAATTCACCGTTAGCTTTGATAAGGTCCAATTCCCAGAAAAAAACCCACTAACTTCGTTGCAATATTTACCACATAAATATTTTCATCACTACTCTGACTCATTGCACGTTCATAAACCGCATTCCATTATAATGAAGACATGTTTTAGTGGTTATTTACCTGAGTGAGGGTGGTGAGGGCTGCCATTTTCCCTGTTGCTCCGGGAACGGCGGGGTGAGTGCGGCATTGTATTTTCTCACCCGTATTCTGACAGATCCCACCTTCTATATTATGATTGGGTAGTACGACGAGCAGTCTTGCATTGCGATTCGTTGTTTGCAAATTACCCGTTCAGTACATTGCGTACGAAACCAATCCGAGTGGAGTAGGTGGGATTTGTAGAATGCAGGTGGGGGAGAATGAACCGAATGAAATTTCCAGCGACTTTCTCATTATGGTCCGGATTAAGTTATTGGTGCGCCCCACAGCGGACACCTCGCTGCTCCATGTACATTTTGACACTCAGTACAATACAGTACAGTGCAATGTTTTGCTGTTATGAGGACAAGGTTATCAGGCACTTGTTCGATTTGTAATCTGTTAGGCTTTCCAATCTGAGTACAGTTGCAGTTAGCATGAGCCTAATTTTATACATTGGGAGAAACTGGTAAGATTCTTGGTCTGAGCTGCTGATCTAAAAAAAATGTGGGGTTTTTATAGCCTCAGACGTATTAGTTTTATGATTTAATAAATAAATAATTATTTAATCATTGTTTGTTATTTAATTGTATTTATTATTTAATTGATTCTATGTTGCATTAGCCCATCTCACCATATGTGACATCATAACAGGAAGTTGGAGAATTTACTGTGAAATCATATTACTGTAATTTAGTAGTTGTTGTTTGTGGAGTTCAGTTCATTTTCTGTAACCGCTTAATCCTAATTAGGGTCGCAGGAGGGCTGGCGCCCATCCCAGCCGACTCCGGGCGAGGGCAGAGTACACCCTGGACAGCTCGCCTGACCATCGCAGGGCGGAAACACGCTGACGGCTTTGCAGCTACTCTTGACGAAAGTCAGCAATAATTCCTTTACATGAACCTCACACCATAGACAGTGAGAGACATGGCCGGCCTTTGATAACCCAGTTAGCTGCACTGGGGGGGGACAGTGACAACCTTGTGGAGAGTGGGACTCGAACCCCCAACCTTTGGAACAGCGATACTACTAGGCCACTACTGCCTTTTGTTTGTCGAGTTTAATTGCTATTAACTTTAGTGAACGCTTCATTGTGTGAATTGCTTGTTTTCTCTGTTGCATTGTTAAATTTCCTATAAATATCTTTATTTTCGGCCCGGCGATGGCCTGGCGAGCTGTCTGGGTGTACTCTGCTGTTGTTTTGAATTGGCTGAGATAGGTGCCAACCTTCTCATGTCTCTAAATCAGGATTAAGTGACTTAGAAAGTGAATGAATGATATCCTTATTTTCGTTTCACTGCCAGACTGAATTTAAGAGACCCAGACCAAAGGGTGATGATAATGTGCCTGTAGCGTCTGCATATGGCTGTTAAAATAATAAATAAAAAAAAAAAACAAAAAAAACAAAGTAACAATTACAGAGGTGTCTCCGAAGGCTGAGAAGAGAGGATTTACATTCATTCGCTGAAGGGACAGCAGTGGCAACCGCTAACAGTGGGGCTTGAACCCTCAACCTTAAGATTGGTAATCAGCACCTTACCACCGGGTAACACCACTGCCCAAGGATTTACAACTAAGGGTTGTAAGATCTCAGCCCTTTTGTAAGAAGAACATAAACTGGGGTAAAGACACTTAATGACCTCAGTCTTGGTGGTTGATTTATATTTCTTCACGATGGTTGAACTAAAGTTGCCTTGTAAGTCATAATTATGATGTAATAACTTATAATGAGGGAAAAGCATCTCATGTTTATGACTGTCTAGCTCATAATTACCACATAGCATCTCATAATTATGAAATACTAGCTCATAATTACAACATGACATCGCATTCATTCACTCATTCATTCATTAATTTTCGATGCCTCTTAATCCTGTTTATGGTCATAAGAAGACTGGTGCCCATTTCAGGCGACTATGGGCTAGGGCAGGGTACACCCAGGACAGCCTGCCAGGCCATCACCCACAACCAAAGTCACCTAGGGGTGATTTGGAACAGCCAAATAACCTACTGTGCTTTTTTTGGACTGTGGAAGGAAACTGGAGTACCCAGAGAAAACCCACACGAGCACGGGGAGAATGCACAATCTGCACACAAAAACACCTGAGCTGGGAATCAAACCCAGGTCTTCTTGCTGCGAGGTGGATGTGCTAACCATTACACCACCGTGCTGTCACATCATCACCATCATCATCTTCTTACGCTTCTTCTGGGGTTAGGTCACGGGGGGCATGGGGTCCAGACATCCCTCTCCCCAGCCACTTACTCCAGCTCTTCCGGGGGACACACCGAAGCCTTCAAGCTGAGAGACATACTCCCTCCAGCGTGTTCTAGGTCGACCCCGGGGTCTCTTCCATGCCCGAAACACCACAGTAGGGATGCGTTTGGGAGGCATCCTGACCAGATGCCCAAGCCACCTTAACTGACCCCTCTCAATGCGGAGGAGCAGTGGTTCTTCTCCAAGCTCTCCCCAGATGGTAGAGCTTCTCACTTTATCTCTAAGAGAGAACCCCGCCACCCGGCGAAGATATCTCATTTCAGCCGCTTGTATTCCCAATCTTGTTCCTTTTTTCACTACCCAAGGCTCATGACCATAGGTGAGAGATACAACATATATCAACTGGTAATGTGAGAGCTTTGCCTTGTGGCTCAGCTTTTTCTTCACCACAACGAACTGGAACAGGCTCATGGGCAAACTCCCATGCCACCCCACCCCACCCCCCAAATCCTGTGGAGTGTATAGAGTTGGTCAAGAGTGCTACAGCCAGGACAAAAACCACATTGTTCCTCCTAAATCCGAGGTTCGACTATCGGTCGGATCCTCCTCTCCAGTGCCTCTGCATAGACTTTCCCGTGTAGGCTGAGGAGTGTGATTCCCCAATCATTTGAACACACCCTCTGGTCCCCCTTTTTAAAAAGGTGGACTACCACAACAGTTTGCCACTCCAGAGGTACGGCCCCCGATGACCACACGGTATTGCAGAGATGTGTCAACCAAGACAGTCCTACAGCATCCAGAGCCCTGAGATATTCAGGGCGGACCTCATCCAACCCCGGAGCCCAACCACTAAGGAGCAACCTCAGTGACCTCCACTCCAGTGATGGGCAGACCCCCGCCCATACCCCCAGGGTCTTCCTTCTCCACGGAGCGCGTGTTGGTGGGATTAAGGAGGTCCTCAAAGTATTCCTTCCAACTCCCGACGACATCCACAGTCGAAGTGAGCAGTTCCCCACCTTCACTGTAAACAGTGTTTGTGAAGAACTGCTTCCCTCTTCTGAGGCATCGGATGGTGGTGCAGGACCTTTTTGAGGCCAACCGATGATCACTCTCGGGGCTCACCGAACTCCTCCCACACCTGAGATTTTGCATCTGAAACAGCTTCGGCTGCAGCACCTTTGGCCTACCGGTACCTGTCTGCTGCCTCTGGAGTCCACAGGCCAATAAGACCCGATAGGCCTCCTCTCTCAGCTGGATCGCCACCTTCACCACAGGTGCACACCACCGGGTTCGGGGGTTACCGCACTACAAAAGTCGATCATCAAACTGCGACCGAGCGTGTCCTGGTTCCAAGTGCACTTATGAACACCCTTATGCTCGAACATGGTGTTCGTGATAGACAAACTGTGACGAGCACAGAAGTCCAACAATGAAACACCATTCGGGTTCAGACTGGCTGTACCTACTGATCACACCCTTCCAGGTCACACTATCATTGGCCACATGGGCGTTGACGTCTCCCAAGACAACGAGTGAGTCTCCCGAGGGCGCGTTCTCCAACACACCCCCTAAAGACCCAAAAAAGGGTGGGTACTCTGAACTGTCATTTCGTGTATAAGCAAAAATAACAATCAGGACCCGTTTCCCCGTCCGAAGGCAGAGGGAAGCTACCCTTTTGTCAACCGGGTAGAACCCCAACGTTCAACAAGGATGCCCACACTGGCTCGCCACCTCTCCCCATGAGCAACTCCAGAATGGAATAAGGTTCAGCCTCTCTCAAGATGGATGGTTCCAGAGCCCAAGCTATGCGTTGAGGTGAGTCCGACTGCATCCAGTTGGTATCTCTTCACCGCACGCACCAGCTCAGGCTCCTTCCCTGCCACAGAAGTGACATTCCATGTCCCAAGAGTCATAGTCGGTAACCAAGGATCGGTCCAACAGAACCCATGCCTTTGGCTGCAACCCAACTCACATTGCACCCGATCCCTATAGCCCTTCATACAGATGGTGGGTCCATGGGAGGGCGGACCCATGTCTCCTTTTCGGGCTGGGCCCAGCCGGGCGACATGGGCACAAGCCGGACGATTAGGCGCTTGTCTTTGAGCCCGCCCCCCAAGCCTGGCTCCAAGGGGGGGACCCCGGTGACCTGCGTCCGGGCAAGGGAAACTGTGTCCTTGTTTTTATTTTTATTTGGCATAGGGGTCTTCTGAACCGCACTTCGTCTGGACCTTCAGGCAGGACCTGTTTGCCTTGTTTTTTTTTTTTTGTTTTTGTTTGCTTGGGTTTTTTTTTTTTGTTGTTGTTGCATAATTCGCCTTGTTCTGCAGCATTTTCCTTAACTTTCCCCCTATTCTTCCTTAATTTCCTTATTTTTTAATTTGATGAATATTTAAAAAAAAAAAAAAAAAAGCCCTGCGATGCACTGAAGCCGCATGAATTGAAGCGCGAAGTCGCGAGGGATCCCTGTATATGATTGTCAAGGTAATTGTATGTATTCGTATCGCTTAATTTGGATGAGGAATATGTAAGAAAGCTAATGTGATCATAAGAAAGTGAAAATGTAATATCACTCACTCACTTATTTGGCGAACTACGTAATCCTATCTGGGCTGTGTGCGACACTGAGCAAATGTGGAGTTCACCCTGAATACCTTGTTAGACCATTACAGGGCTAGCACACCCAAAAACATTGACACTCACACCCATGGGCAATTTGGAACAGCCATTTAGCCTTATGTGCACGATTTAACATGCTCTGTGGGAGGAAATTGGAGTACTCAGAGGAAACCCACACAAACAGAGGACATGCAAAGTCCACAATTTAATATCAGTAAAAAACAAAAAAACAAACAAACAAAAAAAAAAAACCAAACATAGGGGCAGTGGTGGTCTAGTGGTATAAGGCGCCGGATTGCTGATCCAAAGGTTGGGGGTTCGAGTCCCACTCTCCACAAGGTTGTTTCTGCCCTGCGATGGCCTGGCGAGCTGTCCAGGGTGTACTCTGCCCTCGCCCTGAGTTGGCTGGGATGGGCACCAGCCTCCCCGCGACCCTAATTAGGATGAAGCGGTTACAGAAAATTAACTGATGATGAACTAAATGTAAAAATAGTACAGCTCTCTTTCCAAAGGTTCTCGGTGTGAAAACAGGAGGCAACATTAACTACCCATTGGAGCTTTCATGATGGGCGGTGCTAAGAGGGAATAATATAATTGGTCGAGCCCTACTATTCTGCGCTGCTATTGGCTAACTGTCCTGTCCCGCCATTGGAGCTTAGAAACAGCGCGACAATTTACTTTTGACTTTGGCTCGTTCGGTTTAATGGAGGCGTCTGTTTTGTTTATACATTGATAATACTCAACACACTGTTGCTAACCCACCGACCGTGTGAGGTAAACCATTAACAACTTTGGAAAATCGGATTTTTTTTGCCGCGTGTGATACCGCGGAAGATGTTGGAAGAAACTTTTTTTTTGGTTATTTGAGCGATATTTGCAATGCTAGCAGAGAAAACTACAGCGCCGCGGTTAGCTTAGCCGGCTAGCTGTGCTCTGGGTGGAGCAGAGAGCTGAATTACACCGAGGAAAATGCAAGAACTGGGTCTGGTACAGAGCTGGGAATAGATGAGGTGAAATATTACAAAATGATACAGTGTTAATAATATTTATATTTCGAAAATACAATGTGCTGTACGTTCACGGTGTGTCTTGCTATCCTGCTTGCTTGGTTTCTATGCTAGGTTCAGAACTAGTCGTGTAGTTAAAGCGCCAGTAAACACACATGTTTATCGAGCCTAGCTTCGGTTGAACTGAGGTTTCGCCTCCATAAAAATTACTGTATTTCCAGTTGAACCATGGATCGCATTCAGGTGAATTTGCGAGGTTTGCCTTCCCATGTTTTGGAAGCAGTTTGCAGACCAGACACAGCACTAAACACCAGGTGATGACCAATCAGTTGTAAGCGTTCTAACATCGAAACCAACAATAACCAATCTCGGTCTTTCTTTCTTTCGGTCTTTCCTTCTTTCTTTCTTGTCTGTTTTTCCTGTCTGTCTGTCTGACTTTATTTCTTTCTTGTCTGTCTTTCTTTCTTTCCTGTCTGTCTGTCTTTCTTTCTTTCCTGTCTGTCTGTCTGTCTTTCTTTCCTGTCTGTCTGTCTTTCTTTCGTGTCTTTTCTGACTGTCTCTTTTTTCTTGTCTGTCTTTCCTGTCTGTCTGTCTGTCTTTCTTTATTATCCATCTTTCCTGTCTGTCCTTCTTTCTTTCTTGTATGTCTTTCTTTCTTGTCTGTCTTTCTGTCTCTTTTTTTCTTGTCTGTCTTTCTTTGTTGTCTATCTTTCCTGTCTGTCTTTCTTTCCTGTCTGTCTGTCTGTCTTTCCCGTCTTTCTTTCCTATCTGTCTGTCTGTCTCTTTCCTGTCTGTCAGTCTTTCTTTCCTGTCTCTAATTTTCCTGTCTTTCTTTCTTTCCTGTCTTTCTTTGTTTATTTATTTGTTTGTTTATTTGTTTCTTTCTTTTTTTAAAGGTCGACAGAAAGCATGATCAGCCCTTTAACATTTCCTAAATCTAAAATTCACCTGTGGGATCCGACTCCTAATGGAGATCTCGTCAATCTGCACCTTTCGTGGTACAGGTGAGTCTGATATAAAAGACTGAATAAAACTCACTGTGCTGCTGTATGAAAACTTTTCATTTAGCAGCAGGATGGTGAACTGAAGCAAAGACACTGTTAGCTTTAAGTAGTTTAATTTCCTTTGTGTTGCATTGTGAATATTTAATTTCTGTACAACAAAACTTTGATGCAAACAACTGAGTCAGGATTTAGGGTTATCAATCTGCTACTGTTGGGCTCTTTACCCTGGATTTACACTGGGGCCAAATTGTCCACAATTTCTTCTTCTTTTCCTTTCGGCGTTTTCCCTTTTCCAGGGGTTGACACAGGCATGTTTGATCTGGCATAGGTTTTTACGTCAGATGCCCTTCCTAACACAATTCATAGCAAGGGGCAGAAATACGCTGACGGCTGTGCAGCTGCTACTTACGAAGGTCAGCAATGGTTCTTTTACATGAAGCTCACAACATAGACAGTGAGAGACATGGCCAGCTTTTGATAACCCAGTTAGCTGCACTGGGGGGATGGTGACAACCTTGTGGAGAGTGGGACTCGAACCCCCAACCTTAGGATCAGCGATCCACGCCCTTTACCACTGCTCAAATTGACCACAATTTGCAAGACTGAAAAAAAAAAAATCAGAAAAACATTAAGCTCCAGCATTTATGGCCACTCTTGGAGCATGATTTGGGTATTAAAAGGAAGCAGGGTGCATCCATTTGATGAAATTTCAAGGAATTGTGTTTAAAAGTTTATTGAGAGCTCGTACATCATCATCATCATCATCGCCTTCGCACTGTGGCGGTTGGCGCAACATGGTTCGGATTTACGTAGACTACGTCAACCTGTCCCTGGTTAGATGTAACAGTTGGGGGAGGCTGAGACCAGACCATTCTTTGATATCGTCTATCGTCTTGCTGACCAGACACTGTCCCTTGGATGATTGTGTTGGCTGGTGTACCACTGGCTCTCATGACATGACCAAACCAAACCAATTTTTTTGTGTTTTGTTAAGGTGATGAATCTGTCATGTGGACTGATGAGTTGTTGCATGATTTCCCGCACCTGAATGTTTTGTGTATGTGTGTGTGTGTGTGTGTGTGTGTGTGTGTGTGTGTGTGCGAGAGTTTATTGAGATCTGTTAAGCTTTACTACGATTCTTGCATCTATCGTGATTGGTGTTAAATTACATTATTGTGGCAGAATGTTAGGCAGTCAAATTTTGTCAAGATCATGATTCTACTAAGTTCCCTCAAGATCATGATTCGATCACACGACCCTCCACGCTCATTACAATTCTTTCAAATTGTGGAGAATGTACACGGTGTGATGCCGGGGGGGATGTTGCCAGGGGCAGCGCGTATGACCGTGGAGAACATGCTTTTATGGAATAGTGTACAAACGAGAATTAATTGTAATTGCACCTCCTACAATACTATTTATATTCGCTCGCAGGGCGTTGGCGGAGCGTGAATTTTTTTTTTCTTTTTTCTTCCTAGCGGGAGCGCCACAGAAAATAATTGAGAAGCACTGCCCTAGTGTAAACCCAGGGTTCAACCTCATCTGCTTAGTTTTACAAATGAGTTAAAAATGTAAGTCATGCTGGAGTAAAGCATCTGCCACATGACCGCATGATATGAATGCGAAACTCTAGCACAAAATCCTGTATACAGATGCGCCCCGACTTACGTTCATCCGTTTTTTCGATTTTACATTTTATTTTTATTTTCCAAAAAAGTAAAATTTTGAGTTTAGTCATACCTATGTAGTACAATGACGTAATGATGCTGCGTCCATTGTTTGCAATCGAGATTGAACATGCCCCTCCTTCTTCCCAGTTCAGTTTTATATATATACACAATGGTATGAAAAAGTATCTGAACCTTTTGGAATTTCTCACATTACTGCATAAAATCACCATAAAATGTGATCTGATCTTTGTCAATATCACACAGATGAAAAAACAATGTCTGCTTTAACTAAAACCACCCAAACATTTTTATTTTTACATAGTTTAATGAGGATAGCATGTAAACAATAACAGAAGGGGGAGGAATAAGTAACTGAACCATCACATTTAATATTTTGTGCCCCCCCCCCTTTGGCAGCAATAACTTCAACCAGATGCTTCCTGTAGCTGCAGATTGTAAGCGTGATTGGCTGTTTTAAGCTTCATGTAAAGTGATTCGGTATAAATAAGTGACTTATTTGAAATTAATGTTGATAATATTTGATATATTGATATTATTTTACAATGTTATGTTTATAATAATTGATTTAGGGGTGTTTTATGAGATACGGTAATGGTATTTATGGTACAGTATGAGCATCATACGTCACATGTTATGTCATACGTCACTGTAACAACTTGCGTTCACTTTCAACTTGCGTTCGGCCGTCCGGAACCAATTAAAAACATAAGTTGGGGAGCGTCTGTATATTAGAAAATGTTGCTAAAAACTTCCTTTTTCATAAATCGCAGACAGCGGAGACACCTTGTATAAATCAGAGTCTCCGGAGAGAAATTTTCTCCATATCATTGACATCACATTTGTGTATTACGTTTTATTTGTTCATGTGGAGTGACCATCATACTAATCACTGTGATTAATTCGCTGCTATATTATAGAACTGTGAATGGCTTATTAATAACGAGCATATCAATACATTTCTCTGCCATTGTCAGAGAGCCACATGTTATAAGTAATCAGAATTCGAAGGCACTGTGATGTAATGTTGTTTAAGTCCCCATCATTCCTGTCTTCATTGGCGTGTCTTTCTCTTGACTTGTATTTGTTTCAGAAAGCCCAGGTTGCTGCTTATGGAGAAAGCGTTACGATTGGCTCATCGTCACGCACGGCAGAGCAAGAAGCCTCAGTTTTCCTGTTTCCTTCTTGGGACGCTTGCTGTGGAGAGCGGTAAGGCGATGACGTATACATACAGTATCAGTACTGTGATGAGGGATGTTACATCAATTTGGTACTGAGTAATGATCGAATTTATGGTTACAGCAGCAGGTTAGAAGCAGGAAGTTAAGGAAATGTGCACAGTTTTCGTTGCAGAACTAAAAGGAACAGTACACTTTGCTGAGCTATTGCTAGTAGTAGGCAGTTGTTGGACGTAGTCCCCAAGTGCATAGGACATAACCATTTCCTATGATGACCGAACAACCCAGTCCTTGAGCATGGCTACAGTTCTCATGGACATACTGTAGTCTGATGATAATCGTGCTGATGCTGCTGCCGTTGCAGCAGTTTTTCTCTTTGCCCTTTTTGGACCTGCTTCAGTATTCAGCTTTATTTTGTCAGCTCTGAGTGCCAGATTGCACATGGTCATCCATGTGCTCCGATCTACAGCAGGAAGTTCTCAGATGTCAGGCTTATAGCAAGCAAGTCTCTCTTGCACACATCCCTGAAGCATATTTTAGGATCACAAGCATTAGGAGGGAAGTGGTGGCCTGGTGGGAGGCAGTGGTGGCCTGGTGGTAAAGGGTGCTGGATCGCTGATTCAAAGGTTGGGGGTTCAAGTCCCACTCTCCACAATGTTGTCACTGTCCCTCCCCCCAGTGCAGCTAACTGGGTCACCAAAGGCCGGCCATGTCTCTCACTGTCTATGGTGAGAAGTTCATGTAAAAGAACCATTGCTGACTTTCATAAAGAGTAGCGGCAAAGCCGTCAGCCTGTTTCTGTCCCTTGCTAAAGGGTTGTGTCAGGAAGGGCGTCCGACATAAAAACCTATGCCAAATCAAACATGCAAATCAGATTATTTGCTGTGGCGACCCCTGAAAACGGGAAAAGCCGAAAGGAAAAGAAGCAGCATTAGGAAGGAAGTTCTCGGTAATTAGGTGTCGGAGGATTTTACTGAATTTCTGCCCACAAGTCTCCTTTTAAATAAAAAAAAAATATATAAATGGGACTATGAACCGAGGCTTAAAGTTTTAGAATGGAGTAGGTATGCCATCAATGTCTTAATTATTATAAGATTTCTTTCTTGCGTTAAAATTCTTTCATGGTCAAGTGGACATATTTTCACATTACAGGGATCCCTCACTTTCCTCAGTTAATTGGGACCGAGACACCCCGTGACCATCGAATTCTGCGATGTAGGATCACCCCCCAACTCCCCCTGACTGTTGTATACGTACATGTATATGTGTATATAATATCAATAAATACATATTCAATGCTATAAATGCTTATAATAACAATTAAACATGAAAAAATAATACATAAGATGTAAATAAAATATAAATACACACACACATACAAACGCATGCACACGCACTCTGATGCACACCTCACAACAATGTCAGTAGTTTTGATGGGGGATTTTGTTTTTTTTTTTTGTTTTTTTGGGTTTTTTTTTTTTGCATAATTGGCGTTGTTTTGTGGCATTTTCCTTAACTTTTCCCCCTATTCTTCCTTAATTTCCTTATTTTTTAATTCGATTAATATTAAAAAACAACACCGCAATGCACTGAAGCCGCATGAATCGAAGCGTGAAGTTGCGAGGGATCCCTGTACTATATTATCAACAGTGTCGTTTAACTCCCTGCTACTAGTGATGCAGTGGGGTTTCGGCACTAAATGGCCAGAGCTGCGATTGTTTGTTAATATCACCAATACATCACATTCATCATCTTATTTATTCTTAATGGTCTGAGTTGCAACTGCGTCATAAAGTCGCTGTGCATTCTGGGACTTGTAGTCAACACCTGCTCTGTATTTCTCTAATATTGCATTAGGTTTAACATGTAAAGTAAAAAGAAGCTTTTGTTTTTATGAGCCAACAGCAAAATCTTGATTGTTGTTGAAATTTTTGGAGCAGTAACCATGTCAGACTGTGTTGTGCAATCAGGGTAGTTCATATCACGTCTCTTAGGAACAAATAAAATATAGCAGCGTCTCTTAACACGAATGCTGGGATCACTGGGAAAAACAAATCTTTGATAATGAACATATTTGAATGAGGAATGATTTGTACTTATAAATTCTCGTCATTTCTGTTGTGTACTTGTAGATGAGGAAGGTGTGGCGATCACTCTAGATCGATTTGACCCAGGCAGAGACCAGCCTAATGGCTTGGCGAAATCACCAACTGCCCTCCTACCTGGTGATGTCCTGGTGCCTTGCTTGTTCGACATTCAGCATGTTTCTAATGCCACTGTTTACTCTGCACGTGACCTGGATATCACTTTTAAGGTATCTGATCATAATGGTGTGTGTGTGTGTGTGTGTGTGTGTGTGTGTGTGTGTGTGTGTTTGAGTGTTTGTACATTCTCATGTTTGTCGGTTATGATTAAGTGACGTGGAGAGAGAGCAGCTGTTCAAGATGCTCTTCAGACCCTCAGGTGGCACGGTGTGTGACAGCAATAATGAATGCTTTCTCTGAGGGTTACTCCAACCTGCCAGTATCAGCTGCACCACAGGGAGCGGCAATTATTACCTGTGTGTGTGTGTGTGTGTGTGTGTGTGTGTGTGTGTGTGTGTGTCCCAGGTGGCATGTGCACATGCAGTCTTTTCTCTAATTAGGAAAGAAGGGATCTATGTTTAAAAGTAATTACAGGGATCCCTCACTTTCCGCCAGTTAATTGGGACCGAGATCCCCAGGCGACCATCGACATCCATAAAGTAGGATCACCCACCCCCCCCCCCGACTGACGTATATGTGTATATAATATTAATAAATACATATTCAATGCTATAAATGCTTATTATAACAAACATTAAAAAATAATGCATAAGATGTAAATAAAATATAAACACACACACACACACATACAGACGCATGCAGGTGCGCGCATGCACTCAGATGCGCACCTCACTACAATGTAAGTAGTTTTGATTGGAGGTTTTGGGGCGTTTTTTTTTGTTTGTTTAGGGTTTTTTTTTCATAATTGGCCTTGTTTTTGTGGCATTTTCCTTAACTTTTTCCCCTTTTCTTCCTTAATTTCCTTATTTTTTAATTCGATGAATAATAAAAAACGCTATGCACTGAATCCACGTTTACTGAAGTGCGAAGTAGTGAGGGATCCCTGTACTCCTGGTTCTTATTTTATCTCCAGTTTCTTTTAATCAGTCGAACAGGTTGCTGAAGTTTTTATAAATTAATTTATTTTTGTTTTGTTTTCAGTTGTTATTTCTCTGATATTAAAGAGAACTTGTTCACAGTGTACAAGAAAGTTAAAAAATCAGAATAATAATAATAATAATTTTATATATATATATATATATATATATATCAGTTATATACTGTGTTAAGACATCGTCGCTGTGATCTTTGTGTTTACAATGTTTTGCGGACTTTTGTAACCCTAAGCAAATATGGTTGGTCAGAAGTGTAATAGCATGTGTAGCATGGGTGCAAGTCTCATACACACAGATGAATTAACTGTCTGCTCAGATCGGCACAATCTACCATGCATACTCAGTTAAGCAAAGAGAGTTGAAATATGAATGAAAACCCGAATGCACAAATTATAGAACAATTACAGATATTTATTATCTTTTAGCAGAATCCTAAGAGTGTATACTTATTTTTATATCAATATTCATCTCTTGAATAAAGTTTACTTACTTACTTACACAAAAGAAAGAACTCGCCGCTTTGCTGGGATTCACATTAGAGCAGGCTGTGTTCTAAACGAGTTCAAGGGAACCCTTGTGCACTTGAAAGACCGGAAGCCTGTATAACCCACAGCAAGTACACTACTTTCGCAAGTACACTACTTTCGGTATTGAGCGCTTCACATGTTGTAAGTTGATTGACTGTTTTAAGCTTCATGTAAAGTAACTCGGTATAAATAAGTGACTTATTTGAAATTAATGTTTATTATTTGATATTATTTTACAATGTTATGTTTATAATAATTGATTTAGGGGTGTTTTATGACATACGATAATGGTATTTATGGATGTATGGTACAGTATGAGCATAATACGTCACGTCATACGTCACTGTAACAACTTACGTTCACTTTCAACTTATGTTTGGCCGTCCAGAACCAATTAAAAATGTAAGTCGGGGAGCGTCTGTATGTATAAATATATACTCTCACTCACACACACACACACACACACACACACACACACTTTGGCTGTTCCAAATTGTCCTGATGTGTGTGTGTGTGTGTGTGTGTGTTTTGCCCTGTAAATGACTGACGAGCTGTTCAGGGTGTGTCCCAACCACTCAGCAACGATAATAGTAGGATTTAACATTCTTGTAAATGAGTGCGTGTGATGATCTGTAAATTGTGTTTATGTGCACAGAAAGAAAAAAAAATTAAATGACGAGATTGCTGAATTAGTGTTAATGACCGAATTCTGATTAAACACTGAATCACTGATTTCCAGTAGTGATCATTTTGCCATTTTATGTGATGGTTGGATGTTTCCTCTCTTGCTATTTACAATCCTGATCTCGGATCTGTCAGCTGCTGGAGCAATCCTGCACCAATAGAGAGGCCATGGAGATATGGAAGGTGATGAGTCTGCGTGTGCGTCTCAGCTGCGTAGAAAATATGGACCGACTGAGCTTCACCCTGCACTGGGCCGGTGTGACATTGGCCAACTCGCTGGAAGCCGTCCCCGTGCGTGTGCTGCCCATCATTCCTACTGCACTGGCCAGGAACCTGAGCAGCTCAGCCAGCATGGCACAGCCTGTACACTCGCACACTAATGTGAAGAAACGGGGGTGAGTCAAAACACAGTTTTTTTTTTTTTTAAGTTGCTGCAGTTCATGAGATGAGAAGCATCTGTTGCAAATGAGAAGCATACAGCACAGCTGTTGATTAGATAAAGCTTGCTTTTGTGCACTAATTATTTACAAGAATTTGTATTCCTGGGCAGTGGTGGCCTGGTGGGAAGGTGCTGGATTACTGACCCCAGGGTTGGAGGTTCAAGCCCCATTCTCCATGGGTTGTCACTGTCCCCCCCAGTGCAGTTAACTGGATTATCAAAGGCAGGCTATGTCTCTCACTGTCTATGGCGTGAGGCATGAAAAAGAACCATTGCTGACTTTCGTGAGCAGTAGGCTGCACAGCCGTCAGCGTGTTTTTGCCTTGCAATGGCCTGTGGAGAGCTGTCCAGGGTGTACGCTGCCCTCACCTGGAGTCAGATGAGATGGGCACCAGCCTCTCCGCGACCCTAATTAGGATTAAGCGGTTCAGAAAATGAATGGATGAATTTTCTATTTGAATGTGCCTGATTGCCAGTACCACCGTACTTTATAGAATAATAATAATAATGATAATAATAATAATAATAATAATAATAATAATAACAACACCAATCTGCTGGTGGACTGTCGAACAGATGAAGCACATTTTATCACATTTTATTGCATAATGTTATTTATATGTAAATTCTTATGTATACCTTGTGAATAACAGTCTCTTTATCAAACCAGGATATTTGAAACTATTTTTATTTTTCCTGTCTTGGGCATTAATCTGCCTTCTGCTTAATTCAGAGTCTCTTATATTGTCTGTAATTATGAATAGCTTACTATTAAACAAACTGATAAATTTAAACTCAAGAATACTTTGTTTGGTTTTCAGTAAGCTATATCGCTAGCAAAATCAGTTTCTTGAAGCATGCAGCAGCCCAGTGTTTTGACCCACCTACTACTCACAGAGTCCAAGAGAAGCGGAGTGTCCAGGGGCGGGACGCTTTTCAAACATCTGTCCAGTGAAAGTGTCACTTTGCTATACTGAAAGCAGAGCATATCCTGAATGTTAAGATTCCAGAAAAGCTGAGTGTCGGTGGGTTTTAATAGATCGAAAACCTGTGATGGGAGAAAAAAAATTGTTCGATGATTTGCGTGGAATTATTAGTGATTCTGAATGAACTGGAGAGTTGAACACAGTGTATCATGTGCTACACAAAATCTTTAGTGACATTTTGGTATAAGCAGAGCTTCCATTGTAGGCTCGGAGCAGCTGCCACTGTACCAACCTGATACTCAGGGTTATATTAGGCTGATAGCAGTAAAAATAATTTGTTCTGATATTTGAGGGGAAGTGATATACAGGGATCCCTCACTTTCTGTGGTTAATTGAGACCAAGATCCCCCACGACCTCCGAATTTCGCGAAGTAGGATTAAACCCCCCCTCGACTGACGTATATGTGTATATAATAATAATAAATACATATTCAATGCTATAAATGCTTGTAATAATAATTAAACATTCAAAAATAATACATAAGATGTAAATAAAATATAAATTCACACACATGCACGCACTGAGATGTGCGCCTCACATAAAAATGTAAGAAGTAGTTTTTATAGGAGATTTTTTTTTTTTGACTGGTGGTTTTTTTTTTTTTTTTATATATATAATTGGCCTTATTCTTACAGCATTTTCCTTAACTCTTCCCCCTACTCTTCCTTAATTTCCTTTTTTTTTTAAACCGCGATGCATTGAAGCGTGAAGGGATCACTGCATTTGACACTTCAGGTTAAGAAAATGGCACCAAACTATTTTATTAAAGATGACGACATTGTGCTTCAGACATTTCCAATAATTTTATGTATTTAAAAATGATCCTCCATGTACAGTTTTAAAATGCAGTTCAGAGCGTCTTACAGCAAAAAAAAATGATGGAATAAGTAGCTGAGACAAAATTGGTCATAAAGGAAAAATGACAAAGAAAATACAGTGGTACCTCACCTTACGAAATTAATCCATTCCAGTGCCTTTTTCGTAAACCGGATTTTTCGTAAATTAAACCGTATTTTACATGTAAAACGCATGATTCGTTCCAAGGCTCCCAATACTACCCCATAAACCCTTTAAAAAATATAAAAGTACACCAATTTTGTATGAAATATGTGTTAAAAGTAAAAGAAAATTACCCTCCTTCATGAGGTCCTTAAATACGGCGGTTTCTTTTTCCGAAATAATCACCTCCGTCACTGTATCTCCGGCAATTTCTTTCTCCTTTATTCAAAGGAGCAACAGTCTCTCCATCTCGTTCAGTGACGACCTCTTTTTCGATATCACGGTGAGGCCTTTCGAAGGGGTCATCGCTTTTAAGGCCTCCTTTTGCTTCAATATCGTCCCGATTGTAGAGGGGTTTCGGCCATACTCCTTTGCGATTTCATTCAACCGCATCTCACGTTCATATTTTTTATCATCTCCTATTTTACCTTTATTGATAATGGAGCCCTCTTCTTCTTTTCAGTCTCACCAGGAATCACTTTCTTGAAACTCATGATGAATAACGAAAAATAACTCTGCAATGAGCACACTCAAAAGAACTCACGAACCAACAGTACAACTCTCCTTCACACGTGTGACGAACAATGGGTAGAACGCACACTAAAAGCATTATGGGTACAGTACTATATTATGGAGATTCAGCTCCCTCCTAGCCAATGGGAGGCCAGCGGGGCAGGGTGTTGGGAGACAAACAATGGGAAAGCAACTCGTGCATTGTTTAAATGTTTGAATGGCGCGTTTGAATTTTTGAGATGGCGCTTTTGTAACGTGAACTTGTTTTGTATCCAGAGACAAAAATTTAAGAAAATGCATTTTGTAACCTGAAATTTTCGTTTGGTGAGACTTTCGTAAAGTGTGGTACCATCGTATTTGTTTATAGAAAACAAACATTAAGTCGAGATTGCATGATCACTTACACTTCTGACTTGTGTTGTTGTTTAGATTTCTGACCATGGACCAAACCCGCAAACTGCTTCTCATCCTTGAGTCGGATCCAAAGGCCTATACACTGCCTCTTGTCGGAGTGTAAGTCTTTTCCATTTTGCTGAGTTTATTTATAATGTCAGTCTTCAATTGTGGTTTTTTTTTTGTTTGTTTTTGTGTGTGTGTGCATGCCATTGAGGCAGTTTCCACACAGGTGTACACAAATACACACACACACACACGCGCGTGCACACAAAACAAACGTATTTTGTTTTAAGAGATCTGCAAACCCTCAATTTTTTTTTCTAACTGGTGGGAGAATAAACAGCAAAAATTGCACAGCTCTGTCTACCTTCCACATTTTTTCTTAACGCTGCATTTTAGCATTTCCTTTTGTTAGTTAATAGGGGCAACACTGCACCTTTGAGATTTTTTTGATGTTGAGAGAAATTGAGTTGAACTGCAACTTGACAAATCACACTGACCATTTTCTATGGGATTTTAATGATAAGCAAGTGATTTAACCACACAAGCAGTTCAGGAAAATGTTGGAACTGTGGCGGTCTTTAAAGGAAACCTGAAGTGAATAAGTGTTACTTTCCATTTAAAATGATCACATAGGACATCAGCAGTTACGAAATGAATCCGTTCCAGCGCCTTTTTCGTAACGTGGGAGTTTCATCAATAAGGGTCGCATTTTACATGTTAAAGGCTCCGAAGACAACCCCATAAACCCTTTAAAAATGATAAAATCGGCTAAAGTTCAACTGAAAATATATTTTGCTGTTGTCATCCCTGTGATATTTTTTTCCTTTTCTTTCTTCCCCCGCTCCTCTCATGTGACAGATGGTTAAGTGGTGTTACTCACATCCACAATCCAGTGGTCTGGGCATGGTGTCTGAGGTACCTGTACAGCTCCTCCCTCTGTGACAAGTAAGTGCTGTGTCCCATCTGTTCATTCAGTGTGCTCTGAAAGAAGATCTCTTTCTGAATGTTTTCCCCCTCGAAGTTGGACCAAAACTCATTTAAACATTAAAGTAAAATTAAGTTATTAACCATACTTTAAGTATTAGGCTGTTAAAATTCTCCAACGTTCACTTTTTTATTCTTATTAAAACCATTCTTTTTTTAAAAATTCCTTCTTTGGTGCCTTTTTTATGATGTAAATCCAAGACAGGAGAAAAAGCAAAACTTCTTTCCTTTAACAACAGAACAAGAATACAAGAAAGGGTGAATATTTTTATTTTGCCCTTTCTTTTATTTTTAAAAAAATCCTGAACTAGTGCTTTAATTTAAGCATTGGATAACTGGAATGCAGTAGTGTGTCCTGAGCTGATGCAGTACTTCTCATTCTGTATATATTCTGTTGAAATTGTGCTTTAACAGACTAGTGACATGCACTGTCACAATATTTTCGATGACATTAAAAAGGGAGGTTGCAATAAAAATCCTTTTATAGCCCTCCCCTTACCTCGTCTCCGAGGGGGACCGAACCCCCAGGTAGCCTTTAATGTTGCTGATGTCACCTCAGGATGGAGAATGTCTGCTGCATCTTTTTTTCCTTTCGGCTTTTTCCCTTTTTCAGGGGTCGCCACAGCCAATCATCTGATTCGCACATTTGATTTGGCATAGGTTTTTACATTGGATGCGCTTCCTGACACAACCCTTTAGCAAGGGACAGAAACACGCTGACGGCTTTGCCGCTACTCTTTATGAAAGTCAGCAATGGTTCTTTTACATGAACTGCTCACCAGAGACAGTGAGAGACATGGCCGGCCTTTGGTGACCCAGTTAGCTGCACTGAGGGGACAGTGACAAACCTTGTGGAGACTGGGATTTGAACCACCAACCTTAGGATCTGCATGTAGAATCAAATCTGATAACTCTTCCTATTTGAAAGTAAACAAGTTAAAACAACAACTGCAATGACCAATTTTGTCCAACATGTCTATAGTATTTCTTTTCCAATAGTCTTGTGCCAGAAGCTTGTTCATGCCCACGCTGTGTAGATCAGTGGGACCGTGAAACAAAGAATAAAAACAGAATGGCCTGACTAGTGTCTAAAAACAGAATGTATTGAAGGAATTAGCAAGGTTGTGTTTACAGATACTTTGGCTCTGAAAGGATTTTAAAAGTAAAATGAAAATATAAAAAATTTTAGCAAACCTTGTTTTTATTTATTTTAATTCGTCAGTTTAAGTTTGCAGATACTGTGGTGACGTCCTGTTAAAAGTAATCTCTTATCTTTTTCTATAGCTGTATGTGTACATATTATACACGTAATATGAATACAGCGATCTCTTGGATTTTCTCCCAATTTAGTCGTATCCAATTCCCACCCATCAGGTATTGCCTTCCCTATCACAAGACCACCGCCGACCAGGGAGGGGAGAAAGCATACACACGCAATCTCTGTGACATGCAATGCTAGCCACTTGCCTGTTTTCGATCTGCTGGACATGCGTATTTGGGGGAGGTCTAACGCACTTGGAGGGAAAGCGCTACCCACCCCCTCCTACGAATGACCTCATAGACACCCATGATTGGCTGGTAATCACTGTGAGTGACCGGGTAGTGAATGTATGCCGTCCTTCCCTCTCGGCCAATTTGTTCTCATGGACTCCCGGTCATGAAGGGCTGTGGCATTAACTCGGTTGTCTTTGGTGAATAAATACACTTCAGGAGGAACTGGGAATTGTACAGTGAATGTCATTACATGGACTCTCAGCTCTCACAGGTAAAGTTGGTCAATTCTGCATGTAAGTGGCGTAGACATTACTGTTTACTTGCGGACTTTCTAAGTCCATAAAGTAAGAAAAACAGGAATTTCTACTTTTAATAAAAATTTATTGCAGGATCTTTATTGCAAGGCCTGCTACTTGCACTTTGAGTTGGTATTTTATCAATAACGTGGCATGAAACATTTTTTCATTCATTTTCTAAGCTGCTTAATCATAATTAGTGTCACGGCGAGTCCAGCTCCCATCTCAGCCGATTCTGAGCGAGGGCGGGGTACACCCAGGAGAGCTCATCAGGCGATATCGTGGCCAATGCTCATACAACCATTCACATCTAAGGAAGTTTTGGAACAGCTACTGTGCATGTTTTTGGACTGTCGGAGGAAACAGGAATACCTGGAGGAAACCCACTCAAGTTCAGGGAGAAAATGAAAACTCCACACCGAAACACCCAGGCTGGGAATCAAACCCAGGCCTTCTTGTAGACGTGCTAACCACCGTGCCACCTCGATATATACGAGATATTTTGCCTAACTATTGTTTTGTGTTATGTTTTGCGCGACTGGGATTGGTCTTTTAATTCTTTTGTAAACTATGAGGTCAAAATCTCATCTCATCTCATCTTCTTCCGCTTAGTCCGGGGTCGGGTCGCGGGGGCAGCAACCTTAGCAAAGAGGTCCAGACATCCCTCTCCCGAGCCACTTCCTCCAACTCTCCCGGGGGGACACCGAGGCGGTCCCAGACAAGCCGAGAAACATAGTCCCTCCAGCGTGTTCTAGGTCGACCCCGGGGTCTCTTCCCGGTTGGA
>CM045737.1:35972347-36017347 GCA_024760905.1 Plotosus lineatus | reverse complement strand
TCGAACAAGTTGAAAGTAAACCTAAGTTGTTCCAGTGACGTATGATGTATGACGTGTGATGTATGACACTCGCACTGTACTGTACATCCATAAATACCATTACCGTATCTCATAAAACACCCCTAAATCAATTATTATAAATATAACATTGTAAAATAATATCAAATATATCAACATTCATTTCAAATAAGTCACTTGAGTTACTTTACATGAAGCTTAAAACAGCCAATCAACGCTTACAATATGTGACGCGCTCAATACCGAAAGTAGTGTACTTGAAAAAGTAGTGTTCTTGCCTTGGGTTATACAGACTTCCGGTCTTTCAAATGCACAAGGGTGCAATTGAACTCGTTGAGAACACAGCTTTCCATGTGAATCCCAGCAAAGCAGAGCGAAGAGCTGCATACAAAGAACAAGTACAAATCCTAATGACTATTTATATAAAGATAAGTATGCACTCTTAGGATTCTGCTAAAAGATAATAAATATCTGTAATTGTTCTGTAATTTGTGCATTCAGGGTTTTCATTCATATTACAACTCTCTTTGCTTAACCGAGTATGCATGGTAGATAGTTAATTCATCTCTGTGTATGAGACTTGCACCCATGCTAGTAGGCTTACACTTCTGACCAATCATATTTGCTTAGGGTTACAAAAGTCCGCAAAACAGTGTAAACACAAAGATCACAGAGACAACGTCTTCAAACAAGGGTAACATACGATATAACTGATTTTTATATATATATATATATATATATATATATATATATATATATATATATATACACACACACACACACTCAGTCTGTAGTTTGTAAAAAAAATGATCATTGCGTCATTACTTTAGCATACTGCGTAGGTACGTCTAAACTCATTTGACTTTTTTTTTTTTTTTAAAAACAACAAAACGTAAGTCGGGGATCATCTGTACTGGAATAATAATTGAAAAAGACTTTAATAGTGGAGTGTTTCACAACAGTTCAAATGATTATTCCTCTTCAGGCACTTCAGAGGAAACTGTCGTTTCTTCTGGAGAAAGTCTCATTTCTTCAGAAGAGACATGTCATTACCTTTTTCTGGTGCTTAGCAGGCATTTAAGTGACATAGAACTTAACTGGTAATTAAAACACACTTAAAAAAAAGGTTTATTGACAACTTGTGTGCAAATGAGGAAAAAAGGGGCGTGACATGATCTCAACCAATCAGCAAGAAGGAGGACAGCCATTCGCTGAATTTGAATCACGTGCGAGTTGCTCAGCAGTCAGTGAATACTCAAACCCTAAGTGCAAAACCGTGAAAAGTCAAGTATTTCAGTTCTGTTTTCCTTTTTCAGGTCCTCTTACATTGAGCAACAATCCTGCTATCACAAAATCATTATCAAAAATGATGAATAATACTAGAGTAACCTGGTTATCTAAGTTTGAGTGATCTATAGCATGGATTTCTCGTCATGTGACCAGAAGTTGCTAGGGATGACAATTTCCCGCGGATCCGAGGAATTCCGCAGTTTTTTAGCTCAAATTGGTCATTTCTGTGAATCGTCTAAATCCAGGGAGAAAATTTTAGGGGAGTATAGCGCCATCGAAAGTAGGTGCTTGTCGCAAGTGACGTGTGGAGCGTTGTTGATAATAACAGTTTAATATGTATGGGAATTTTATGTTCATTTTAAGTGTTCATTTTATTCATTTTTTTTTTTTTTTTTTTTTAATTTGCAGCCAAAGGTAAATAATTCATGTTCAATTTTAAAATACTCAATACATTGGTGATGGTTGTCATATAAATGAATACACTGTTGTTATTTACCTGAGTAGTATCTCAACATTAATTAGTAATTAGCAGGCCGGGGCAGTTAGTTGAAAATGTTTCATAAATTTATAAAGTAGTTTACAGGAAATATTTGTGTATTTTTTCATCTTTCATTTACACAACACAAAACATAGTCATGGTTGACCTATTAATCAATTCTTTGTACATATTATATTGCAAATACATATATGTTTACAAATAAAATTGTATTCTATGCATTAGAAGATATGTTGCCCAACTGTAGATAGCAAACAGGCTCCGCTCTGGACCCCGCCCCCAGACCCCCCCCCCCCCCTCCCGCCAGCTAAAATTCAACTGAAAATATATTTAGCTGTTGTCATCCCTGAGTTTCTCTTTTTGCTCAAAAAAATTAAATTTTTGAAAAGGACAATAGAAGAGCTATTCCTAACATATATATATATATATATATATATATATATATATATATATATATATATATATATATATATAGTTTACTCCTGTAAATCCAATAGTTAGGCATCTAAAACTAATATATATAAAATATATATTGCTTATGCAGAAAAGTGGTTGGCATTTCAGGATTCAGTATGGCGCACAGCTAGGGAGATTGTGTGTGTGTGTGTGTGTGTGTGTGTGTACGTGTGTACGTGAAATTCATTGCATTGTAATTGTGGATATGTGATCATCGTAATCTTCTTTCGCTTAATTCGGGATTGGTTCATGGAGGGCAGCAGCCTAAGCAATGAGGTCTAGACGTCGCTCTCCCCAGCCAATTCCTCCAGCTTTTCCAGGGGGACACCGAGGCGTGACTATGTGATATGTAATGCTTTTTCATTATCAAAGAGCATGAGAGGTTAATTTTGTGTGTGTGTGTGTGTGTGTGTGTGTGTGTGTGTGTGTGTGTGTGTGTGTGCGTGCGTGCGCGCGTGTGCATGCATGTTGGTAGAATGTGGAGCCAGCAGAGGGACGTTTGCTACCGTTTGAACTTGGGACTGAGATCCAGAATCAGGAGGCTGAGCTCTTTCAAGAAGCCCTGTCTAGTTCAGCTTTGTCAAGGTACCCTAACTTTCCTAGATTCTGTTTGGTCTTAACGTGTTTGTTTATATTTCTGTAACACCAGCCCTGAGAAAATTGTGACTGGAAACCATGATTTTATAGTAATATGCTTTACTGTTTCTGTTTGTAATACTCTGTGTGGCCCAAAATACAGTTTGAATTTTACATTATTGTAGCAAATGTTTAAAGCTCAGACTTGATTTCCTTTCCAAAACTTTGATTTTTATTTTGGACACCAGTGATTTCTCATTCCAAACACTTCTCAGTTCTTCAGGAAGCTGCTTCTCCACTTCCCTCTAAAACTCTGATTTTAAGTATGTGTGCATTGTATGCCCTGTTTGGCTTCCTCCTCCCATTTATGGTCTTTCCGCTCTTGGTGCTTGCACTGTTCTGATGGGTTGCCGTTCTGAAAGCACCATGCTTAATGCTTTGGGAGGCAGACCACTGTGCATGTAGAGGCTGTGCGGAAGGGCAGCTAATCACAGGGCTTAGCACAATGCTTCATATTAATGTGGCTCAAAAAATATTTTCGAAAACCTTGTGTCTGCAGCCAGCTCACACAGCCCAAAGTTAAAACTTATGTGCAAACCTCATTATTTAATAATCTGGCATCGTCTTGCATGGCTGTTCAAAACTGTAGCAACATTCATGGATCAAAAAAGTTAGAGAAGCTTCATATATCCTTTAATTGGATAATTACTGCAGTGATTGTTTTAGCTGACTACAATCGCCCTAATTAATGCGCTGAGTAGTTTCTGCTTTCAAAAAGAACCCTGTTAGATGTATCCTCTGGTTGTAGAAAAGGTTACTCTGACTTACTAGGGAGATTGTTAAAATTATTGGAATTGGGTGAACTGTTCTGGGATTTTGTGCAATCCTTTAACTTTGTAAAAGCAATATGGGTTAAAAAAACTGGTCTGCTCTGACTGTGATCAGAGAGCACTTTCAATAGATAGATAAAGGGAAATTCACTGGTTAGAAAGCCTCCAGGTTGCCTGATGTCTCCAAAAGCATTCACGCCCCAACATGAGGCTCGAACCCATGACTCTGAGATTAAGAGTCTCATGCGCCAATGACTGAGCGAGCACAGCTTCTAAGTAGAGCAAGCAAGCACACTCGAAATCGGCTGGACTCAAACCTGTACAGGGAGACCTCGGTGAATTCTAGTCCATCACCTCAACCTAAACATTTCACAGGTTTAAGCAAAATCAAATCTTTAGGTGGGAACAGGATCTCCTCGTTCACATCACCATGTATGCTGAAGGTTTCACGGTTGTAACTTTTGACAAAATGTCTGTGTAATAGAAACACATTGCTTCAGAAAGACTTTTGTTTTGCTGAAAATGTCCGTTAGCAATGAAAACATTGTCTTCTTCCTATCAGAGCTGGAGCTACATCATCAGTTGCAGTACAGAACAAACTGTCCATCAGTGATCATGACTCTGGGGTGGAAGATGAGGATCTTTCTCCTCGGCCGTCTCCTAACCCGCACCCCATAAATCACCAGGTCTGACAGCTCTTTACATGCCCTCATCCGTTCTCGTTTTTTTTTTTTTCCCTTTAAAACAAAAAGGCATCTGTGTAATATTTTAAATGAATTCAGAATAAATAGTTTCGGTTCTAAATCTGCTAAAACGAGGCATTTCTGTATCCAAAAACATGTAAACAGTTTAATTTAAAGTTGAGATTTAACTTCTTATTGGTTCTGATTTATTATGCTTACAGCTAAAATGGCTTTTGGTGAATCTGCTTTTGTTCATTCATTCATTTTCTCAGCCGTTTAATCCTAATTAGGTTTGTGAGGAGACTGGCACCAAAAAACAAAGAGTCAAATTTTGAGTTTAGACATGCCACATAGTACGCTGACGTCATTCATTGTTTACAAACTACAAATGGAGTGTGTGTGTGTGTATATATATATATATATATATATATATATATATATATCTTCTTTTACTTTCGGCTGCTCCCTTCAGGGGTCGCCACAGCAAATCATCCGCCTCCACCTCACCCTGTCCTCCGCATCTTCTTTTCTGACTCCAACGACCTTCATGTCTTCCTTCACCACATCCATAAATCTCTTCTTCGGTCTTCCTCGAGGCCTTCTGCCTGGTAGTTCCAACCTCAGAGTCCCCACTCTCAGTCCTAGACTCATGCCTTTCCTCTTCTCTCTCTGCCTACGGACACGCCTCCCACCTCTCCTTCTTCGACGTCTTCGACCAACAGTAGTCCAATTTCCATCAGCACCCTGTTGATTGACAGCACTGATGGCGGTCGTTGTTAACCCGGGCCTCGACCGATCCGGTATGGAGGTAATACTTTTGATTTGCATAATCAATAATTGGCATTGGTTTTATGTCGGATGCCCTTCCTGACACAACCCTCTGCATTTCTCCGGGCTTGGGACCGGCATGAGGGGGAGAGACACTGGTTAGTGCCCCCCCACCTCATGGCTGCATTATATATATATATATATGTGTGTATGTGTATATATATATATATATATATATATATATATATATATATATATATATATATATATATGTATGTATATATATATATGTATGTATATATATATATGTATATATATATATATATGTGTGTGTGTATATATATATATATATATATATATATATTCATATTCTGTCTTCCTTTCGGCTTTTTCCCTTTTACTCGGGAGTCGCCACAGCGAATCATCTGATTCGCACATTTTGATTTGGCAGAGGTTTTTTTTTTTTTTTTTTTTTTTTTTTTTTTATGTCGGATGCCCTTCCTGTCACAACCCTTTTAGCAAGGGACAGAAACACGCTGACGACTTTGCAGCCTACTCTTAATGAAAGTCAGCAATGGTTCTTTTACATGCCTCTCACCATAGACAGTGAGAGACATGGCCCGCCTTTGATAACCCAGTTAGCTGCACTGGGGGGGGACAGTGACAACCTTGTGGAGAGTGGGACTCGAACCCCCAACCTTTGGATCAGCGATCCAGCGCCCTATCCCACTAGACCACCACTGCCCCCTGTGTGTATATGTGTGTGTGTGTGTGTGTATGTATATATATCGGTTATATAGTGTTACCTTTGTGTTTACACTGTTTTGCGGACTTTTGTAACCCTAAACAAATATGGTTGGTCAGAAGTGTAATCCTACTAGCATGGGTGCAAGTCTCATACACAGAGGTCAATTAACTATCTGCTCAGATCGGAACAATCTTTATATTTATCATCTTTTAGCAGAATCCTAAGAGTGTAGACTTATTTTTATATTACTATTCATTAGGATTTGTACTTGTTTTTTGTCTGCTCTCTTGAATAAAGTTTACTTACTTACACAAAACAAAGAGTTCTCCGCTTTGCTGGGATTCACGTGCAGGCTGTGTTCTCAACGAGTTCAACAGCACCCTTGTGCACTTGAAAGACCGGAAGGCTGTAGAACCCACAGCAAGTACACTACTTTTCGGTATTGAGCGCTTCACATATTGTAAGCCTTGATTGACTGTTTTAAGCTTCATGTAAAGTGACTCGGTATAAATAAGTGACTTATTTGAAATTAATGTTGATATTATTTGATATATTTGATATTATTTTACAATGTTATGTTTATAATAATTTATTTTGGGGGAGTTTTACGAGATATTGTAATGGTATTTATGGATGTATAGTACAGTATGAGTGTCATACGTCACTGTAACAACTTACGTTCACTTTCAACTTACGTTGGGCCGTCCGGAACCAATTAAAAACGTAGGTCGGGGAGCGTCTGTACTCCGAGGAAACCCTCGCAAGCATGGGGAGAACATGCTAAGTCCACACAGAAACACTTGAGCTGGGAATCGAACCCAGGACCTTCTTGTTGTGAGGTGGATGTGTCAACCCTCCTACATCACGATGCCCGATTAATATAAAATGAAATTTCATGTTTGTAGCATACCTTTTTTATAATTTCAGATTTTATTTATTTATTTATACATACATACATACACACTTATGTAATTATCTATTTATTTAAAGTTTTGTGTATAATTTAACTTTGATGTTCACCCATCTTTTTTTTTCCTTTTTAGATAAAACAGGTCCAGCCTTCTGTGCCGGAACTCTCCATGGTTTTGGATAGCAGCTTCCTTGATGGGATGGTAGGGAAATCCCATCAGCACACACCCATGCATTCTGTCCAATCAAGTCCTCATCTTTGGAACTCTAGCAGCAGTACTCCTCTCACCCGCACTGCGCCACAGCCACCCGCTCAGAGTGTCATGACTGGACCTCCACCCATCAGGAGACCTTTGACCCCAGTGTTGTCCCAGTCAAAGTCCAATAGAACACAGTCCACAATTGGAAACCAACCATCCATTTGTAGGAAATCCATTCCGTCCATGGAAAGAAGATCAAGCAATGGCTTCTCTGTGTCACAATCTTCCTCATCGTCATCTTCACCCAAGACGGGCTTGTCTCCAAGTGACTCTATTCACGAGCACGCACACAAATCTCATCATCCAAAGCCCCCACCTCCAAACCAAAAGAGCAAAAAGTTGTCCATCAATCGAGATCAGACACTGCCACCTCCACCATCTCAGCAGGTGGTGTTCCATAGCACACCTGTATTCAGCCCTACCTGCAGCTGCTGCCCCTCCCACTACTCCCACATACCCGTATATCATGGCAACAACACCTGGCAAGGGACCTCATCTCCAGCAGTGCAGAACCATGTGGCTTGTCCTCCTGAAGGCAGTCCACATCAGGACTGCTGTCTCTCCCCTACCAGACCTACTTTGTCTCTGGGAAGCAACACTGCACAGAGCCCTATGTGTCATGCTGTTGTTCCCCTACACTGTTCTCTATCGCAAGGCTCCCACTTTCCTAACCCCTGTGGTGGAGCTCTGGACCAGACAACCCCCGTGCACCTGGCCCAGTGTTGCCAGCTCCAGCCTGATCCTGCTGCAATCACGTCACCAGACAGCGGCATGAGACTTCTTCAGGCTGATGCCTACAGAATGCTAATGGAGCAGGATCGGCAGCTAAAACAACTGCAGGCTCAGGTCTGATGTGGACAAATGCATATGAAGTGAAAACATAGTGTGTGCGTGTGTGCGTGTGTGCACGCGCACGCGCGTGTGTGTGTGTGTGTGTGTGTGTGTGTGTTCGCGAGCGAGATTTATCTGATGTCAGTGATGAATAAGTTGGCATGTTATCACCAATAATTATTTGATCTTTTCACCAATCAGAAATGAGAAAATATTTTGAATGAATCATGTTTTAAGTTACTTATGTAACTTAAACATAAGTTACTCGCCTATTTAGCGGAATTTCACTATTATTATAAATTCATGTAATAAGTACAGTGTTAGACTATTTACTAGTGCAGAGTAAGTGTGACATTTTCATTTACAGTGTTATACTATTAACATACTAACTTGTAGCAGGTATGCTCACTCGTTGAACACAAATGTTTCTGATATGTCATGCGTTATGTGATCATTTTACAAATTAGTTCATAATTATGCTACACATGAATGACGAACCATAGGGCTATGCTACTTGAATTATGTGTGTTTATCTACACTGAAATAACATTTTAGTATTTTTTTACATTATTTAATCTGTTTTGCTTAGTATTTATGCATGTTACAAAACAATGATTAACTTCTTTGCATGATTTTTTTACATGACATCCGCTGCCCCTGTACCCTGCAATGGGCCTTGCGGCTCCTTTGACCCCCAGCTGAAATATTTCATTTCCTTTTTCCCTAAACCTCACTGGGATCCCATATATATATATATATATATATATATATATATATATATATATATATATATATATATATATATATATATATATATATATATATATGAAATGTGTGTGTGTATGTATATAATATACATACAAATAAAAAAAAATTAGTATGTCGGGGATATTTATTTACTTCAATAAGACACAATAATTGCTGAGCTTCAGGTTTTCTCCTATGAGATGCACCAGTCTGCACTCAACCCATTTATAATTTTTTGTACTGTTTGTCTCTTAGATCCAGAAGCTTCTTGATGCCCAGAACAAGGTGTCAGAGCCACCACAAGCCTCTCCAGAGAAGCAGCAGGAGCAAGCCATTCAGACCTCACCATTTCCTGAACCCCTAAAGAAGACTGGTGTGAGCATCGCAGTGGGGACAGGTACACCGAAAATCTTTATGGTTAAATCATTCATTCTTGATTTGATCAAATCAGTTTAACACGTGTAGTAATGTTCACACAGGTGCTAGTTTGTTCTGGAGCTCTCCCAGTCAAAGCTCTGTACATGAAAGACAGTCTGTTGAGTGCCATTCTGATGCTAACAGCGCAGGGTCTTCCAGACTCGACTCGAAGAAGGTTTACCAGAGTAGGGAGGAGCCAAGCCCTGAGGCTTCTCAGCACTCCACATCACCACAACACAAGTATGTCATCACCTCCTCTTGATACACATCCCATAATCCCTTCTTATAATGTTTCTGAAATCTCATTTAGGCCAATGTCCGTCTTGTCACTTGGGTGTGCTGGAAATCGTGGAGTTTCTGTTACCACACTAATAACATCCATTCCTCAGGTGTTTCATACCACAGCAAGTGTGATCATTTGAGAGCTGTGAGCACTTGGGGAAATAGGTTAACTGAGGTGCCCATAAGGAATGATCCAGAATGCACAAGAGAAGCCTGAGCACCATATATACGATGGCTTTATAGAGGGAGAGATTTGCTTTCTTGAGCTTATTTGAATTGACCTCTTGAAAACATCTCAACCATAAAATATCATAAATGGTAACAGTATTGACTAATTGTCAGGTTGTATTTAAAAGAAAGTATAATTTATTTTGTCACGTGCACCTGGTAATTTCTGTTGGTTTTATTACTTTCTGGACGATCAATTAATCAATGAAAGCCATTTACAAATGTATCTGTCAGAAATGTTGTGGCACTATTCCCTTTTTTAATTATTATTATTATTATTATTGTTGTTGTTGTTATTATTTATTTATTTATTTATTTGCTTTTGCATATTTTTGAGAAAACAATCAACTTGCATTTTCCGTGTTTGCTTTTTGTCATGCACTGCATTGAAGGGAATGTTTTTTTTTTTTTCTATGTCCAGACAACGCAATCATTCTTAAATTAAATTTCAATTATCAAAATAGCTCTAACTCATTTGGCCCACCCACTGATAAATTGATTGAGCATTGGTTTGTTTTTTGTCTTTCTTTATTTGTGGGCAGTTATAGCTTAAACTATTAATGAATTTTAATAGTATCCCTCTACAATGAATTTCAGTACAACTTAGAAACCATTAAATTTTGGATCCTTTGCATGGGTTCATATTGGGGGTGGAAAAAAAACCATCTGTTAAGATCAGTAAGTGCAAATAATGTGTGAATGAATGTTTGGGATGCCCACTAGGGGGGGGATATTTCATTATAACTATTCCAGGTTGCAATAATAAAACCTGCAAGTCTTACCTGGATTTTGAAGTTATACTTCAATAATACACATGTTGCCATAATGACGGGATACCTTGCACTCTGAGTGCACCAGTATTTTTTTCATTTGTTCTTGTTAAGCAAATTGCATGTTGTACCACTGGATACAGCCACCGAAAGAAACGCCCCACATGATGTGTTTACTGCTGCTTCTTTCGCAGAAATCAGTCAAATGGCAGTTCGCAATATGTTAAGACATTTGTTCATACAAACAATCCAGACAGGCAACATGGGGGTGCTTTTATGATAAAGGGCTGGCATGAAGTGTACTCCAGTGCCCTGTCAGAACTTTCTTGATGAAGTAAATCAGTCTGCAAAAACTTGTTTTTACTTTTATTAATAAATTTTTTTTGTGTTTTCCAGCACATTAGATGTTGGGGTTTCTTTTCAGAGTCCTGTGTTTGAACAAAGTGCGAGTATATACTCCGTTTCTCAGACTCATGACACGGAGGAATCCTCTCAAAATGGAGAAATACCCGATGAGAGATTTTATCAGGAGCTACTGGTAAATAACTTCTGCTATCATTTGTGTGGCTGGACTTATAATTCGATGGGGGTTTTTGTTTTATTTTTGGTAAATTTTAATTATTTCCACAGGGTCAAGTGCAAAACCGTCTCCAAGACAAAATAATTGAGGAACAAATGGAGCAAGATGTGCAGAGTCCTGGTCCCAGACACAGCATGACGCCTAGGACTACTCCTCCAAACAAACCTGTACTCAGACAGCACAATGCTAAGGGTACAGAGGAGGACCGGGTATTCAGTGCCACGCTTAAACAGCTGCAGAGCCTCGGTGTTAATATGGAGCTCAGTACGGGACAGTCCACCCGCAGCACAGTGGAGAGTGCCAGGTACATGAAGTATTCTATGCTGTAATCTGTAATGTGTCCTGTCATAGCCGGTGCAAACACTGTAGTTCAAATTGCTCTGCACTGGTCACCTGGTGTACAGATGTTTCCTGCTTTGAGTTGTCTGTTGATATTGTGATTTTGACCCTTGTAGTGGAAAAAAAAAAGTTTTGACTATTCACAATCAGACATCATTGCTCTCTCAAACACACATTCATGCCCCTAAAACCCGTCCTAGAAATGAGCCAAAACATATAAATCTGGAATAAAGGACAGGTGCATAGCTGCTGTTGTACACTTTCAACAGCTCAAAGAAGTTCAGACTGCATGAACAAAGGTAATAACATGAAATGTAACGGTAATAGCTAATATTTGTATGTAATTGTGTATGTACAGTTGTGTTCAAAATAATATCAGTCAGACATCACTAACCTGATCAAGCTGTTTATGGTAGAGATGATGTTTCTACATGGCAAATAATTTCCTGTCAGGTGTAGTAGAGTAATAGAATCCAACACATTCAACAGTCATGACATACATGCTGCTGATTCTGTGCACATTCTTCCCTTGCCACTTTGCGATTTGAACTTCACGGTCTTGGTGCATCGCGGTATTTTAATAATAAAAAAATAAAATAAAAATAATTATATATATATATATATATATATATATATAAAATTCACGCTGAAACTCGCATGTACACAAGCGGAAGGCAGGGACCCAAGGCAGGCTGCGTCCATTGTTTACAAACGACAGACTGAAGTGCCCCTCCTTCCCAGTTCAGGCAGGGACCGCCCACTCAACTCAATCTTGCAAGCTGATTGGCTTAGACATGTGACGCTGTAGCCTCGCACATTCCTGCGGGAATTTTTGTGATTTTGTGATCTTATAGTGTTTGTGAACGTCCTGCACCATCTAAGGCATCCAATGAGCCCAAGAAAAAGCGAAATATGATGACAGTGACCCAAAAAGTGAAGTTGCTAGATATGCTGACGGTGGGCAATACATATGCCCATGTAGCACGCCATTATGGCATAAATGAATCGTGCGTTACATCAAAAAAGACTAAGATTAAGATCAAGCGGAGAAGAGCTATTGTCAGAGGTGAGTACAGTACTTAAAGTATTTATATATAAATTGTATTTAAATATTAATACATTACAGTATTTACAAATGCATATAACTGTGTAACGTTTAATATACACTTCTTGATATTGTATACACGCGAAAACATATAGAAATGAGACAACATGGTAGAAATGAGAGGGGTGATCCTACTTTGTGGTTTTTCAAATATCGTGGCTAGGTCTAGTCTACATTATCTGCGATATTCAAGGGATGACTGTAATTGAATCACTAATTAAAAGGGGCATGTTCATGATAATAGCAGTGTGGAGTTCAGTTAGTGACGTCATTCATTCTTTGAAAAACAGGTGCCAATTATTGTCCTTATTTAAGGAAGGAAGGCAGCAAATGTTTTACATGCTGGTTATGGAACAATTCTCTCTGAAATGCTGAGGAAAATGGGTCTTTCCAGACATTGTTTAGAACAACAGCGTACCTTGAATAAAAAGTTGATTAGAGAGGGGAAAACAAAAGAAGTACAGAAAATGAGAGGCTGCTCAGCTAAAATCATCACAAATGCTTTAAAATGGCAACTAAAACCTGAAAGATGTGGAAGAAAGTGGGGAAAAATTCTATTTGAATAGATGAAGAGCCAAAATGGTAAGAACTAAGTCAACATTCAGCTCCAAGAAGATCAAAGAAGCTCTAAAGTTACCTGTGGGCTCTGTTACAATTAGAAGATGCCTATGTGAAGCCAAGCTGTCAGCACGAAGACCCCGCAAAGTCCCACTGTTGAAAAAAAAGACGTGCGGAAGAGGGTACAATCTTCCAAAGAGTGCAGTGACGGGCCTAAAGAGAAATGGTGCAACATTTTGTAGACTGATGAAAGTAAGATTCTTCTTTTTGGGTCTAGTGGGCCCCTAGATTGTCCCCAAACGAGCCACAGTACACTGTGAAGACAGTGAAGCATGGTGGCGTAAGCATCATGATATGGGGATGTTTCTTGTACTACAGTGTCGGGCCTATTCATCGCATACCAGGATCAGTTTTCAATACATCAGAACACTTGAAGAGGTCGTGCTGCCTCGTGCTGAAGAGGAAATGCCCCTGAACTTGGTGTTCCAACAAGACACTGACCCCAAACACACCAGTAAACGAGCAACATCTTGGTTCCAGAACACCAAGATTGACGTTATGGAGTGGCCGTCCCTTCACCGGACCTTAATCCAATGGAAAACTTATAGGGTGATATTTTTTTCTTCATGTTTTAATTTGGAATAGAATGTGTAGTATTCCCAAAGCATTTCTGTGTATGGAAATAAAAGCTATTATCAAGATTTTGAGCTTTATTCAACTTTGTTAAACACACTATTTTGAACATATCCGTATGAGTAAATGTAATAGAATAAGAAAAAGTGTATGTAAACCGCTTCTGTATAATGTAAGTTATTTCACAAGTTTGAATCAGAACAGAGCTGGGTCACTCCTTTCTACCCTCACCAACTGAATTGTTAGAAATGAGGCATTTCTATTATTTTAATCTATCATTCATTCATTTTCTGAACCGTTTAATGTCAGCCGACTCTGGGTGAGGGCAGAGTACAAACTGGACAGCTTGCGAGGCCATCGCAGGGCAGAAACCTGCTGATGGCTATGCAGCCTACTCTTGACGAAAGTCAGCAATGGTTTGTTTACATGAACCTCTCACCACAGACAGTGAGAAACCTGGCCAGCCTTTGATAACCCAGTTAGCTGCACTGGGGGGACAGTGGGGCTTGAACCCACAACTTTAGGATCGGTAATCCAGCACCTTGCCGCCGGGCCACCCCTGCCCTCTATTATTTTATTACAGTTTTTACAAATATATACAGTATGTCAGGTTAATTTCTGCTACTCACCTCAGGCTGATTAGGGGCAGGGGTCCCATGCACATGTTTCTGTTCTGCTATGCTGCTCAGTGTTTATTATGTCAAGACTGGAGAAGAGGGCATAACCGCAGTAGTCCATGAAATTGTATTTATTGGTTGAAGAAAATACTAATATTTTTAATCAAATCAAAAAAAAAAAGTTTTTTTTTTTTTTTTTTTTTTAAATCTATGGGGGACCAAACACAATGCATTCAATGTTCTCCGATCTTCAAAAATCTGATTTGCAGTGAAAATTAATGAAACTTCAGTCCACTTGGTCAAAATTATTTGAATGTTTTTATTAATCTGTAGAAACATTTATGAAGATTTATCATGTTTGTTTCCAGCACACTGGCTTGTATAAACCCTGATGCGGTCATCCCTAGGCTGACTTTGTCTGAGCCAGTTGGCACCAGTATCTGGGGGCTGAGTGGTGGAGTGGATCTGAGTTTAGAAGCCAATGCCATCGCTCTGAAGTACCTCAGCGACTCTCAGCTATCCCGCCTGTCAATGGGAAGCCAGTCTACTGGAGCTCGATCCAATCCCAGCGCATTATTGTTAGGAAAGGCTGCACTAGAGAACAACAGCACAGGACTGAGCATTCTTTCCTCCAGCAACATGTCACTGGCTACCTGCAAATACATGAAGAAATACGGCCTGATGGAAAGTGGAGGTAGTGAAGAGGAAGAGGACGACACCGGAGAGACAATACAGAGAACACAGGCTGATTCTGCACTTGGCTGCTCCATGCAGCTCAACGTATCAGAAAATGTAGAGCGAGAAAAACAAACTGGTTTGATTCTTAAAAATGTCAGTAACAAGCAGCCAGACCGACTTCTCTCCAGTGGAGAGTCTCAAAGCCAGCTAATACGAGACTTGCGGCCTAAAATGCAGCTTCTTGTCAAATCAAAAAATGGCTCAGAGAAAGAGAATACCCCAGAACATGTAGTTCCTCAACCTCGACCCCAGCGCAGGTCCTCATTATCTGACAATCAGAGATGTGCATCAGTCCCAGAAACTCAAGGCTCTGTCGGGAATTTTCTGGATCTTAGCAGGTTGCGACAGCTCCCAAAACTTTTTTAAACCTTAAAGTAGGACATGAAATGATCAGGGATTGTTTTCTTTTTTTATTTGTGCATTTCTTTAAATTGTACATTGACTGTACTTTGCTTGTACATATAGCTTTATTATGATAATACAATTAGGAAATTCTTGGTGTGTGTGTGTGTGTCCTGTGAAACATACCTTTTGTTTACATGAATTAGTTGAAATGTCCTTTACAGTCTGAAATACTTTCGTTTTTTTTTTTATTGTGACATGGATGTACCTGTATTTTCTTGTTTAGCGAATGTGATGTCTTTTGTTTTATGAATTAAAGATCCTGAAAGATAGGATTTTTCCTTCCCTTTTTCCTGTGAAGTTTTAGTCTGTCTTTCTTGAGGTCTTTAATAAATGCATGCATAATAAATGTTTTTTAATGTAAAACCCAAAATGTATTTTCTTGTTGCTTGCTTTAAAATTAAATTTTAGTGGTGATGTTTTATTATAGCATTAATCTGTTTAAGGAATGGCTTTAATGCAAAACTCTAACTCAACTGACTGTGGGAATGAACACGTGTTCACTGATCTGTCTCACCAACTTGCATAAATGATGACAGATCTTTATTGCTGTATAATTGGGTTTAACGTGAGTTTATATCATTCAGGACATGAATGTCAATTACAAATACTATTACTAACATTACTACCGGCTTTACATACGTCATTAATAGACCAATTTGAATGTATTCCCTCTTTCCTGAGTTTCCAGGCACATGCTTGCTCTGTCTAACACAACAAAATTGAACTTCTAATTCTCTAATTAGATCCTGGCCTTAGACTTATTGTAAAGCATCTGTCTGTCAGTGTAATATGTTACAGTACCATGATTCTATTCTTGCTCTAACATATTGACTGATTTATTTTTTTCCACATAATATTCAGCAAACTTGTTTCTTTTGATACAAAAGGTCAGATATTTCTTCAGATTTATTCCCTCAGTATCACTTCTATTTCATTCCAGCAGTTGTGAATCGCCATGTTTTACACTGATGTGCACGTCAATTCAAGTGTAATCTTTTTTTTTTTAAACCAAAAAGGGAGACATCAAATATGAAGAAATATTTAAATTAATTAAATTAATTACCTCCGATATTAGTGCTTGTACTGCTTATGGGTTTGCTAGAGCCAGATTCAGGTGATTTTTGGGGGAGAGACTCGGTCAATCCTGGGCAGGTAATCAGTCTATGCTGCCCACTGTATACATTATGTATGAGATTTAATGGTAGTAGTAGTAGTAGTAGTAGTAGAAGTGCGCATGCGCATTCCGGGTCCTTGTCTGTAGTTCTAGTCAAGCTGATGTTGCCTTGCTGTAGCGCGCGCACATCCCCGTCGAGATGGCGACCGAAATTGAGTCGTTTTCTTCCCTTGGAGACCGCTAAAGAATGGCACGGTTTCAACAGATATTGTGAGTATATACGTGTTTATGTCCATTTTACACACCAAAACAAGGTTTTTAATTTTTTTTTTTTAAGTTCAAGTCTCTGGTAGTTAGCTAGCTTTTTAGCGAGTGCGTAATATTGCTAGCTGGCTGCTAGTTGGCGTTTTTGCAGTTTAGTCATTTGTTAAGTTTAATTTTATTTATCCAAATAACTTTCTTGGAATGTTTTATATCGGTCGTTAACATCTATAGGTAAGAAATACAATGTTATATTCCGTTTGTTACTGAAAATCAATCATCTGTATAAGGCTAGCCGACGCTAGCACGATGCTAACTTTTGATAAGCTGAGGTGAGTCAGTATAAACACGGTGTTTTGATATTTGTAATATTAACTTAATTGATTATTAATTAAGATTTAATACAAGAGATCTCAGTGTTGAAGTTTTTACTCAGAATTTTGTGATTTCGTGTTTTCGGGTTTTTCTTATAGATGGGTTAAGTTTGTTAGCAGTGCTAACAGGCTAGGTTTATTGCAGGTGGGTCGAAAAGCCATTTTGAAAAATAGATATTTTCATGATGAGCTGAAGTCAGTTGTTTATGCTAAAATGTCGATATTTAACGTGTGAATCGAAACGTTTCAAACGATGCTGGTGACTCAATGTGTTATTTCAGAGCAGTGGATAGAAGTAAACAAGCCATCTTAAATAAATAACAAACATCTGGCTGCTCCCTCCTCAAAAAGGAGAGATTAGATTATGAAAGAAATCCGTGTTTGTCTTATTGATGGGGAAAAGACAACGAGAAAGCAGCACTGCTGTGGAACAGGCAGAATCTATTGTAATAAATTCTCTTTAAAGTACATGATTTAATCGAAGTATTTTATTTCACCTGAAGCGCTGAGTGTTAGTTATGTTCAGTCTGAAATCACATTTAATTTTAGGGATATAATAGCATGTCGTGTTGTTTTGATAAACTGTCTGTAGTAAATATATTTGGGTTTTTAAATGAACTTTTGAGCTAATCAGATATGGCTCATGATGTAGCCCTGATATTGTATTGTTCATTTTCTCTCCTTTACTTCCCTGTGGTGTTGGTGAATTTAATCGCACAACATTTGGGACAGAAAACTACTGAAATAGCTGAATGATCAGCTGTACAACCTTTTTGACGTGTGAGTGTTGTGTTATTTTTAACTGGGCTGTTTCCCAGCCCTGGCTTTGTCTCGGTTGGACTAGCTTAGCCACATGAGCTAACACAGGGTGTGTTTCTGATCTGGATTCCACCCGTCTTACACACTTGTGGTTTAGTAATCACACTGTTAATAAACCAACAACACCAAGCGTACACAAAACTTGTATTTAGGTTGGAATTTGGAAATATCCAGAAACACACGAGCGAGATTCAGGGTTATGACTGAAAAATACAGAGCAATGATGTGTCGTTCGTTAATGAATCGACTCTTTTTGCACGACTTGTAAGAGTCGACTCGCCTACATGAGTGGATTCAGTAGGTTCTAGGTTCCCAATCCTTCTTTTAGAATTGTCCGACACGTTTTAGTTTTTGTTGCTCACACACTTCAACTCAGACGTGCTATCAATTGCCTGATAGGTTGAAACATGTGTGTCAGAGTTGAGAAAATATTAAACCGTGTATAGTATGGCAGCGTTTTTTTCGAAGAACAGGGTTGGGAGGTTGGGAATATTAACATATTCATAATTGTGAACGGTAAGGTGTATGCATGACCTGGAGGATCCACTGTATGAGCAATTGTTGAAAATATTGTTTAAAGACGACATATTAGCAAGCAACAACCAGCTGTTTATTGATTTATTTTTGTAGTCAGTATATCAGGAGCATTAGAATTGAGATAATGCTTTACTGAGTTTGCACAGGATTATCAGGTGTCAGAGCCAGTCGATCATTTTGAATGTTTATGCAGAACTATTGGACACAGGATCCAGCTTTTTCTTGATTCTCTTATCAGAGCTGTAAACCCCTGACACACCATACCTGTGGTCAGTCATTTGCTCACCTCAGACTATTGGTGTCTATTGTCATGCTTTAAAAAAAATGTACGTAGAGTTGCCACTGGACAGACTACAGAATTGGCTTTTTTTAGGCTGATTAATGTTGAACTGATGCCATGTAGGTGACTGGGGAAAAAACACCAATTGACTTGTTTTAGAGAAGGAGAGCATGAAAGATGGATGGAAACAATGAAGAAATAGAGTGGCACGGTGGCATAGTGGTCAGCACGTCTGCCTCACAGCAAGAAGGTCCTGGGTTCTATTCGTAGCTTGGACGTTTCTGTGTGGAGTTTGCATGCTCTTTCCATGTTTGCGTGGGTTTCCCCCACTGTCCAAAAACATGCACAGTAGGCCAAGTGGCTGTTCCAACCACCCGAAGGTGTATGAATGGTTGTGTGAGTGTTAGCCCTGCAATGGCCTGGCGAGTCCAGGGTGTACCCCTTTCTCGCCCGGAGTCGACCGAGATGGACGGCAGCCTCCCTGTGACCCTAATTAGGATTAAGCCGTTCAGAAAATGAATGAATGAAGAAACATAAGTAACAGCAGTTGTCTGTGATAAAGTTCTTATCAACCTCTCAATTAAATGAAACTGTCTGAGAAAGAGTGATATAAAAATGAGGAGTAAACATTGCCTTGTTGAATTTTAATATTCATTGTCATTCCGGTGTCTCGACTAAATGACAAATACAAACAATAGCCACCTGCTGATGTGAAAGTATTTCCTCTTGGTGCAGAACATACATGCTAGTGAGTGTGAGTGGGAATTCGTTCAAGGCTGAGCATGTCATGATTGCACACAAATTAGTGCTTTTGTTAAATTTGTGTTTAAATGGTTAGCTCTAGAAGCATTATATTTAAGTGTATCTGAAATACATTCGGGTCTATGCTGAGAAACATGAGCACAATAAGATGAATGCTGGCTTTAGTGTAATTGTGAATGCACATTGTAATGCCTTGATTTCAAATATATTTTTTTCGTTTAATGCAGAATTTGAAATTTTTTTTTTTTTTTTTTCAAGAATCTGTTGATGTAATTGATTATGATGATCACGCCAATCCATGTTTATTTGGAAATTGTTGATGCATCACACTGTTCTTTCATCTGGGCTGAGCAAAACACTGTGTATCATATGTCAATAGAAAAATACAGGGATCCCTTGCTAATTCATGCTTTAATTCATGCGGCTTCGGTGAATCACTTTTTAAAAATATATATATATATTTATTGAATTGAAAAATTTAACGAAAATGCTGCAAGACAAGGCTAATTATGCAAAAAAAGCCCCCAAACAAACAAAAATGGGGGAAAAAAAACCCCCCATCAAAACTACTTACATTTTTATTTGAGGTGCACATCTGTGCGTGCACGTCTGTATGTGTGTGTGTATTTATATTTTATTTACATCTCATGCATTATTTTTGAATGTTTATTATAAGCATTTATAGCATTGAATGTGTATTTATTGATATTATAGACACATACACGTACCTATACAGTCAGTCGGGGTTTGATCCTACTTTGCGGAATTCAGCGGTCGCGGGGGATCTAGGTCACAATTAATCGCGGAAAGTTTGGGATCCCTGTATACCCAATGCCTTTGGCATTTAATTGTGTATGAGATTACAGTCTTTATTGTAAAGTTGTCTGTCATTAGAATAATTTATTTGGGATGTGATTGCTGCTGTTCTGATCTTCTGCTTTTTAGGTTCTGGTGAATAGTTCAGGGTGTACTCTTTGTTTTGCCTCATTGCTTTAGCTTTGCTTGAGATCCTGGTGGATAAGTGGTGTAGAAATGTATGCGGATGTTGCTCCATAATTTTAGATTAGATTTCACATGGGGGTGTTGAGGTCTGCAGTGAGCAGTATCTAGAGATGAGCATATTACTGCAGTTACCCCTACCCACCTTCCAATAGAAAAAAAAAGTTGGTCCCTATGATTCGGTGCGCATATGTACATTGTGGGAAATAAATTGGCTCATTTAGATGCAAAATAAAATCAAACACAGATCGAGTGTAATCAAAAAGTATGGTACTGAAGTACCCTTTTCATTTATACAGCACTACATGTGAACCATTCTGTGGCTCTGGCTTTTCTTGTTACTTAAGCAAACATACACAAATTAAACACTTCAATGTGAATTACAAAAGCACTAAAATACAAATGTTGATTTATTTTTATCTTTTGAAAACTCTTTTTTTTTTTTTCTTCAGTTGCCCAACTCCTACCCCACCACCCAGAAAATGGAATTTATGTATTTTATTGAATTTTAATTTGTTGAGTTTTTTTGTCTTTAATCCTGAAGGAGAAAGTGATGCAGGACTCAGATTTCAAATTAAGAAATATCCTTGCCTCTTGTCTATAATAATATTAATCTGAACAATGTCCTTGATTTAAAAAAAAAAAAAAAAATATCACAGTTGTAAGTTGGGTGTAGTTTGAATTACCCCCCCCACACACACACACACATAAAACAGACACTATATACGGAATTATGTAAGTGTATGTGTTCATCATGCGGCCTTGTATTTCAATCTAATTTTGGCTGCTTTCGAACTTGGGCATGTTGAAGTTTGTGTGTAGCTATTGTGCTGCTATGATAAACTTCAGTTGTACACTATGTGTGTGTTTGTGTTGTCTGATTGATCTCTGATTAAGTAATTATTTCACTTTGTCCAGTAGTTTTCTGGTTTTTGTGGATGTTCCCATTTTCAGCCAGATTCACAGTAACTGGGGATATACATATAAATTCTGTCACATTATATGCACACAATTTTATCAAAAATTTAAAGATTGGCCATTTTAACATGAGAGTCAAGTGTCTTATCTCATCTGTGGAATGAAGACTCTGACTCAGTGAAAACACCTGGAATTCCCAGTACCAGGATTATTAAATGAATAAAAAGAATGAATTGACTGTTAGAGCCATAAGGTACGTGACCGATATTTGCATTACAGAGTAAATCTAGTTTTCATGATTTCCTTGATGTTCTGGTTCTCTTCTCTCTCAGGTTCTCTTTTGACTCATCATGACAATAGGATGCAAGTTATACCCTTTTGTAGTACTTGTTTCTGTTTTATTTAAGATAAGATACAGCTTTATTAATCTCACAATGGAGAAATTCACTGTTACAGTGGGGGGCTGTAAGCGTCCTTCACATTAGCATACAGTAAGTCCAGCGTTTTATTGTCTCTTGTGGTGCAGTTCAGTATTGCGTGAGAGCATCGGGAGAGCGGTGGAGAGAGGGGCGTGGTTAAAGTCCCCGCTGATCACAATCATGGCGCGGGGGTGATGAGTCTGAAAGTAAAAGTGCACAGCAAAACAAAAGCATTATAAAAGTTCAGTTCATTTTCTGTAACCGCTTCATCCTAATTAGGGTCGCGGAGAGGCTGGCGCCCATCCCAGCCAACTCAGGGCGAGGGTAGAGTACACCCTGGACAGCTCGCCAGGCCATTGCAGGGTGGAGACAGGCTGATGGCTTTGCAGCCTACTCTTGTCAAAAGTCAGCAATGATTCTTTTACATGCCTCACACCATAGACAGTGAGAGACATGGCCGGCCTTTGATAACCCAGTTAGCTGCTCTGGGGGGGGGGCAGTGACAACCTTGTAGAGAGTGGGACTCGAACCACCAACCTTTGGATCAGCGATCCGGCACCTTATACCACTAGACCACCACTGCCCCATTATAAAAGTGGGCTTCCCAAATGCAGGATTGAAGAAAGAAAAAGAAACTTTGAAAAAAGATAACGAAACACACCTATATACAATAGAAAAGCGGGAAAAAAAAAGAAAATAAGCTAAAGAGCTCTTGTAACTGGCTGCAGGTCACCCAGTGCCATCATGGAAAAATAAAAGATTTTGATTGATAACGAAGAGGAATTGCACATTTACTGAATACAGGGAGTTTTTAGTCTGCATAATCAAAATTCCGAGCTATCCCATCTGGATATTCAGGTCCTGATCAGTATCACAGGGTATGGTTGCACCATGACTTCACCGGTGACGGTTGCAATATACAGTGGTACCTCACCTTACGAAAGTCCCAACAAATGAAAAAGTCAGGTTACAAAACGCATTTACCTATTTCTGTCTCTGGATACTAAACAAATTCACGTTACGAAAGTGCAATCTCAAAAATTTAAACAATGTTGCTCTCCCATTGGCGATCTCCCAACATCCTGCCCCGCTGGCCTCCCATTGGCGAGGAGGGATGGCGCAGCTCTGTCCCATTGGCTATTATGGAGCTGCATTTCCATAATACCCATGATGCTTTTTGTGTAAAGGACAGAGTTACTGTTGTTTTGTGAGTTTTTCTAGTGTGCTTTTTTTTACCATTTTACCATTGCTTTATTGTGAAGTAGGATCACCCCCCCCCCCCCCCGACGTATACGTACATGTATATGTGTATATAATATCAATAAATACACATTCAATGCTATAAATGCTTATAACAACAATTAATCATTCAAAAATAATGCATAAGATGTAAATAAAATACAGTGGTACCTCACCTTACGAAAGACCCAACAAACGAAAAATCCAAGTTACGAAACGCATTTACCTAAAATTTCCGTCCCTGGCTACGAAAAAAAATTCACGTTACGAAACGCGCCATCTCAAAAATTCAAACAATGCGCGAGTTGCTCTCCCATTGGCTATCTCCCAACACCCTGTCCCACTGGCCTCCCATTGGCTAGCAGGGAGCTGCCTCTCCATAATACTCATGATGCTTTTCGTGTGCCTTCGACCTATTGTTCGTCACGGGAGATGCAGCTCCCTCCCATTAGCTTGGAGGGAGCTGCATCTCCTTAATACCCATGATGCTTTTCGTGTGCCTTTGACCCATTGTTCGTCAAAGAGTTCTAACACGCATAAAGGACAGAGTTACCGTTGTTTCATGAGTTTTTCAAGTGTGCTCATTGCAACTTTATTTTTCGTCATTCATCATGGACCCCAAGAAAGTGATTCCTGTTGCGAGTGAAAAGAAGAAGCGGGCTCGCGGCATGCGGTTGAGTGATATCGCAAAGGAATATGGCCGAAACCCGTCTACCCTCGGTATGATATTGAAGCAGAAGGAGGTCTTAAAAGGTATACTTTTATAATTTTTAAAGGGTTTAGGGGTAGTATTGGCGGCCTTGGAATATATCAGGCCTTTTACATGTAAAATGCTACTCAACTTACGAAAAAAATCAGGTTACGAAACCAGTTTTGGAACGGATTAATTTTGTAACGTGAGGTATGACTATATAAATACACACATAAAGATGTGCATGCACTCAGATGCGCACCTCACATAAAAATGTAAGTAGTTTTGATGAGGGAGGGTGTTTTTTTTTTTTTTTTTTTTTTTTTTTTTTTTTGCATAATTGGCCTTGTTTTTGCACCATTTTCTTTAACTTTTCCCCCTATTCTTCCTTAATTTCCTTATTCTTTAATTCAATGAATATAAAAAAAAAAACGATGCACTGAAGTGCGAAGTAGAGAGGGGTCCCTGTACATCACTTTTCATACTTTCTGATTCTCATTTTCATAACCTGTCCAGTTTACACTTTAATTTGAACAATACTGTAGAATGTTACATTTAAGTGGTTTTAATGGTTTAAAATATATATTTTACATTTACAGCATTTGGCAGAGCTTATCCAAAGCGACATACAATTATTATTATTTTAAATGGAACTGAGAGTTAGGGGCCTTGTTCAAGGGCCCGACAGTGGGATTGAACCGCAAATCTTCGGATTAGCAACACATCACATTAACGTGGTGACTTGGAGCTTAATTAAATACACAATTAAATATGTGATTATATCTCAAGCACTAACATCACCATAAACATTTATCTTTGTTATTGATTCATTTTCCCACCAACACTGGTGATTATTCTTTAGTTTTAATTTCTTATTTCTGACTGTACTTGATTTAAATCACAGCACTTGTGTTTCTCAGCACAGAGACCCGACTGTATTTAGATAATTTTAATCTGTACTTTAATACTGCTGTTAACATTTTAACACTGATACAGTTTCTGTGGGTTTATCTTCCATTACATCACATCCTTTTTTTTTTTAAACCACAGCTTAACCAAACAACATTTGAATGTTTTGTGCTATGGTGCAGTCTCAGGCTATGCTGGTGTTCTTCTTTTTGGCTTTGAACTGTGTTTTGGCACACCTGCTCTTTCTTTCAGCTCTTGACATTATTTTCTAAAATAATTTATAAGAAAACTAGGAATTTTTTTTTTGCTCCTTTTTATGTTACTTTTATATGCATACCCACCAAGTATTTAAAGTTTTCTTTACATGATCAGTAAATGAAATTGTTTTTAATATTTACAGTAGTTGCCTAAAAGTCATCAATATGTCAAGAATGCTCAAAATACTCATCTCTTTAAGTAACCTATCAGCTTGTAGATTAAATGGAGTCGAGAGTGTATAAGCTGGGTATGGAGTGGGGAAAAAAATCTGAATTGTATCAAAGACTTTTTGAAATATTGTTCTTCTGAACAGTTTTAAAGATCAGGGATCCCAGATCTCCGCTATTTAGCGGAATTCCACTATTTTTACTCGCCAAAGTGATGATTATTTATATTAGATGCCCCCTTGAACCCCAGCTGAAATATTTCATTTCCTCTATTTTTGAACCAGTTTCCTCTATTTTTTTCCAAACCTTGCTGGGACCCTTGAAAAATACAGTTTCAAAAACAATTAATTGCAATGTTCTAACAAACTTAATGTAGACACACGATGTCTTCTGTCCAGCATAAACCAAATTTCTGTGCATATTAATGAATTTAATAACAATTTGTGGTATTTTAGGCTTTTTTCTTCAAACCCACATGAGTATTTGGATGGGAGACTACCTGGGAATACCAGGTGCTTTGGAGGATTAGGGAAAAGGCCAGGAACTTACCCTGTTAAAGGAAAAAAGAAACACGAAGAGAAGTGTATATAAATAAAGTTGGTGACCCTCAGCCATGAGAATAGCACCAGACAACACAGTTAATTTTACCTTTACCACCAGTTCAGAGAAAAGTCTGTTCAGTGTGTTAGTTTTTAATCGAATGTACTTTCTCAGTGCCCAGTGTTTCATTTGTTGCTTTCAGGGTGTGAAGTCACCCGCTGAATATTACTGTAGGAACTAAATAAATGTGTGGAGAGACACGAGTGATGCCATTGTGAGTCACCCCGTTCCCAGTGGGCTTCATTCAGGCGAAAGTACTTTAATTAACTTAACAGGAGTTTTTTGGTTTAACCTCAGTGTCTCTAGTGTGACTTTCAGTAGTATTTCCCTCTCGTCATTACAGTGCACTTTCAGATCAGCACACATGCTCTGGAGACGATGATTAAAATTCATCTTGTTTTTCCATTAGCTCAACTGTGTGTGTGTGTTGGGCGGAGTAGGGATAATTTTCGAGTGAAGTTTCTTCTGTCATATATATGCGCCTTATCAGTATGACAACAGAGTTCCCAAATATCCGGAACAGTAATAAAATAATAATTAAACTAACATGGCTGCCTTCAAATACTTCTCTGGCAGTGTATAATTTTATTTCTGAGGAAACTCCTCCTGAGTGAAACTTGTACCGGTACAGGTGAGAGCGAGGTATGACTGAACATGGCCACAACCCCGAAGAACACAAAGAGGAAGTTTCTCGAGTCTGTGTTTGCAAGGCCCACAGAGGCATGACAAGATTACCAGAACTCATTTGAATATAGCACATGCAGCCATGTGGTATTTCCTTGAAGAGGGTTTGTTATTGGAAAAAAAAAGAAGGGCATTTGGATTGTGATTGCTCGAAGCTACGTACGTGCAGTGCTGAGCTGAAAGAGGTTTTTTCTCTGAAGGTAAACTTTTTTTTTTTTTTTTTTTTTAAGTTAATTCGTCATTTTCTGTTCTGTGGTGTTTTTATTTGTGTCACTTTCTGAAACTCTTCTGTCTTATACAACTCTCTTGTTTTTATCTCACATGAGTTACTAATTGTGACATGCTGTGCAATTCAGCTCCTCCTGTCCTGATAATTGACTGATGATTCAAAGAGCAAAACCTTAATGTTTTTCATGTAACCACCTCTTGCTATTTCCTTGCGCAACAGGTCAGAGCAAGCAGCACCTTGGTTAGTCACTCAAAACTCCCCTTTTTTTCCATTTAAACAGTTACAATGAAAGCTTCCAGTGTGTGTCAGTCATTAAAACTCTGTAGACAGGATCAGTGAAATACTCCGGCTGTGCACCAGTTAATTTTTTTAAGCTAACATCACAAAAGTACTTTATCTTTGTGCTATCAGTACTTGACTGGTTTTGTACAGCTGTTGAAGTGAATGTACTAAAATTTTACAATTTCCAAAACTTGTTCTTGCAGGTTATGTATTCAGCACTGTGTGCTACACATCCACGATGCATGAAGATATTTAAAACCACCATTCAGAAGAAAGTTTTTGATTCCTGTGGAATCTACACAACACTTGGCATCTTTTTATTTTTAACAAAGCCTACCCACGTCTGTGAGAGCTTGGATATCTGAGCGTCGCATCGGAGACGTCTTTTTTGGGTCAACCATGCCCGTACAAGCACCACAATGGACCGAGTTTCTGTTGTGTCCCATCTGCACACAGACGTTCGAAGAGAACGTGCGCAAGCCCATCAGTCTGGGCTGCGGTCACACAGTCTGCAAGATGTGCCTGAACAAGCTGCACCGCAAAGCCTGCCCTTTCGACCAGACCACCATCAGCACCGACATCGAGCTGCTGCCTGTCAACACGGCGCTGCTGCAGCTCGTCTGCCCTCAGGTTAGTCCTTCACCGCTAGTTTGTAGATCATGTTCAGATATTGCTTATAAATTCTATCAAATTGTTCAAACTCTAGATTTGGTTTTATCACGACACACGTGAACTTTCTCATTTTCCTTCGCTTTGCCCAAACAGTTTTTTGTAGTTTCTTGTTATTGAAATAATATTGTGGGTCTGTTTTTGGGAGTATGCCTTTTAGAAATAAGCCGCATTAACATTTACTAATTAGAGAGAAACCAAACAACTTTCTATTTTTGGATTATTAATGCTGTGTACTGTCACACTAGTTTGATTCTGTTGTAGTTCATTGCTCAGTACTCATGGCCTCACTGCTTTTTTTTTTTTTTTTTTTTTTTTTCTTCGTTTCTATTTTTCTATATTGATAACATGAGAAATACTAAGAACTGTGCACTTTTGGCCATTATATCGGATTTTATAATGGCTTAATACAGTCTTTCAGGCTGGACTATTGAAATATCCATAATATTAATCATTTTTGTATTTTATGATTTCTTTTCGCTTCGAGGGGCAGTGGTGGTCTAGTGGTATAGGGCGCTAGATCACTGATCCAAAGGCTGGGGGTTCAAGTCCCACTCTCCACAGGATTGTCACTGTCCCCCCCAGTGCAGCTAACTGGGTTATCAAAGGCGGGCCATGTCTCTCACTGTCTATGGTGAGAGGCATGTTAAAGAACCATTGCTGACTTTCGTAAAGAGTAGCTGCAAAGTCGTCAGCGTGTTTCTGTCCCTTGCTATAAAGGGTTGTGACAGGAAGGGCATCCGACGTAAAAACCTCTGCCAAATCAAACGTGCGAATCAGATGATTCGCTGTGACGACTCCCGAGTGAAAGGGAAAAAGCCGAAAGGAAGACAGACAGACCTGATTTCTTTTCGCTTATTATCTATCTTGTGTAAACCTGAATTGGCCACAGTCTGATGTTTAAAGCAGATCAAGCAACCCCTGTGTCCATACTGCCTAAAATATGAAGGTCTTCACTCTGTAGATAGGTTAAAGACGTCGTTCACCGCGGCCTAATGAATACCGAAGAGGGTTCATGACTGAAAGGTTTGATTTAACATACCAGCAGGAAAAATGTGTGGTGGCAGGGAACGGGGCGGCACCTTCCCTTCCTTTTTCTTTATGGCTGAAGTGCCCGTGAGCAAGGCACCTAAACCTCAACTGATCTCTGGGTGCCAAGTGTGCATGTGTGTTTGAATGGATTGAATGCAGAGCCAAATTTTACTTGCATAAATGAATGAATACAGTTTATCAGAATTATTTGTCAGAGTATCTGATCAGGAGTTCAGTGTACGTCTCAACAAACATCTATTGCATAACTGGTTTATTTTAATTTTATGAGTTTAGTTACAGCTAAGACCTGGCTACTTGATTTGCAGTCCAAACTTCAGCTTACATTTTACAAAATTTTGGCTGACACTCTTATCTGGAGTGACTGACAACTATCATTTTTATACCACTGAGCAATTGAGGGCCTTGCTCTAGGGCCCAACAATGGTGATAGTTGGGATTGAACTGCTGATCAGTAATGTATTGCATTAACCACTAAGCCACCACTGCCCAGTTTCGCAGCATTTGTCAGCTTGTTCATGAGAAACGAAGTTAAAATTAATATAGCAGCTGCAGCAGCCTGATAAGCAGCTTTGTGTATTTTTCCCAAAATAATGTGCATATGGTGTGTGTTGTGTTTCTGAAAGCCTTTATTTTTGAAAACTTTACATGGAGCGCATATAGATTTAGTGATATTGTTTTCTGTCTATAACTGACCAAAACTCACACGTAAAATCACAGGGAGCTGACACACTTTTATTTTGGTCATTTTTACCTTTTTACTGTGGGGTAAGGACATTTTGCTCTTGAGGAGATAACACTTCCTCTGGAAAGAATTACGTATATGTACTCGGCAATGGAAATGGATAAAAAAAACTTCACAAATAATAAAATTCATATGCTATTTTTAGTCATTGTTTTCAACTTGATGCACAAAAGGCTGTCCTTTAGAAAATGTCCTCACCGTTACTGTGTATATTTTTCTGGAAATGGCCCACGTGTTGAACAGTTTTATTTACATTTGAATTTAAGTTGGTCAGTTGTGGTACCCAGTGGTCTGATATTTATATTTCTTAGTTTCATCAGTAAGTAGCTGTTTAATAATTGCATAAATGTATGAGTTGGTCTTTGTCACAAAATACATTACTTAAGGGTGATTTAAAACGCTGCATCAATCTGTTGGAGTTTATGTCATGGCAACAGAATATCTTTCCTTTTTTGTCTCTTTTCAATTGTGGAAAAATAAATACAGACGCTATTCTACTTACGAACATTTGCTTTATGAACATCCGGACATATGAACAGGGCTGTCTGAGGTCGAAAGTGCAAGTGAAATGAAATTGAAGAACAAGCAGAAATAGCAGTTGAATAAAATCTACAGAAAGATATATCGTAAATATAAGTATGAAATATGATTTAAACATTATCCTGAGCTACACTTAATGTTTGATTAGGCTCCGGCGGAGGGTCGTGGCTGACACACGCGAGCAATGCGCACACCTGATCCTTCTCACCAATCTACTGTGCTATAAAGTTGAGCAGCGCGCTCATCCCGGTGCTAGAAGATTGTCCCTCTTCACGTCCCTGTTTTCTTGTGATCTCTCTGGCTCCTGGTCTCAGCTCTGCGCTCGAACAGTTCCCGCGCCGTAGTTCTCCGTATCTAAAGTTTTCGTGTTTCTCCTTGCCACGAGCAATGACTGTTTCCCCCTTGGTCAAGTGCCTTCCCTGTAAAAATAAAGTTTCTCCGTATTCATCCTACTCTGTCTCCTGCATTTTGGGTCTGACTGAAAGCTCCTGACGTCACAGTTAGCGTGATAATTTATGGTGCATTTAGGTTTGCACCTTGTACCAATAAATGATAAATTCGATAGCATGAAATAAGATGATTAGGGAGGGAGGGAGGGAGGGAGTGTATATACAGTAAAAACTCGTATAGGTTACTTATACAAGCTTTAAACATACGTTCCCCTCTAAGGAACGCCCTGTAACGATTTACGAACAAATTCATCTAACGAACAGCCGTCCGGAACGTACCTCGTTCATAAGTTGGGGAGCGTCTTTTCTGATCTTTATGTTGCTCTCTGACCTGATGTGAAATTCATAAGAAAAGTGAGGTTTATGACCCCAGCCTCCTTTTCATTTATTTCCTTGTGTTAAATCTTCAACACTTTCCTTCTATACACGGACTAGAACCAGGAACAGATTATCTACTGGACTGTGCTACGTTCAGATACCTATGTCCTATGTTGAATAAATTTATTTGAAGAATGCATATAATGCCAAAGTGCGGGTGATGAGCAGGAGGGCGAGGCCCGCATGTTATTCAGCTGCTTACTGGCAGTTCATATTTCTAAAATAAGAAATTGTAGTTGTTCCAGTCTGGGTGGATTGCTGTGTGTGTGTGTGTGTGTGTGTGTGTGTGTGTGCGTGCGCGTGCATGGTAGCCCACTTAGTCACCCGAGTCATATTAATCTATTTGATCCAGTGTCAGCAGCATTTTTTAATAGTGTTTCCTCGTAAGTTGCTGGAGAGAATGGTATAAAAAGAGCTGAGACAATATTACTGTCATACGTCCTGTATTTGTCACCCCATAAAGTCAAAGTACTTATTGCTGGGTCCAGACTTGCATACCTGTAGTTTTCCAGTTAGTCTCACTTGTTTACACACTCCCTCAGTAAATAATATGCTTGAAGGTATGTAGCATAATAATGAAATGGAACTTTACAGGAGAAGGAAATAGTTCATGCAGTGTATTGGTACTGAATACAATTAGGTTGATTTTTAATTTGAATGCCAAAAATCTTTGTCAGTAGCACATGAGATTTCACACATCTGACCGATTGAAATGTACTTTTTATAAAATGATTTAAATTTACATATGAGTTTTATATGCGCAATGACCGTTGGTTTCAACTCAACCCCAAATATACATTTGCAGTTCAGTTTCTTCCAGAGTCAAATGCGTTGTGAAATATTGGAAATGAACCAAGCCAGTAATAAAGATGTACTTCTCAGTATCAATACAAGAGGAACTAGGAAACTGCTTAACATGGCTTGGCACACATTTTCTCTTCAGCATAGGTTGTAATGAAAAGTAATGGCACAGAGCATAATTCAAGCAATGCCGGGGCTCAAATACTCCAGAGTTGTATCCTGTTCCTCAGGGATGCAAAACACTATCGTTGTGTACACCAATTGGATACGAGTAATATTTTGCCCGTGGCAGTATTTTAGAATAGAGGGTGAGGAAGGAATGTTCTTGTCATGTTATGTGTCCCAGCAAAATAAGAATGTTTCCCTAAACTGACAACGGACATGTAAAATCCACCACTCTTGTTGGTTACTGCCTTGGGTTTACATGCCGTACAGGCTTTATGTGTTATGTAACCGTACATAAGAATGTTTGTTTTCTGCAGTATATGGAGCCTGTGATTTTCCATTTCAGAATGTGACTTGTATAACCTGGCTTTGAATATGAATTCAAACTTCATTAATGAATGTATAGGACAAGCATTTCAACAAACTTTGTATTGTACAAAGACAAACTCCAATGCTAGATATATTTTAGCAATATATTTAACATTTCACTTGAGTCAAAAATATTAACAGTAATTAAATGTACAGTAAGTTTTCTAAATCAACTTTAATGTAAGTAACTGTAATTGCTTAATAGAAAATAGTTTGAAAGTAGTTTGTAACAGTCTACAATAAAAGTGCCAGTAGTTTCTGACCAAAGGGGGGAAAAAAAAGTGTGAGAGACTAGTTGCAAAACAACACTCCGTTGTCCTCAAATCAGAATACTTTATTGATCAAGAAGTCAACTTGAAATACAGGGATCCCTCGCTACTTCGCGCTTCAATTCATGTGGCTTCAGTGCATCGTGTTTTTTTTTTTTTTTTTTCCCCATCGAATTAAAAAGTAAGGAAATTAAGGAAGAATAGGAGAAAAAGTTCAGGAAAATGCCACAAAAACAAGGACAATTATGCAAAAAAAAAACCCTAAACAAACCCCCCCCACACACACAAAACTACTTGCATTGTTGCATCTGTGTGTACGTGCATCTGCATGTGTGCGTGTGCGTATGTACGTGTCGTCGTCTTCTCCTGTAGTACCATCTGTATGTGTGTGTATTTATATTTTATTTACATCTTGTTATTTTTTTAATGTTTAATTGTTATTATAATCATTTATAGCATTGAATATGTATTTATTGGTATTAAATACACATATACATGTACATATAAGTCAGTTGCAGGGTGATCCAACTTCGCGAATTTCGATGGTTGCGTGGTGATCTTGGTCCCAATTAACCGCGGAAAGTGAGGGATCCCTGTATTACTATTAAAAGGCAAAGAAATGTTGGGTGGATGGAAACAAAACAATTTGATTGTCTTTAAGCAACAGATATAGTGCAGTACACCAATACTATCACTGTTTTTATTTATATCCACACACACACACACACACACACATATATATATATATATATATATATATATACATATATATATATATATATATATACACACACATACACAGGATGACCCCAAAAAAATGGGAATTTTTGAATTGCGTATTGCTAGACATGAGCAAGTTGCAACACTGCAAGACAGTGACCTTGAACAAGCAAATACTCTGCCATGAAAGGTTAGTCATTTATTCTTAAATGGTATGTTTTAAGGTTTCAATTACTATAAATAAAATATAGTATTGTTAAAAAGTTCCCATTTTTTTGGGTCACCCTGTACATATTCACACTCTAAACAAAGTTAAACAACTTCTACACATTCACTGTGGTTTAAAATGGATTGTGTTACTTATTAGTTGACTTTTTTTTTTTTTTTATTAAACAGCCCCGTAATCACAGGCTCGAAGTATAATCTATAACATTATTTACCATAAATATTGTCCATGTCTCGTTTTACAGGTACCCAAGTCTCAGCCCGTCACCTTGGTGAAGGAAGCAGAGGACCTCAAGCATTATGATCAAGCACGCACATGTGTGGAGGAACTGGCTCTCTACCTCAAACCCCTCAGCAACACCCGAGGTCTTGACATCCCTTGTTACATTTCCATTTCACACAAGGTTTTATATTTAGCAATATATTAATTTGTTTCCTGTTAGTCATCACGCCGAACTATAGTCAAGTCCAACTGATACCATTTATCAGAACTCTCTGTCTGGTGATAGCGCAAAATGGAAGTGAAACCAATATTGCGGTGTTGCAAATAATACAAGTAAAGATAACTTTTTTTTTTTTTTTTTTTTTTTTTAATTGGTTCATTTTTGATGTGTGATGTAATAACATTTTTCATAAAGTTAAAGTGTCTTTATTCTATTCTTGCAGTTATGCAATGTCAGACACCAATCTTTTTTTTTTTTTATTTGCATTTGATGATGAATCTAGTTTAGCGAGAAAGCCAGGTCAGTTAGCTGATACTAAGTGTGTGTGCTGAGTGAATCACTGGTGATTTCATTTTGGCTCCTCCACTGTTTCAGTATGCTTTTTGACTTCATAAGGAAATGCATATGAATTGTTGTTTATCTCATTCTTATTATAAATAATGCAAAGAAACCATTTACATGCAGAAAGGTCTCAAAAGCTCCAAGAAATACTTGCATCTATCCTTTGCTTATCCTCAGGTTAGCATGAAAGGTTAAAGCTTTTTCCTGTGTTTGCAGGTGTTGGGCTGAGCACTGCAAGTCAGAGTCTCCTCAGCAGACCCATGCAGAGGAAGCTGGTGACCCTGGTGCATTGCCAGCTGGTGGAGGAGGAGGGACGTATTCGGGCCATGCGTGCAGCCCGCTCTCTTGGCGAACGCACAGTCACTGAGCTCATACTGCAACACCAAAATGCCCAGCAGCTCTCCTCCAACCTGTGGGCTGCTGTCCGAGCACGAGGCTGTCAGTTCCTCGGCCCTGGTAGGTTCTTCCTCAGCATGCTTCTTCTTATATGCTCTTTCGATCTGTCAGTGTTTCAGCAATAGCATGCTTTTCAAGATCTGTATGATAATAGGCCATTGTTAAATGAAAGTATGGAGGAATATTCAGATCGAGGGGGGTTTAATCTACTGAGGCTGATGGTGGAGTCAGGTAACAGCCTGATATTTGAATAATCCCCCATTTCATGCAAGAGAATTCTATCATTGCTTTATTATTCATTGAAAATATTTTCAACTTCTCCACTGATGAATTTATGAGCTCATTTACACCAATCAGAAACGAGAAAATATTTTCAATGACCAATAAAAGCATTCAACTTTCCTACTTGACCATATGCTGCCATTTGTCTCGTATGTACAAACATATGTGAAATACTTTGAACTTGAAATATGATTTTTTTTTTTCCCCCCAGAGTTAAATACTTAAAAGGCTGAAAATTTGGGTTATTTAGACAGTTGTGTTAGAAAATTTGTGAAAATTTAAACGCTTAGGATATTAGCTACAAAATAATACCAATAACTCGGTTATTAATTTCCAACTTAATACCCACTTTGCTGAGATAGATCACGTATATATGAACCTTACCCTACATAGTGATGCATATAGCGGCATGAATTATACATATATATTTATAACCCTCACCTCTGATTCCCACAGCCATGCAGGAAGAGGCTCTAAAGTTGGTGCTGCTGGCGTTGGAGGATGGTTCACCTCTGTCCCGCAAGGTCCTTGTTCTGTTTGTGGTACAGCGGCTGGAGCCACGCTTCCCTCAGGCTTCTAAAACTAGTATAGGGCATGTTGTACAGCTTCTGTACAGAGCCTCGTGTTTTAAGGTAATTCTATTATTTTACATGTAAAATACAGCATTTATGTCAAATACTGACATCTTGTATTACAGTTCTGAATTCTAATTGGTCAGAAGGTGTTGACACTTTTTTGTAACAGTAACTCTGACAGTAGTATAATAACATGCTAGATGTGGAGGAATAAAACAATTAAAAAACAGTGGTACCTCACTTTACGAAAGTCTCACAAAAAACGAAAAATTCAGGTTACGAAACGCACTTTCCTAAAATTTTTGTCTCTGGATACGAAACAAGTTTACGTTACAAAAGCGCCATCTTAAAAATTCAAACGTGCCATTCAAACAATGCACGAGTTGCTTTCCTATTGGTTGTCTCGCAACACCTCGCTCCGCTCGCCTCCCATTGGCTAGGAGGGAGCTGAATCTCCATAATACAGTACTGTACCCATAATGCTTTTCGTGTGCCTTTCACCCATTGTTCGACACGCGTGAAGGAGAGTTGTACTGTTGGTTCGTGAGTTTCATGAGTTTTTTTGAGTGTTTTCATTGCAGCGTTAATTTTTCGTTATTAGTCATGAGCCCCAAGAAAGTGATTCCCGGTGAGACTGAATAGAAGAAGCGGGCTCCGTTAGCAATAAAAGTAAAACAGGAGATGATAAAAAAAATATATATATATGAAAGTGGGATTCGGTTGAGTGAAATCACAAAGGAGTATAGCTGAAACCCGTCTAAAACTGGAACGATACTGAAGCAGAAGGAGGCCTTAAAAGTGGAGATACAGCGACCGAGGCGATTATTTCGGAAAAAGCAACTGCCATATTTAAGGACCTTGTGAAGATGAGATTTTAAAAAAGGTAAATGATTTTCTTTTACTTTTAACACCTATTTCATACAAAATTGGTGTACTTTTATAATTTTTAAAGGGTTTATGGGGTAGTATTGGGAGCCTTGGAACGAATCACACGTTTTACATGTAAAATGCGGTTCAACTTACAAAAAATGCAGGTTACGAAAAAGGCTCTGGAACGGATTAATTTTATAAGATGAGGTACCACTGTATGCTTTTCTAGCACAGCTTTAAGGTGGTAACTGCAAGACTTCATTATGCAGCATAGCCAATGTTTAATCTAAATGCAGTACTACAGAATTCCTTTAAAATTAATTATAATTGCCTCTGACTTCCTGTCTGTCTACACACCCCCTTTTCACCAGGTGACCAAGCGTGATGAGGACTCATCCCTGATGCAGCTGAAAGAAGAGTTCAGGACGTATGAGGCTCTGCGGAGAGAGCACGATTCCCAGATTGTCCAGATTGCTATGGAGGGAGGCCTGCGCATTGCCCCTGATCAATGGTCCTCCCTGCTCTATGGGGATCAGTCCCACAAGTCCCACATGCAGTCGATCATTGATAAGGTAGGAGGAACAATAACACTGTCTGTCTGTTTATAGACATGGAAAAAATGAGTAAACCAATTAATGAACCAAAACAATTTTTTCCCCATGACTGTTTGCCAAAGGTGTGACAAATTCTTCAGTGATATCCGCCTCATCTTTTTGCAGTGCGTAATTGTTTTAGCACACACCAAACAGAAACATGAGAAAAGCAAATGAAAATAGGATTCATGGTTTACTTTTTACATCTTTAGATGAATGACATGTGTGTTACACTCTGTGAACTAAAGGGAACCGAGACCGGTCACTCAAGTGAAGGAAGAACTCATATTTTAGTTGTTAAGTGATTCTTTTAGGTAACGAGGTCAAAGATGAAGGTGCGCTCTTCCTCCTCCAGGTGATTTCAACTGCAGCTGTGTTTTTTGCTTAAAAAAAGAATTGAGGACGTCACTGCATGAAAAGTGTTATCTTACTTGAGTAGATTGAGAAAATGCTTTAATAAAAATGCAATAAGGAATAAAATTAAGAAGTTAAATGCATTTGAATAAATTCACGATGGCCTGTTTCAGATTCCTTTACATATGTTTATATATTTTTTAATATATTGACAGAAAATGGGCTTATTTTTTATATTAAATGCACTATATAAACAAAAGTGCATGGACACAAGTTCCAGATTATACCACAGCCTTTGCTAACAGGACCAACAAAATAAATCGCAGGACCATGCAGTGTCTATAGAAAAACATTCCGTGGTGCTTTTAATGTCGCATAGTTGTCATGAATCTGCTATATCACAAAACTCGTTGTAGAATTGGGGCCATCTAGAATGTGTTTTGGTGAGTAGTTAATGCTGTGTGTGTGTGTGTGTGTGTGTGTGTGTATATATATATATATATATATATACACACACACACACACACACACACACACTAGTCCTTCTCAAAAAAATTAGCATATTATGATAAAGTTCATTATTTTCTGTAATGTACTAATAAACATTAGACTTTCATATATTTTAGATTCATTACAGACAACTGAAGTAGTTCAAGCCTTTTATTGTTTTAATATTGATAAGTTTGGCAAAAAAGTAAAGAAAAACCAAAAATTCCTATCTAAAAAAATTAGCATATTTCATCCGACCAATAAAGAAATGCTTTGAATACAAAAAAAGTCAACCTTCAAATAATTATGTTCAGTTATGCACTCAATACTTGGTCAGGAATCCTTTTGCAGAAATGACTGCTTCAATGCGGCGTGGCATGGGGAGGCAATCAGCCTGTGGCACTGCTGAGGTGTTATGGAGGCCCAGGATGCTTCGATAGTGGCCTTAAGCTCATCCACAGTGTTGGGTCTGGTGTCTCTCAACTTTCTCTTCACAATATCCCACAGATTCTCTATGGGGTTCAGATCAGGAGAGTTGGCAGGCCAATTGAGCACAGTAATACCATGGTCAGTAAACCATTTCCCAGTGGTTTTGGCACTGTGAGCAGGTGCCAGGTCGTGCTGAAAAATGAAATCTTCATCTCCATAAAGCTTTTCAGCAGATGGAAGCATGAAGTGCTCCAAAATCTCCTGATAGCTAGCTGCATTGACCCTGCCCTTGATAAAACACAGTGGACCAACACCAGCAGCTGACATGGCACCCCAGACCATCACTGATTGTGGGTACTTGACACTGGACTTCAGGCATTTTGGCATTTCCTTCTCCCCAGTCTTCCTCCAGACTCTGGAACCTTGATTTCCGAATGACATGCAAAATTTGCTTTCATCCGAAAAAAGTACTTTGGACCACTGAGCAACAGTCCAGTGCTGCTTCTCTGTAGCCCAGGTCAGCCGCTTCTGCCGCTGTTTCTGTTTCAAAAGTGGCTTGACCTGGGGAATGCGGCACCTGTAGCCCAGTCCACTGCTTCCACAGGTCCCCCAAGGTCTGGAATCGGCCCTTCTCCACAATCTTCCTCAGGGTCTGATCACCTCTTCTGGTTGTGCAGCGTTTTCTGCCACACTTTTTCCTTCCCACAGACGTCCCACTGAGGTGGCTTGATACAGCACTCTGGGAACAGCCGATTCGCTCAGAGATTTCTTTCTGTATCTTACCCTCTTGCTTGAGGGTGTCAATGATGGCCTTCTGGACAGCAGTCAGGTCAGCAGTCTTACCCATGATTGTGGTTTTGAGTAATGAACCAGGCTGGGAGTTTTTAAAAGCCTCAGGAATCTTTTGCAGGTGTTTAGAGTTAATTGGTTGATTCAGATGATTAGCTTAATAGCTCGTTTAGACGACCTGAACATGATATGCGAATTTTTTGAGATAGGAATTTTGGGTTTTCATGAGCTGTATGCCAAAATCATCAGTATTAAAACAATAAAAGACATGAAATATTTCAGTTGGTGTGCGATGAATCTAAAATATATGAAAGTTTAATTTTTATCAGTACATTACAGAAAATAATGCACTTTATCACAATATGCTAATTTTTGAGGACTAGTATATAATATACTATATATATGTGTGTGTGTGTGTGTGTGTGTGTGTGTATATGTATATATATATATATATATAGTATGTATGTGTGTGTGTAGTGTAGTTAATGCTGTTATTGTGACATGGAAATGTCCAGGAGAAGCCACAACTCGGCCATGAAGACCACTCCTACTCTTGGGGGTGGGCCCATGGAGTGTCAAAGTGCATAGCACATAAAATTATTCCTCTATTTCGGCTCTTACTGTAGAACTCCTCATTGCCTCTAGAAGTAAATCAGACTCATAATGAAGTTGCACACAAGCTAAAGTTCAATATGAGCAATGTATTTCATCAGATAGAGGTGCGTTCCATGCAGACAGTTGGACCCTGGAACAGTAGAAACACGTTCTCTTGAAGTAGGAAGCAAACTTCACTATCTAGCACTCTGATTTGATTAATCTGGATTTGGCAGATACCAGATGAATGTTACCTATTAGAAAGTGCAGTAAACTAGGATTGAGAAGGATAATTTTCTTATCATTGTGACTTAGTGTTGTTAATTCAGCGTGCAGTGACATTTTTAGCCAATTGTGTGCATCCAAATTTGTGGTAATAGTTTTGCAAAGAACTTTTCCCAGTCTCTGTCTGACTGTGCCTGGAAGCCTACAAAGGAATATTTTGAAAGCTTTGATGAGGTTCTCCAGAGGCAGACACAGAGGCATGATCTCATCCCTACTGTTGTACACCTTTTGGGAATGAATTGGAACATTGATTGCCAGCTAAGCCTTCATGCCCAACGTCCGTGCCCAACCTCAAAAATACCGATTTGAACAAACATATGACCTAATTTCATACAAAGCTTTTCCAGAAGGGTGGTGGCCACAAAGGCTTGACAGCTTCATATTATTATTATTGCCCGTGGTTTTGGAATGGGATGTCCACAAAAGCTTAAAGTACGATTCTCGAGTGTTCACATACTTTTAAGTGTCTTATTTGTTTGATCATGTGGTTTGACTTGTATCCAAGACTTGCCATATATTCAATTGTTAAGAATGTGATTTTCAATGTGTGAGCTATTTTTCAGTAGTAAGTATACAGAAAATTAAAATGAAAAGGACAGTACAGAGAAAACGGAAATGTCTACAGAACTGAACATTGAGAAGGGGGAAGTAGCACTGAAATTGAAATCGTCTAGGAAAACTTAGCATGCTACACTCTTACTACCTGCACTATTAAATATTATACAATTAATAAGCACTGAGCCTTGTGGGTGTTTGTTCAGCATGTTGAAGAGTTTATAATGTGTGTGTGTGTGTGTGTGTGTGAGACTAATTCATTTTAATATACTCACTTTAGTGGTTTCAGAGGTATGTGGATGACTTGTCTATGTTTTGGCCAACTAGATATCAGATGTATGTGTACATATCTCAGATATGTCAGACCTTAAACGTCAACAGGGAAGTCAGTGTCATGTGATGATGAGTAATCTAAATGCCAGTCTGGTGCCAGAAGGTCATGGTTTCTGACTTTTGTTTGTTTATTGAGGCGTGATGTTGTCTACAGTCCTATTGTAATAGTACTGTGAAATAATACATGATGCATCAATGATTTTAAAAGGTGATCCGAGTTGTTTGTTTGTGTGTGTGTGTGTGTGTGTGTGTAATATATATGTGTGTGTGTGTATATATATATATATATATATATATATATATATATATATATAATGTGTGTATGCATTTTATTTTATATATACAGACGCTCCCGAAATATGTTCATTCGTTTTACGTATTTTTCGTTTTTATGTTTAAAAAAAAAAAAGTCAAATTTTGAACATCAAAATTTACGACTCTGTATTACTCTGTAATTACAACTCTGTAGTATGAGACGTACCTACGTAGCACGCTGACGTGTTTACAAAAGACAGGCAACGTGCCCCTCCTTCTTCCCTTGTGTTAAGACATCATCTCTGTGATCTTTGTGTTTACACTGTTTTGTGGACTTTTGTAACCAAAAGCAAATATGGTTGGTCAGAAGCGTAAGCCTACTAGTGATAGTGGTAATCTCGTTTAAAACAAAGATGGCTATTATCAAGAAAATTGATGCTGGTGAAAAACACGTGAATGTTGCACGTTTTTTCGAAATGGCTCCGTTGACCATCGAAACCATTTACAAGCAGGAAGATTGCATCACAGAGCATGTTAAAGGTTATATTTGATACTGTATTTGATATTTGATGAGTGAATTTGATTAAAATTTATCTATTTGAAACTATTTTGCTTGAATTTAATTTATTTGAAATTAATGTTTATTATTTTACAATGTTATGTTTATAATAATTGATTTAGGAGCGTTTTATGAGATACGGTAGCGGTATTATGGATGTATAGTACAGTATGAACGTCATACATCACTGCAACATACAGTAACAACTTACGTTTTTTTTTTTTTTTTTTTTTTTCACTTTACGTTCAGCCGCCCGGAATCAAACTAAAACATAAGTTGGGGAGCGTCTGTGTGTGTGTATGTGTATATATAAAATATTGTGTGTGTGTGTGTGTGTGTGTATATTTATACAGGTATATATGTATGTAATGTTTCTCAGTTGCAGACCCCAGCTTCATTTGCTCAGAGTGTACAGGAGCTCACCATCGCTCTACAGAGAACAGGAGACCCGGCCAATCTCAATCGTCTCAGACCACATTTAGAGCTGTTGGCTGACATCGACCCAAGTCCAGGTCTGTGTCCTGACAGAACGTACACAAGCGCTGGATAAGGAACTGCTCCACAGGAATCAAGATTCATGAAATATTATGGAATAAAACTGTTGTGTTTCAGCCACAACCTTGAGAACTTTCCTGTGATAGCACACCATGAATGGTTTTAATCCTCTTACACCAAAGCATCCTCAGCCCTCTTAATAATAAAAAAATAGAGGTTGTTGTTTTCTTTAAAAAGATGACCACAAACCTGTTCTGTCCTAAGGACTTATTAATGCTATTACACCTTTTCTAAGCCTAAGAACTGATGCTTTTGTGAATGAGAGATTGTAGAGACTAACATTAGAACGAGCACGTTTATTAGAAAATAAATAACTTGTACATACTGTATTCCCAGCTTAATTTTTATAGTTTTTTTTTTTGAGAGGGGATTATCAATTCAATTAAAAAAAAAAACCAATGTGATCGGTCTCAACTAGATGCACCTGCGCCTACATGGGAGCAGCTGGACAAAGGACTGGTGGCTGTAAAAACAGTGGTTCATGGTCTTGTGGATTTCATCCAGAACCACAGTAAGAAGGCAGGAGATCCACAGCAAGTACGTTTGCATACGGTTCAAGCCTGACTGAATGAATCATTGATTAAATGATTGTTTATTTGCTTAAAGTTTAGCTTTATTACGCACAGTTCTGGTATGCAGGGATCCCTCACTTTCCGCGGTTAATTGGGACTGAGACGCCCGAATTCCGTGAAGTAGGATCGACCCCCCCCCCCCCCCCGACTGACATACACTACATGTATATGTATATAATATCAGTAAATACATATTCAACGCTATAAATGCTTATAATAACAACAATAAAACATTTAAAAATAATGCACAAGATGTAAATAAAATATAAATACACACACATACAGACGTGTGCACATGCCGATGCGCACCCCACATAAAAATGTAAGTAGTTTTGATGGGAGGTTCTGGGCTGTTTGGGGTTTTTTTTTGGGCATAATTGGGCTTGTTTTTGTGACATTTTCCTTAACTTTCCCCCTATTCTTCCTTAATTTCCTTATGTTTTAATTTGATGAATATTTAAAAAACCGCGATGCACAGAAGCCACATGAATTGAAGCGTGAAGTAGCGAGGGATCCCTGTACGGACCTCACCAAGCTTGAAATGTCTCTAAAACAGCGTGCCATGTCTTGCTAGGCTCCCCAACACAGCAAGTACAAAACGTATATGTGCAGAGACATGAAGCAGAAGGGAGGGTGTCCGAGAGGAGCCAGCTGCACCTTTGCTCATTCCCAGGAGGAACTGGAGAAGTGAGTGATTCCTCTTTGCTCAGCATTTGATTTTTTTTTTTTTTTTTTTTTTTTTGTGTGTGTGGTGTAATTTCAGATTTCTTTATCTTACCCCCAGATTCCGCAAGATGAACAAGCGTCTGCCTTTGAGGAAACCCCTCAGCCAGTCACTGACTCAGCTTAATGACATGGACATAGCTTGCAGTCCAGGCCTTTTAAATGATGAGGGATTGGTTGTGGAGGGTCTCACCCACAAACCCACCATGGTCACTAATGGCATTCTCCCTGTGCCACCCGGGTCAGAGCTCACTCTTCTAGTCTCCCGTGGATCGGCAGCACACTATGACTCTACTCGCAAGCTGGGAAAGCCCGATACTGGGAGCCTCAGTGCCCCTGAATCGCCCCCAGACTCGTAAGTGAAGAAATGCTAGTTTCTGTGCACAGCTTCAGTTAAAGTGCGAGATCACAGCATGCTTCAGTGTCCCTAAAATAGCGACACTGCAGAAAAGTTTTTGTTAAACTTGTAAATGTCCTCATTTTCTTGAATGTTATTACTTTGCATATGATAACCAAGCAGACATTATATAAGAAAGTATCCCAATGCTTTTTATAATTGGTTTGCAACCCAACCTTTTTCTATAAGGGAGATTATTTTTCTTCATGCAGCATTTAGTGTCTGTCACAAAGTGTACACTTCCTTCAGACTTGCTTGCAGTAATTTTATTTAATTTAAAGAAGTGAGACAAATCTCACCAGCCACACAAAAAACCCACAAAATCTCATTACAGCATATTACACATACAGAGAGCATGTAACTGAAACCCATTGCAGGTGCACAAAGTTTAATTCCATTTCTGTTTTATGCAGACTGGACTCTGTTCCTAAAGTGGTGATGCCTTCAGCATCTCATCCTAGAGGCCAGAGAGAGAGTCTGACTGGACACACACTGCCTGCTGTCTCTAGAGTACCCCAGATACCGCAGTACCCCCCGCATCAGTCTGAGACCTATTACTCAGAATCCCGAGTACCACCGTCTGCTTCCCAATACGAGTCCTCTCAATATCCTACTGGTAAAATATCATCTTTGTGTGTGTATATAAAAAGACATGCTGTAAACCATTCAAAATGAGGTGGAAAGTACACCCTAAGCTATAAAAATCATGGTATAATTGTATATTTATATTTATACTTTGGTTGAATCATATTGGAATCATTGCCCTTATTATATATGCAGTGCTAAAAAGAGAAGAGGGAAAAATAGAATAGAGGAAGCAAAAGTATTTTTAGCTCTGTTGGTACGCTGTGTGTGTGTGTGTGTGTGTGTGTGTGTGTGTGTGTGTGTGTGTGTTAGAATAATTTTAAACATTCCACTGTCTTTCTGCAGGCAACTCCTACACTTATCAGCATTTACAACCTCGTTACACCCGCCAACCAGTTGACCCCAGCTTGGCAGTGTACCCGCCAGACCCTTACCCTGTTTCATACGTACCAGAAAGGCAATACCCCACTCCTCCATCTGACCCTCGCTACATCTATCCGCCACATCACGACAGCCGCCGCCATGCATCTTATGGGGGCCACCCGCCACTCCCATCATACACTCGAGATGAGCTGGGTCACAGGAGTCCTGTTCCTATAGAGATGCTCCCACCACAAGCACCAACAGCAGGAGCTGCTTCTTCCTATCTCTCAGAATCACGAGAGAGATACGGTCCTGAGCGCTACAACCACTCTAGTCACAGCAGGTCTTACAGCAGCAGGGTGAGACATCAGTCGTTGCTTTCTTATATATATATATATATATATATATATATATATATATATATATATATATATATATATATTACAGGGATTCCTC
>CM045737.1:35944847-35967347 GCA_024760905.1 Plotosus lineatus | reverse complement strand
CACTCCGGATTTACTAACTAAACATACATCAGCATGTATAATCTTGGTATGTTTTCAGGCGCTTTAAACTTTTCGGGTATTTTGCAGAGGGATACGGGTACCTCAGCTGGCCAAGCTGCTCCCGCAAAGTGGTCAACTGCTGGTGTTTCCAGTGAGCAGCTGAGCCTTGAGTTGCACCATGTGGAGAGAGAGATTGGCATGAGGACGCGCGAGATGGCCATGGTAAATACGATTATGTGGACCGGACCTCAAGGTTTCTCTCAGCATTACAAATGTTCTTAAGGGACTGGATATGGGCAGAGTGATGGCTGATTCGGCTCTCAAGGTTCTAAATATTTGGGTCATTTTGAATGACTCTTGCTTGGCATTTGATTGCCTTGAAAAGACCAACCGGATACTGTTCTACAGAGCAGATTTAGAAAGGCAGTGTCGTTTAAAATGATCCTTTGTTTTAGGAAACAAGTGTAAAGTGTTTAGTTCATGGAAGAGTTTAAAGAGGGTCAGGGTCCCAGATTTGTTTCAGAAATGTGTGGATCACACCAGTGTTAATCAGAGGCTGGAATTCCAGGTCATTTGTGTTTTATTTCTTGTGCTTTCCATCTAATCTGATCTACATGTGATCTGTGTTTCAGGAGGCAGCTGGAGTAAAATACAAGCTGGTTGCAGGAAGTGAGAATGGACAGAGTGAACACAACTTGCAGCGGGAAGATCACCACCTAGCCCTCAGGTCAGTTACTGCAGATGTTTCAAAACATGCATATGCTGCTGTCTTATGATTAGCTAATGTGATAATCGCATGAAGAGAGAGGAGGGCAGGTTTTCCTGGTAAAGAGTCTGGTGAATATATTATTGTGAACTTTGTGTTGCTTTATTTTAATGCAAATATTTTATTTCTGATCGGTTTTGTAGTGAGGGATCAAACGGTTCCAGTACTGTGGTGCAAGAATGTGGTTTGGCCGGTATCAACATGTCATCCTTGACCAGCAAGACCTCCTCACTCAGCCTGTCATCTGAACTGGTGGGCAGCAGCCCAGATCTGACCAAGAATGGGGTGGCTCACGCATGCTCATGATTTAACTACAGTGAGGCGTGACCATATGAGCTAGTCTCGTGCGCGCGCACGCGCGCTCTCTCTCTCTCTCTCTCTCTCTCTCTCTCGTATAAAGTTGTATCATGTTACCTGCAATTTGCAGATGCTGCAATACACCACCAACCATCCATTACTTAGTCATTTAAAATAGTCCACTCATATTGGGTCACTTATTTTTCTTTACCCCCACAGTATTGGAATGTTGAGCGTTCCATATATTCAATGCGTTCAGCTGCATTTGCGACCGCTGATCATAACATAATTGAAAATGATGGGTCATACTTGCCTTGCAAACACAGGATATTTACGGGAGTAAGGGATAAGCAGTATCTGCCATATGCTGTATGTATGTGTGTGTGTGTGTGTGTATATATATATATATATATATATATATATATATATATGTGTGTGTGTGTGTGTGTGTGTGTGTGTACATACACATTTTGTGTGTATATATAATTTTTCTCCTATGATAAATTCTTTCACTGCCTTAAAAACCAGAGCATTCAAGAAACATTATATGAATGTGTTTACTTGCAAGTTTAAAGTGATATCAATAATGAGAAATAGTACTCGCACGTAATAGACTCCGACTACATTCTTAGTAGTTTTGTTATCATTCATAAAGCTAACTTTATGTTTGACGTTTACACTGTGCACACTTCTCTTGTAAAACTTATTACAAGTTCTGTAGGAGCCTCCTGCCATGCTGCATATTCCACACGTTTGAAATCAATGGACATGAACATTATCTGTTCGATATAGCTCCAGCACTAGTTTCCCTCCAAACACCAGACTGTTATTTTAAGTTGAATCTAGTATTGTTGCTCTGAATGGTCAGTGTTCAAGCATTGGGGCTTTGCTCAGTATCTTCTCCCGGTAAACCATTACTCAGGTCCTGCCCACACGTATACAGATTTATTTTTGTGTCCACTAGAAAATGCTGACTGTGAAAAAGAAGCTTTTAGAAAACATGCTCGAAAGTGAAGAAAGGTTAACATTTTGCTCTTTTCCTGTTGGAAACGGTTCCTCTGCACATTCCTGTTGTAGATTTGTGTACATTATGAATGTTCTCGGGCTGTTTTTAGAACGTCTTCTCACCACGGTAATGTTACCCTATAACTGATTTGATGTCTTTTCAATTGAATTTAGCCTTATTTTTAATATCATGCCCTCATAAAGGAGGCAGTATGATTGCCGTTGCATGGCTCCTGAATTCACCGCTTGGCATCACGGTTCCATAGTCTGGGAATTTAGATAAGATTTTGGTAAACACTTTGTATTTGAGTGAACATTAAGCAGTAGTTCCGCTTTGGTCTATATGTATAAATTCTTGTGTTTGTCAGGGCTTTATTTGTCTTGGAATTTTGGATCATGCTGGCATTTTTCCATACATTATTTACTTTATCATTTAGTATGCAGCTCTTGCATTTGTTCTTGATGCCACAATCACTGCACGATTGTGTCGGTATGAGCATTAAAATATTATTGTTCTATTTATTTGGACAGAGAAACCCGGATCGTTGTGTTTAAAGATATCTGTATACGTGTGAATGGAGTCTCAGTTTTGTGAACTTAAGGGACAGACCGTCCGAGATTTGTTTTTTTATTTTGTTTTTTTTTCCACACTTTCTCTCCTTGTTAACTCAGTTTGAAGGTTGTGACATCATTCTTCCGTGCTGAAATCAAAATTGCACTCTTGCACTGACCTCTAAAATCTGTTCGTGTTCCTGGAGAAAAGCGGCCAAATTTGAACTATTTTATTCGGCTATATATAGATTTCTTATTTTTCAGAGGCAAAGCTTCCTCAAACATGCTTAGCTTCTTCAGATGTGGTCAAAACACACAAAGAATCTGGATAGGGTCAGAAAGCCACTCATCACTTGTAGCCAATTGCACTTGTTTTATGCCTTTTTTTTTTAAGCACACATCCGAACATACCTCTCAGCTTTGTGTTTTAACCAGGGATATTTACATGTTTCATCCTGAGGATGGAAAGAAGCCTAAGCGAAAAAGTAAAAGGAGACATTCTGTTTTATGAATGTTTATGTATATGCTGTTTCAGGGAAAACTTTGATCTGCATACAGATCTTCATAGCTAGAAAAGGAATTTTGGAAATAACGCCTTACAGTCAGGGTGCTGCTGTGGTGTTTATTTAAACAAACAAACAAAAAAACACCTTGTTCATTTAAGGACATCCCAGTTCCAAAAAGTTTGAGATGATATACTGTTCAGATCACCTCTGATTGGACCTAAAGCAATTTGTTTACTTGAACCATTTTGTTTGTTTGTTTGTTTGTTTTTAACTTCTGTGAAGTTGCTGTTGACATTGGCATGTGAATGATTTCTCCAGGAAGCAACAGTGAGAGGTTCAGAGCAGATGCACTTTGTATTTGTTTCTTCAAATCCAGGCCAGGACTGAGGATCACTGCCTAGTGTGCCGCTCATTCATTTCCTGTATGTAGTTTATTTCCATAATGTTCTGAAAAGGTTTGGGCGATATCGCGGAGAAGAGCTTGTACCTCTTTCCAGATGTCTTTTGTTCGGAGCTGAAACAAGTAACCTGAGAAATGATTAAATCGTTTCAAACACAAGCATCTATCATTGGATTTTCAGAGAATTTTATGACTGAAAAAAGAAAAGCAAATCTGATATTACATATTACTGACAACACAGCATTATTCAGCTTTCCTGAGCCTGTCGTATTCACAGTAAAAACGAGTAAACCAAAATACGTTCACGTGGCTGAAATGTACCAATACAATGTTCAAGGTTAAAAGATTTACATTTAGTGTGCATAGAAGTCATGAACTATAGCAAGAGGGAACATTTTAAAAGTCAGTACAAAATTAGAAGCAACAGCAATGTTTATTAAGTATTGCTTTCTGAAATCTTAAGATTACCGGTATTACGTCACCACGCCGTAAACGAGATTCTCTGAGGGATTCTGAACACATTTGGGTCAAATAAGTGCATAGAAAGTGAATTACTGAGTTCGGAAACAATGAAACTTTTTGTATACAGGGATCCCTCGCTGCTTCAGTGCATCGCGTTTTTTTTAAATATTCATTGAAATAAAAAAATAAAGAATATGGGAAAAAGTTAGGAAAATGCTGCAAAACAAGGCCAATTATGCAGAAAAAAAAATACCTCCCATCAAAACTCGTTACTTTTTTGAGGTGCGCAGCCGCATGTGTGTGTATTTATATTTCATTTACATCTTATGCAATATTTTTGAATATTTGTTATTCAATGCTATAAATGCTGATAATTTAATATAACTTCGGGATTCGATTGGGGGGTCCTCAGTCCCAATTGCCTGCGGAAAGTGAGGGATCCCTGTACTTGGACCTGAAGTGGATAAAATCAGAAACTAGAATCTCCAGTGGGCTGCCTGGTCCTGTTCTGGTTGCCTGGAAACCTGATAACTGATTAAGCTCAAACATAATTGCTAATGTAAGGAAACTACATTATTCTGAGATAGTTAGCTTAAGCATGTTAATACAGATTGAGCAAAGCCATCACCTTCTTACAAACACGTTGCGTTTACGGCATCAAGAAAACCTCAAAGTCACCGGTCAATATTTTGTGAAAATTTGCTTTGTGCTCTTCGGCCTTCAGTTTCTCTCTGTAGTCTGTTGCGGGGTGAACGTGTAGTAAACATGTCGGATTTGTGCGGAACTTGGTTTTAGTCGGTGTTGATGTTTCCACAGTGTTTCCTGATTTTATAAAGATGGCTGCATGCCATGTGGCTCACACTTTGAGTAGCATGCTGAGGTTCATGTGATTTGTCCCCTTCTGTTCCCAGATTTTTTTTTTTTTTTTAATTATTATTAATCAGCAATAATGCAGTACGTTAACATAACTTTTTAATATGTAGTAAGCATCACCAGAGCATTGATTTTCTGAGCGTAAGGATGTTCTCTTGCGTCAGTCACAACCACCACTCGCTGTTAGTGTGCACAGAATTCTTCAGTGAAACCACTTTCCTTTTATTCTTCTATTATTAGATTGATCGCCATTTGTGTTTCTACTTTCTGAATGGCTGTTTAATGGCTATTCTGTGCTACATCATATAACACCTATCTGGTGTCAGATTTTCTTTAATCGTTGCTATTTTTGCTTGTACAAGTGCTTGACATTGTTGTATACATTAATTCAGTGGATATGAACGTTAGCCCATACATTACAGATTATGTGGAGCCACTTTTGCACACTTTCAATACATTTGCATGTCACCATGTTGGGGGGGAAAATTGACACTTTTGTTCAGCACCTGAGAGGAAACCACAGTGCCTTGCACTTTTTACTTTGCATCATCAGCCAGTCTGATTGTTCATCTGATTTATTAATCTGCTTTTTCAGGAAAAAAAAAAAAAGAATGTTTTTAAAGGGGAGTTCACGATAAGCCCATTTAGGACCTCTGAATTACAGTAGCTGATCATTTCGGTTTTTAATTCGTCCTCGAGCATAAAGACAAACCACAAACAGGAAAAAATGGTGGCTGGTGGACTGAAAATGGTCAGAAATATGGTGACGGATAAAAGAGTAAATAAACATCAGAAATATCACCCATGGAATATACGGGGTTTGCGTTGAATAACGGATTCGTTCATGATGTAAAATAACAAATGTAAACATTGTGTTGAATCCTGCGTTTCAAAAAAAAAACAACAACGCACTACTCTGGCCTGGTGATTAACTCTTATGCATCTGTATGTGTGTGTGTTTTGTGTACTTTCTCATTGTTGTGCAAGATTTGAATCTGAGACTGGGTTGTATTTGTTTCCTTACGTGAAACGCAGTGATAAACGAGTCGGTCTCACTCAGAAGGGCTTCAGTTTCTGACCTGCTGAAGGAAGTGATCAGTCATTTAAACACTGTTCAGCTGGTTCACTATTGTTGCAAAGCAACATCCACATTCAGCCTCCCATCAGGCAGTGGGAGAAACACCTTAATTATAAATTGGGGGGGGGAAAGGGTGCGACCGTGATTTACCCACTGAAGTGTCGGGTCTTCTGTCTAATCTCAACTTTTTTTTTTTTTTTTTTGTAGAGAACTGTAAATGATCACATTTTGTGTACCTTTCATTTTGACCTTTTAAAAAATAATTTGTGATAGTAGCTTGTTTTAAATGTACAGTAAAGCAAGCTGACATAGGATTTTTTTTAACACTCAGACAAAAGTGGGCGGGGCTTCCGTGTGGAGCGATTAATGTGAGTGTTAAACGAAGTCGAGGGTCAGGCACACATTAAGCGATGCTCAGGAAAGACTCCTCACTGTCGCATCACCACAAAGCAGTTCGTGTTCAGCTCATACACAGGACGATGATCATGAACATGTACGAGTCCCGATGGGAGTGTTGTTTGACTTTTTCTCTTTTGTTCACGCTGAACATATTCATTGCTTGCAGTTGTTTGTTTCATGTTTTTGGGGTGTGTCCCCCCCGCCCCCCGCATCTAGTTGGTCTTGGGGTTTTCTGAATTTGTGAATCCTAACCTTTGGAAAATGTAATTGCTTTTTATGATTACTCTCAGGTTAGCTCATAAAAAGATTGCGTAAATTAAGGTACATCAACTGCAACGCGTAAGAATTTAAGGTTTTGTTTTTTTTTTTTTTTTTTTTTAAATATATATTATACTCCATTAAGGAATGTTTAGAACTATTTCTCCAATGTGGATTTAGCTGTTAAGTCTTTTTTCCCCTTTGTTAAAAATTCACTGTGTGAAATTTTGGATTGCATTTTTGTATAATACAGTTGCTTTCCTTCATGGAATGGAGAAGAGAGGAAACTGACTGGAAGGCTGAATAAGAAAAAAAAAAATATTTAAAAGTGTAACTTAATGTGCAACAATAATTCTGTACTGGCAGGGATTGTGATTAAATGATAATGGAAACAGGTGCTGTTCTTGTCTGCGTTTGTTTTAGAATTCTCACCACACCGACATTATCCTGCATCAAGGTGGGCTGTTTGTCTTTTTCTTTATAATTAATTATGTTGAAACATTTCAACCATGTTCTCTCGAAAACCAACAACAGTGCTGTTAAAAATACTCAATCGTTTTAATTTGTTGTTTTGGTTAAGAAGAGAAAACTGACTTCGTACAAATTCCTAACAGGATGAACAGCCAATCACAACATTGCAGTTTGGACAGATAGACAGCCATGCAAAATCGACTGGATGGTTTCTTTAGTGTGGTTCTGATATACAGTAAGGTAAAGTCTGTTGGGCTTTTTACACCCGAGCCATCGTGGCTCATCAGGCTGGTGATTATCCCCGGTTTCCATAGCGTGAAGCGACCAAGACTTCAACTCCTTCCCAGTATATTTTTCCTGGTACCCATTTATACTGCTGGGTGAACAGAGGCACACTTGTGGTTGAGACCTTGCCTTAGCACAGTGAGGGTCTCAGTGGGATTCGAACTCGCAACTTCCTGATCATGAACGCAGTACCCTAAGCACTACGCCACCGGCCCCACAACACCAATATGAGTACCAACCGTTAATATACCACGAACTCATCAGTGTACCAATCATACGCGCTGCACTACAAACTTTTATTACTGTAGCAGTGATTCTATTACTATGTTAATGGTGCTATTTCTACACCAATACAAATACCATGATATCACTGCAGCTCTGATTTAACGAGAACGTGGCTCGGAACATTATTACAACCAACAACATTTTCATTTCACTAAAGAGAAAGTACTCCAGTTCTGTCAGCCACATAATCGATTATTTTATATCTCCTATTGAAATGTACTGCTTTGAGTCTGTTTCCTGGATGAGGCAGCGTTTCAATTTAATCCAACTTTATTTATACGGCACGTTTTACTACTGACACTCACAAAAACAGCTTTACACAGTAAAAACAAATTTGGATAAAGCTTGAAATATTTCCCTGGAACCCCTTACACATCCCTGCTGAGCAAGTCGGCGGCAGCAAGGAAAAACTCCCTCATTCGAAACGAGGTAGAAACCTCGAGAGGAACTCGACTCGGAAACGAAACCCTTCCTCAACTGCATGCCATCAGATAAAATATCAAACGTATCAGAAATTCCCGACAGTTTCACATGACGTCCAGCTGGTTATCCAGAACTGTAAAAGCAACTGTCGTCCTAAATCGTTTTAGGAAAAGTGTAGTTAGCCCGTTTCGGCGGTAAAACACAGGGGTTCAAAAACGGTGGCAAATTAATAGATCGTGCTCGAGTTATTTTGTAGAAATTACAGAAGGCTGTTTTAGTCTCAGTTGAGGAGAAGAAACGAGCTGATCATCGGCTCAAAGGTTGCATTGAGTAACCGGTTCAAGCCGTGTTGCTCTGTGGGACACTGACCTGTTTGGCTGTGTTAGATTTGATGTTTCAGTGTTTTGCAGTATCACCCGAAAATCTGCTCTCGGACGGGATCGAACAGGTAAGACCAGCTTCTACATGTTTATCCGAAATGCTGTGCTTCTTGTTCTTTTTGTTTCAGTACTGATATACACGAGGGACTCGAATCAATCCCGTCGTTTCACAAGCGCCACTAAAGTCTCTCACGTATCTTCGGTGTAATGTTTTTTTGTTTGTTTGTTGAAGACAAATGTGACTCGACTTAACAAGGGTCTGGATTCATGAAAAAAAAAAAAAAAAAAAAAAAAAAAATCTGATTTAATATTTGTTTAAATTTAAATTTTTTTTATTTATGCATCCTTGTATTAATTCATGTTCAGATGTTATGATGTGAAGTAACAGGACATTGTTATAATCATGTTTATGAGATTTCATCGAGTTTGAAGCAGGCAGTGTTGTGGCTGAGGTTCAGGGTGTATTTAATGTGGGTTCTGGGATGTCTTCAGGCCGCACGGAGATAGAATTTGAACACTAAACATTCCTCTCTGCTGGATTCAGTCATTCACAGGGCTATTAGGTCATGTGCAGCAAAAAAACAAAGATAACCTTTTATCAGATGGACAAGTACAGTTCGGTAACGATCACTTTGTGTCTGAGATGGTTTTTAATCTGGGGACAGAGTTCGGAGTGAATCCTGGTATGACTCGCTCGGAACATGAAAGCTTCATGGATTGAATTTGTTGTATCTTAAACTCGTGACCTTCTGATCAGTAGCTCAGAGGCTTTAACCATTGTGTCATCATTGCCCACAGAGCGACCTTTAGGCTTAAACAAATCGTTGATCAGGAATAAACTTTTGTACCGACCCGAGCAATGTCGACTTGGGAGCAAACCAGATGTGAGATTTAAAACAATAAAAATAAATAAATAAAACAGAAAAATCTGCCTTTGTGTGTCACATATAAATCTCTCTCTTGCTCTCTCTCTTTGAACTGCTTTTGCAGAGGCTGGAGCCTATCTAAACCGGCACTGGGCGAAGGTACGGTACACACACACACACACACACACACACACACACACTGAACAGCTTGCCTGACCACAGCAGGGCCGAAATACACACAAGCAATTCACACTCACCAGAAGTCCTGGGCTTTGGTGTTTCATGTGGAGTTCGCATGCTTCCTCTGTGCTGGTTAAAGTTTCCTCTGGGTTTTCTGGTTTTCTCCCACAGTCCAAAGAAATGCACATTAGTCCAACTGGTTGTTCCAAACAGAAGCAGTGGTGGCCAAGGCGCTGGCTCGCTGATCTTAAGGTTGGGGGTTCAAGCCCCACTCTTCACAAGGTTGTCACTGCTGTCCCCCCCCCAGTGCGGCTAACTGGGTTATCAAAGGCCGGCCATGTCTCATCTGTCTGTGGTGTGAGGTTCATGTAAAAGAACCATTGCTGACTTTCGACAAGAGTAGCTGCATAGCCATCAGCGTGCTTCCACCCTGCGATGGCCTGGTGAGCCGTCCATGGTGTACTCTGCCCTCACCTGGAGTCAGCTGGGATGGGCGCCAGCCTCCCCGTGTCCCTAATTAGGATTAAGCGGTTACAGAAAATGAATGAATGAATGGTTGTTCCAAATTGCCTCTTGATACATGTGTGAATGGTTGTGAGTGTTATGGTCCTGTGATAAAATGTTCAGGTTGTACCCCACCTTCACCCAGAAATGGCTGAGATATGCTCCAGCCTCCGAGTGACCCTAATAGGAATAAATGGTTCAGTGAATAGCTTTTCTGATAAGAAAGAGGTGAGAGGAGAATTGCCAGATTGGTTCAAACTCACATGGACTCCACAGGAACTTGTAGGAACTGTCCATTTGTTAAACCAGATGGGCTTCAAAAGCTGAGGTCCATATTGGTTTCCCTCCTATCAACGGGTTCAAACACATCCAAACAAGCCAATTGAAGACTGCATAAGTATTGCCTGGCCATCTGCCAATCTCAGAACATCTATTTTTAAAGACTCTGCGCCTGCTGTAGCCTCATAATAAAAAAAATTCCTAATAAAATAGTCAGTAGTGCATGAACCACTCATGCCTCTGGCGCAGGTTTGCGTGTGTACGGATTGGTTGAATGCACTGCGTACTGTTTGCGGTGTGTGAGATGCATACCGTGTAAAATTTATTACGCCAGAGATGAAAATGTTGAGGGTTCTCTTTGGGAGTAACGAGGATGGATAGGATCAGGAATGAGCACATCAGAGGGACAGCACATGTAAGACATTTTGGAGACAAAGTCAGAGAGGATAGATTGAGATGGTTTGGACATGTACAGAGGAGGGATAGTCAGTATATTGGTAGTAGGATGTTGAGGTTGGAACTACCAGGCCTAGAGGAAAACCAAAGAGACGATTCATGGATGTGGTGAAGGAGGACATGAAGACAGTTGGTGTAAGAGAAAAAGATGCAGAGGATAGGGTGAGATGGAGGCAGATGATTCGCTGTGGCGACCCCTGAAGGGAAAAGCCGAAAGGACAAGAAGAAGAAGAAGTAAAATGTATTATTACGCAGTCTACTCACATTATGTTGTCCACCCAACAAAATATGTTCGACCAATCTTCAGGAGAACTACAGGTGCAGAAAACTATAGGAACCTGATTAACCACACTGGCAGGGTGAAAAAAACCCATAGTTGAAACAACACCTTTGTGCTTTTACTGAATAACAGCCTGAATCCTACGCAGTGTCGAGTCCACATGAGACACAGAAGCATGTTGTAGGACAGGGGTCTGGAACCTATGGCTCACGAGCCAGATGTGGCTCTTTTGATGACTGTATCTGGCGCTCAGATAAATCAGGTGGCCTTTATTAACAGAATAACGAATACATAATTTCACTCTCCTTTAAATAAAAATACAGAAAAAAGCCATCAAATAAAACAAAAACAGATAAATCTCACGCATTTAAATCTATACATCTATTTTCAATGCCACTTGTCGATGTGGCGCACAGCGGAGAGCCAATCCTTTCTGTACTCCAGTCTGTGGGCGTGTCCGATACCTTGAAACTAAATTTATTGGATTATATGCAACAGCTTGCACAAGTTGTTTTTGGGTTAAGAGACGAATTTCCCTCATGTTTGATCAGCTCATTTGCAAGAAGCCAAGTAGAGCTGGCAAGCAAAACACAAATGGACAGACATGAAAAAAAACTTCAACTCGCAGACCAGCTGATTGCCAAAACTTGGAACACGCTTCCTGTCACATACCAAACACTGCAGCGTATGAGTCGTGCCGTATTGACCATATTTGGCTCCACATGCACACCCATGAGCAGTCCTTCTCAAACGTGAAAAACATCAAGACCAACCTGTGGTCACGTTTAACAGATAGAAGCCTCAATGCCTGCATGAACCTCACCACATATCAACCAGACTACAAAGCCATCAGCAAATCCATGCAGCACCAGAAGTTACATTAATAGTAAAAAGTACTTTTCTTATTAATAAATAACTTCGTTATAACAATGTTGTTTAAAATAAATTCAGAGTTTTATTATACTCTAAAATTGTTAGTCTTCTTTTTCCATTTAGTTGATTTCAGTAAAAAAAAAAAAATTATATATATATATATATATATATATATATATATATATATTAGTGTGTGTGTGTATATCCATCTTCTATTTTTGGCTTTTTCCCTTTTCTCGGGAGTCGCCACAGCAAATCATTTGATTCGCATTTTTGATTTTGGCAGAGGTTTTTACGTCGGATGCCCTTCCTGTCACAACCCTTTAGCAAGGGACAGAAACATGCTGATGGCTTTGCAACTACTCTTTACCAAAGTCAGCAATGGTTCTTTTACATGAACCTCTCACCATAGACAGTGAGAGACATGGCCCGCCTTTGATAACCCAGTTAGCTGTGCATATATATATATATATATATATATATATATTTTATAAGAGAGCCAAAAATAAACACATTTTGAAATTTAATCCTCTGAGAGCCATATTTATATATATATATATATATATATATATATATATATATTTTAATAATTAATAAAAATTAAATATATATAAAAAATATATATATAAATATGGCTCTCAGAGGATTAAATTTTAAAATGTGTTTATTTTTGGCTCTCTTAGCTGAAAAGGTTCCCGACCCCTGTTGTAGGAGATCAATTCCTCCTGGACAGGATGCGAGTCCATCACAGGTGGCTTCCTGGAATTTTTACTGGTACTCATTGATACTGGACAGAAGAACAGTTATGGTTGGCCTTGCTCAGGGGTCTTAGCATGGTCAAGGTCTAACTGTGATTTGAACCCGCAACGTCTCAATCATGAGCATAATACTTTATCCTCGGCACCGCTCGGCCCACACATGATTACTGGGCTTTTACATCCATGCCAACAGTTTCATCCCGGTCTCTGTAGTGTGAAGCAACCAGTTTATCTACTGTTAGAGGCACGACGCCACTGCAGTAGCATTCTTACTGGGTGAACATTTGCCAAAGGGTCGAACAGGGATTCAAACTTGCAACTTCTCGATTATTAGCCCAGCACCCAAACCACTACACCAATGGGCCCACACACATACAAACAGCAGATAATCATAAATCAAAACAAGTCAATTATTAATATCTAATATTTGCACCAGTACAAGAACCGGGTACTATTGTTAGGCACTTACTACACGTTAATAATCAATGTAATCTGTTGTACCTCCACCCCAACGCTCCCTATCATTTTTCATATGTCTGGGCATACACACAAGCTCCTTGAGCACACTGAGGACCACGGTGAGCAACATCAGATGTGATCACATATGCAAGCACTGCCAATGCTATTATTGGCTGCATAGCGCAAGTGAACCGTATCGTATCATATTGGCTAGACACCTGTCACTCACATTGCAATATGGTACAGAAAACAATATTATTGGTCTAATCAATTAGCTTAGATTCGGTCTAATATTAGATATTAATTAATACCTTTTTGTTGAATTTTATTTTATGCGCTGCATATACCCCCATTTCGCTAGAGCACGGCAGACTTACGGAAGCAAAAATGTCATCAGCAAACATTCCGTAATTATTCCCTCATCTTCCAGGTCATTCTGTAGTTATTCCTCCACTTCCGTATGGTTCCGGTAGGCCAAAATATTCCGTGAACGTGCTTTTGAACATGTTCACAGAAAAAAAATCCATGAGTATTCCGTGCTCTACACACCACACACCATCAGCAGGATCAGGCCGAGGGCTTGCCAGGTGCTTTGCCCCTCACTTTAAGACCTGGCTCCTGAAGACCGATCTGATTCACTGATCCACTGCTGATTGTGGTTTGCTTGAGACTTTGATCGGGTCTGCATGATCATCCTCCTCATGCCGATGATCACGTGTGCACGGACGGAGTAGAGAGCGCGCTGCACACACAGCCATGTTTAAACCGCCTTATAATAAATGATCAAGCAAATACAGATGCTCCCCGACTTACGTTTTTAATTGGTTCCGGACGGCCGAACGCAAGTTGAAAGTGAACGTAAGTCGTTACAGTGACGTATGACACTCATACTGTACTATACATCCATAAATACCATTACCGTATCTCATAAAACACCCCTAAATCAATTGTTATAAACATAAAATTGTAAAATATCAAATATATCAAATAATATGAACATTAATTTCAAATAAGTCACTTATTTATACTGAGTCACTTTACATGAAGCTTAAAACAGTCAATCAACACTTACAATATGTGAAGCGCTCAATACCAAAAGTAGTGTACTTGCGAAAGTAGTGTACTTGCTGTGGGTTATACAGAATTCTGGTCTTTCAAGTGTACAAGGATGCCGTTGAACTTGTTTAGAACACAGCCTGCACTGATGTGAATCCCAGCAAAGCGGAGAGTTCTTTCTTTTGTGTAAGTAAGTAAACTTTATTCAAGAGATACATACAAAGAACAAGTACAAATCCTAATGAATATTAATATAAAAATAAGTATACACTCTTAGGATTCTGCTAAAAGATAATAAATATCTGTAATTGTTCTGTAAGTGGTCTAGTGGTCAGGGCACAGGATCGCTGATCCTAAGGTTGGGGGTTCGAGTCCCCACAAGGTTGTCACTGTCCCCCAGTGCAGCTAACTGGGTTATCAAAGGCGGGCCATGTGTCTCACTGTCTATGGTGAGAGGTTCATGTAAAAGAACCATTGTTGACTTTCATAAAGAGTCGGCTGAAAAGCCGTCAGCGTGTTTCTACGACCTGGAGAGGGATGGGCTCCGCCAGGCCAAATCAGCCCAAGTCTCGCCATGAAGGCGCCCCAACGACATCCCCGAATGTTTAGGGATAAGTGAAGTGAAGAAGTGAATTGTTCTGTAATTTGTGGATTCAGGTTTTCATTAATTTTTTATATATATATATATATATACATATACATATACACACACACACAAACACACTCAGTCTGTAGTTTGTAAACAATGAATGCAGCGTCATTACATCAGCGTACTACGTAGGTACACCTAAACTCAAAATTTGACTTTTTTTTTTTTTTTTTGGGGAAAAAAACCCTGTAAAATTGAAAAACCGTAAAACAGATGAATGTAAGTCAGGGAGCGTCTGTACAAAGCGGGGTTCAGAGATCAGCGCATCTTAAACACGGGCTCAAGTGCATGCTTTCATCCAGCACAGACCCGATCAGCGGGATTTCCACTTTTCCGGAGGGTTTTCACCCATTTTCCATGTAAAAATGCCAAAGCTCTTCCGTAGACTGCATTCCGCACCTTTCCGCTACAATCCTTGCCGTGCTCCAGTCAAATGGGGGTAATAGATTTTCTTGTGCACTGAGAATGTGCAAGCAGTGCGCAAGCGCGCAGCTTAGAGGGAACATTGCTCCACACTACCACTTCTACACACCAAGCCGGACAGAAAAATACTGTTCCTTAGCATGATTGCTCCTTCTGAGTGTCAGATTACATGTCCCAAACAGTCTAAAATGAGACTTAGTCATTTTGGATGCTAAAGTTAAATTACAAATTTATGCACATCTTAAATCATGTACATAACTGACATCCTGCAGAATTACGGTAAGCCCCTGAGAGCAGTGGTACCCAACCCCCGGGCTGTGGATCAATTGGTACCAGGCCGCACAAGAAATATTTATTTCTGTTTTATTTCTTATCCGAGTCTGAACGATGTTTTATTTTTGAAAAAAATTTTATTTTGAAAATGACCGGATTCTCTCGGTAACATGTCGGTCATTTGAGTGCTAAAATGTAACCCATAAGGGGACGGCACATGAACAGAGGCAAGTTGGACATGTTTCAAATAGCGGGGATTTCGGGTGAGACTGAGCCTTCATTCTCCCAGCTGGTGCATCATCACTTGTGGATTTTTTTTTTTTAAGAAGAATTCGAGCTCAATTAAATACGTAACGCTTAATCCTGATTAGGAAGGCTGGCGCACATCTCAGCTGACTCTGTGCAAGGGCGGGGTATTATATTTACAATATAAACAAGCTATACACAACCCCCCGGGCCGCAGTAAAATTGTCAAGTGTTGACCAATCCACGGTGATAAAAAGGTTGGGGACCACTGCCTTAGAGCGACAGTGGGCAGTCCATTTTTGTGAGTTTTCAGAAAGCCGCATTAAAGTTTTGAAAATATAAAAAAATCAGTATGATTCATATCCCGTGGTACCTCGACTTTAAATGAATCGAAATTAATCCGTTCCGAGGGCGAGCTCACAAGTTGAAACATTCGTTAGATGAAAGAAAAATTCCCATAGGAAACCGATTAATCCGTTCCAACCCCCTCCCAAACGTATTTTTGACATAATATTCTTAAGATAAACATGTAACAAACATTTCACAGTAACACATGTACAGTAACAATAATAATAAAACAATAACAAACAAGTCAATAAACAATACAGTAAGTGCGTCTGAACTTAATAGCACTTAACATTAACTTGCACAACAATTTTTTTTTTTTTTTACTTTTTATTTATTTATTTAATCTTTGGAATTTTTTAACTGTTCACTAATTTTGATCATTTGTCTTCTGCTGCTTGGCCGCACTCCCATCGCTCTCCACACTAACGCCAGCAGAGGCCTCTTACTGTTTGAGAATTGCACAGATGCTCGATGCATTCTTCCCATCCTCCTTACAGTGATTGGCCATGCGGACTCCTTTTTCCTATTTCGCTATGAGTTCAAGCTTTGTTTCAAGAGAAATCGATTTTCTCCTCTTGAATACATCAGCCACCTTCTTACGACCCATCTTAGAAACACTGGGATATGCACAATAAAAAAATAAGACTATAAGAAAGTCACAAAATCCGAACCACAGAAAAGAAAAGCTTTTGTGCGCGTACATGATACAAATGCCGGTGCGGAAAGGACCACGGAGGAATACACGCAGAAAAATACGAGGCTAATTGGTGCGTATAACCCTGGGGAACATGCTTTATTAACATAATGGTGGACCAGCTTTTAAGTTTGATTGCTCATCCTCTACACTAGGTGGCAGTGTCACTCCTACTGTGTTCCCTATGGTGCAGTGAACACTGTTTATAGTCTCGTACAGGGCGCGGGAGGGGGGGGGGGTAAAATGTTTTTTTTTTTTCCTCTCTATATTGCGCATCACAGAAAATAATTGAGAAGCATTGCATAAGGCGTTCTCGGCCCGCGGAGGAATACACGCGAAACAATACAAGGCTAATTGGCCCGGAAAAGCCATTTCCCCAGCAGAGTTTGTATGTCGAAAATTTGCTCGTTGGATGGGGTGGATTTTTGGTTGAATCAAAGCTCTTATCACAGAAAATTCGTTAGAAGGGACACTTGTAAGTCAAGGTACCACTGTATTTCAATGTCTTCAGTTTCAATGAATCCTGAATATCTGTTCGATACCTTTTTCAACATAAATTGATGTGCTTCCGATGCTTCAGCATTTTGTCAAAAATTGCGATTTTGGACTTGGAAGAATTGCACCATCCCCAGGTTGTAATTGTAGTTTTCAGTGCAAAAACGTTTCAATCCAAATGTCCAGGCAATGTAGCAGAATTACAAACAAAAAACTAATGAATATCAAACAGATGCAGTGGTGTCCCTGCTGAAATAATATTCACATCGAGTCCTCTTGTCTACTATCTCTTTTTCAGGTACGTTTTTCTGAGATGTGGAGGATTAACACATGGGTGCTACCATCTTGGATTTTGGTCTTGGCCCACTGTTGCACTAATAAATCAGTGAAACTGCTAAGCGCAATTGTGAAGTGTCCCCTATCTGTGAAAATTGGAACTCTACCATAATTTAGACCCGTGTTCATCTTCTCTATTCGTTTATGTACTTGACTCAAAATTGGGGAAAAAAAAGGACTTACCCCACTGTTGCTCTAAGGGGCTCAATTACAAATTCATAAAGTCATTTTTATTTCACACAACTGAAAAGTGTGAGAAAATTGTTATTGACATAAATGTTCCGTTCTATTTTTCACTAATGCCATGAATCCACCAGTGAAAACAGATTCTCGGTATTAAATTTGGTTTGGTATCCACGATAGGTCTATAATAGAAAGAATCTATAAGTTATTTGTGGTTCTGATTATTTATTCTCCTAAAAATCAATTTGTGCTGAATATCTTAAACTTCATACATCTTCGCTTCTTTATAGATCAGAATGAAGCGGGTGGTGTGTGTGGGAGTTTTCTGGATCCTCTCCATCTCTATAGTTCATGCAGCCATTGACGTCTGCAGCCTGAAACCCAAAGATCTGCCCCTGGAGCCTTTGTGTATATATCGCAACCCAGACGATAACCAAGAGGCACCAACCGAGAACCATGAGAAGATCCCTGGGTCCACCAACCCTCGAGTGTGGGAGCTGTCTAAAGCCAATGCGCGCTTTGCAATTTCTCTCTTTAAGCAGCTCTCCAAAGGCAAGTCTGAGGATGCAAATATCTTCATGTCCCCGCTCAGCATCTCAACAGCCTTTGCCATGACGAAACTTGGGGCTTGCAACAGAACGTTGGAGCAGATCATGAAAGTAAGGCAGCAAGATCATATGCCGCACTTAACATTTGCATCCAATTAAAAAAAATAACATTTCATTTCCCAAACCACTTAATGCTTTACTAAGGTCGCAGGGAGGCTGGAGTCCATTTCAGCTGACTCCGGGTGAAGACAGGTTACATCTTAACAGCTCGTTGGACCACTGCAGGGCCAACTGATATACTGTATAATAAAATTCAGGAAATGTTTTTCTGTGAGGAGGCTTTTACAAAATGCTTTCTAACACCTGTATGTGAAACAAATCAAAATCACCAATGCACCTTCTCCACCGTCCGACATAAGGTTTTGTCCACCTCCTTCCCTTAAAAGAAATGGACGAAACCTTATGTCGGACGGTAGAGAAGGTGCATTGGTGATTTTGACCTCAAATTGAGGTCACAAGAATCAGTTGGGTTTTGGTGTGCCTGATATTTATGATTGTACATTAAACATACTGTAGCGCTGCGGGATTCTCCATTGCGATCGGTCACAAAGCGTTGACCAATTTTCATTATAGCCACACCTCTGACAAGAGTACAGCTACAAATCACAGCTTTATATTATTGCACTTGGCCCCATACATATTATAACTCCTCAACAGGGACCTTGATGTACTAAGGAAACAAAACCCATGTGCTATTGATGGTGCTGTTTTCTGGAAGGAAACATTTATTTAATATTGATGGAAGATGTCTCCGGGACAAGTGCTTTGTAACTTTTAAAGGTTAAAGTGAAACAGGATTGAAGACTTGACGCTCTTCATAAAGGGATAAAAAGAGATTGGTGAAGGAATGATTAACTGCTAGTGTAGTGTAAATGCTAACAGAAACTTAAATCATGGACATAAAGGTAATCAGCAACTACAGTTGGATATAACGTCGATATTTCACTCGACTGATATAGGAGTAAATCTGCTTCATCACATGTCACTGGTTGTTTTTCTATAACATCACAGTCACAAGATTTGATTCATAACAATCAAAAGTAAAATGGATATACAGGGATCCCTCAATTTCCACAGTTAACTGGGACTGAGATCTCCCCGCGACCATCGAATTCCGCAAAGTAGGCTTGACCCCCCTGACTGACATATATGTACGTGCATATGTGTATATAATATCAATAAATTCATATTCAACACTAAAAGTGCTTATAATAACAATTAAACATTCAAAAATAATATATAAGATGTAAATAAAATATAAATACACACATACAGACGTGCACCTCACATAAAAATGTAAGTAGTTTTGATGTTTTTTTTTTTTGCATAATTGGCCTTGTTTTTGCAGCATTTTCCTTCCAATTCCTTCTTAATGTCCTCATTTTTTAATTCGATGAATATTTATATAAAACAAACAAAACAAAAAAAAACACTATGCACTGAAGCCGAAGTAGCGAGGGATCCCTGTATGTTTTTCTTTTTTTTACCAGTGATGTTTCTTAGGAAGTAAAAGTTGGCCTGACATCTACATGCTTCCATCACAGGTGTTTGAGTTCGACACAATTAAGGAGAAGACATCAGATGAGGTTCACTTTTTCTTCGCCAAGCTGAACTGCCGTCTATATCGTAAAACGCACAGCTCCGTGGAACTGGTTTCTGCCAACCGTCTGTTTGGAGAGAAAACCTTTGAATTCAATGAGAACTATCAGAACATCAGTGAGATGGTCTATGGGGCCAAGCTCCTGCCGCTCAACTTTAAGGTCTTTAACCCTTCATAATATCACCTGAGAGAAGGGTAAGAATTGCCTCCTTTTTCTATGTTGATCAGTCTCGGTTCTTTCCTGTAGGAGAAACCGGAACTTTCTAGGCAGACAATCAATGAGTGGATTTCTGAGAAGACCAGATATAGAATAAACAACACTTTGTCTGAGGGCACAGTAGACCCAAATACCATTCTGGTACTGGTGAATACCATCTACTTTAAGGTAGGAATAACTAAGGATTGTTCAAAAGTGGAATCAAAGGAAAGCCTTTTGACTCTCCTGCTACACTAAGAATACGTGTATCTTCATCACTGGGTGGTTTTTATTTATCTTCAAAGTTGAAATCTAGTAGAATGTGTTTGACGGGTTGCATTAGCCTGTTTGAAAAAGGGCCTGTTTGCAGTTTGTTTCTGAAAACTGAAGCTTTTGATTAGAGTGCGGGAGGTAACACTAACTGGGTCAGCGTAAAGAAAGGTTTTTTTTTATTTTTTATGTGTTTGTTAAAAAACCGGCATGGTTAATGTGCGTTGTTGGAGATCAGGTTCATGGGACCCCTTCCCTCTTTTGCTTATTTTAAAATAAATGTTAAAGCAAAAATCGAGATGCAGTATGTCAGTAAATTTCAGAGCAATTCGCAACATGAACCATGGTTCTGTTTTTACAGGAAATTTCCGTATCCTGTATAAAAACAAATTCTATTGGCTGAAGGCCTTCGTGACATCCCCACTGCCCAATCACAGCATGGCTCTTATTATACCGGGCTCTCCACTCACTGAATGACTGTAGATAAGAGGATGGAAACACGATTGTGTCAGGATTACATGCCGGGACCTCTGCGGTCGCCTTTTTTTTTTTTTTCTTTTTTTTTTTTTTTTACTGTTCCGAAGTTTTCCGAATGCATGTCAAAAACCGGTTTTGCTTCAGCGTATCGTTTGCATGCAATACGTATTGTTTGCATGTTAAAATCAGTTTAGACCAGTAAACCAGTTTTACTGCACAGCTCTAATAATAACAAGTAGATGAAAGACAACCAAGTATCTGCGCTTCAGCACCTAGTTTTACAGGAAGGGGCCCAGCTAGGGGGGGGGGGGGGGGGGGGGGGGTCCTGTCTGAAATCACAACCAGTTCTGTTCTGTGCTGATGATGAGTGTCAGAATCTGGTACAAGAGCCCTCCTTTTCCTGGTCTGTCTGCACTCGCTGTTAGTATGGGTGATTTTAGCTCTGCTCTCAATGCTAGTATGAGAATAAAATGCAACCACAATGGCTCGATTTTTTTGATTTTTGACAATCAGCAGAGCTAACAAAGTGATTTTACTTGAAGTCTCTCAGATTATGATGAGAATTTTTTTAGCTAAGAAATACTCTCTCTCAGAACTGGAGACAGAAGGAACAAAAACAGAAAAGAAGAGGAAGATGATGCTCATGTACCAGAAGAACCAGATGTATCCTCAGCTACAAAATTCTGCTTTAACTCCTGAATGTTCTAAAAGCAGGGCCGGACTATTCATTAGACCAGACACCCAGGATTAGCAGATTTCATCTGTCGGCGATGAGGTTTACTTGCAGTTGACTGGCAGAGAAGTGGTTTCAACAACCAATTAAAAAGCTATTACTTTCTTATTGCTGACTACTGCAAACAAAAGTTTTTATTCTGCAAGTAAATCTTAATATACCATTTTAGATTTTATGAGAAATAGATCTGAAAATGACCAAGAAAGAAAAGCACTCATGAGGCCTGTAGCCCATCTCATGGCTGCGGCAAAGTTCTGATGGGGGGAAAAAAAAAATCCACAAATTGCACATTATCTTTAAGTTTGGTTTCATCTGAACTTTAAATTACCAAATCTTGGTGTGCAAAACTTAATATTTAATATATACACTGACTTTTCCCAAAAAAGTCACACACTAATATTTTCCAATATTTATCTTCAAAAGGCCCGGGACTTTTACTCAGGAGAAAATGGACAATTTGTGCTTAAATTCTGAACATTTCTGAATGTTGAATATGCAGGTAGTGAAGATGTTGAACTCAAATAATGTTTACGTATATTGCAAGGATGTACTGCCACAGCTCATTGCTCAACAACTTCAAGGAAGCAAACAATCATCTACATTTACAGTATTGGGCCGACACCCTGACAGTATTTACATTTTTTATTTAATTAATGCAACTGATCAATTGAAGGTTAAGGGCCTTGCTTAAGGGCCCAACAGTGGCACACTTGGTGGTTCTGAGGCTTGAATTCCCAACTGTCCAATCAATAACCCAGAGCCTTAACCACTGTGCCAGCACTGTCACCATCTGTGATGGAACTCTTTGAAAAGAATCT